>CM053406.1:50324897-50403572 GCA_028644305.1 Xerus rutilus
TGGGAACATTTTCCATGCCACTAATCCCCAGTGGGTACATTTCCCTACTTTAAGTAGGTATTTCTAAACATTACCATTTCAACCAAGGTTATTTGATAGATCACTATTATTTATTGATACTGTGTAAGTCTTGCTGCCAACATAATCTTAATAAGTCATTACAAGTCTACTGGGTAAGCTATTTTTCCATTTCTTAAGCTTTAGGGCCTGTGCTGTATGGATTTGGCATTTAATAAATCACTGGAGGGCCAGCAAACACATTATATTCCTATAGTCGAGACTGTCTAGACAAAAGTACATGGAGAGATCTTTCCACTCTAAGTAGCGGGAGAGCATTTGTTTGCCACAAATTGGTTCTGAATCAATTGCTCAGAAACTTGGCATATCCAGGCTTACTTGGATGCAGGAGGAGGGCAAGACTAAGTGCTGCATGGGGTGCTTTTCTGCCTTCTAGTTTAATTGAATAACCGAGAAGCAATGTGGAAGGAACAACAGTCCTAAGGGAAAATGGCCCAGAATTTTATCCTTTTTAGATTCGAGAATTATTATGCCAGTCATTCCCTTCTATGACTTTCGTTTATGAAAATGGGTGAAAGGTTTCTTAAAATTGAGTTATTGACACTATTAAGGGTGTGCAACAAGAAAAAACAGCAAAGTGAGAATAAGATTTTTTCCCCAATAGACATAGGATGTATATGCCTGTATGTTCATCCTGTTTCCCCTGAAGCTTTGCTGACTGAATGAGAGAGAGAGAGGGAGAGGGCAAGGCAGAGGGAGAGACGCTAGAACAGGGAGAGGAAAAGGAGAGGGAGAGGATGTATCCTTATTGAACCTTTTGAAGCACATATTTCTTTACATTTTAAGGGGAAACTTGTTTTAGAAATGATGTGGGATCATTCTAGTGTTTGATTTTTGCTCTTCTAAGCAGACCACTAGTAGTTCTTTTAACTATTGCCACTCTTGGAGGTTAAATTAGAACATAGTCAATTTCTTAGTAACGCAAGGCTCAGCATATCGCTGAGACTGACCTGGCTATCCTGTTGCTGATGCTCCTTCTATATTAGTTGTCTATTTGTTTTTAATTCTCTGTCCTTTCCTTCTGGTTTTCTGGCATTTTCTAAAATTCTTGCCTAGTGTATTGTCTTTGGTGGATTTCTTTAAATTTAAGGTATTTTTGGCAATAAAATTTATGAAAATATATCTAGGATATTAATGATACCATTAACATAGAATTTACATTCAGAAGAATGTGCATTACCTATTTTAATACATTACCACAATGTTTGGCCTCTTTAATGGATTTGAAATATTTGGTTTCATCTGTGCATAACAAGAAAAGAACAGTCATGGTGGATGTTCATTCCTTGAGAACCTGCCCACAGCTGACCTATGAAATGTATTGGTTTAGCTGTATACAAATTTGTTTTGATGGTTTCATATATGAACATAAAGTATCCACTCATCATAACTACTATTCAAATTCTGCCTTTATTTTTGCTTTTCATTTTAAGATGTTTGAATTTTGAAGAAATTGTTGGACCAGTAAGCAAATGAACACATTTGAAGGACATGGTTAGGTGATCAAGACACTCACCTATGAGTCCAAAATTATCTGAGGGAAGAATGAGCATTTCCCATCATGAACATTGTAGGAACTCCTTGACCGTTAGGCAAAAGCATAAATCAGGGCTTTTTATATCCTATGTAGAATAAAGGTTTTCAATAGTGATTGGTAGAATTCCTACTTCTCTAAATGGCTTAAGTTCCATTATATCTTGAAATGATTGTGTACAGTGTCTCTTGTGGTTTTGACCTTTAGCTCTTTGACTTTAAAACATGATTTAACACAGAATCATAAATACTCATGTCACCCTTTAGCAGTGTGATTGTACGGGTAACCACACACTCTCATGAGTGAAGCTGGGACTGCCTGTAAGCGTATCTGTGTTCACAGGGTTAGCATCCGCCAGAGGCAGATTGGATGTTTACACAGTTGGAGTGGTAGGACAGGTTCCAGAAGGCTTTTCTTGCATCCAGGTGACTTGTGACCCATCTTTTCCCAAAACAATTCCCTTTAATAAAGGGTCTAGACCTTTTGAAAGTAAGTTGGGCTTACTTGATTTCTGCAATACATCTGATGTTGGGCAAGTAGAAGGCATTCACGACTTTGGAAAGGGGAATGGAGAATTTCTGAAAGCATCAATTTGGGTATGGAGAAAGGCAAACTGAAGGAGTAAAGGTCCTTAGGGGAATTTCTCATAGTCTGCAGCATTATCTACTTATTTCAAACATTATTTCTTGACTTCTTTCATTTTTCCAAGCACAGAGATTTAATATTTAACTCCATATCTCCTAGAAGGAAATATTGAGCTTTTACTCTTCACAATTAGTAGTAAAAGTCAAACTCTTACCATCGATACCAGTGGTGTAAAAAGCTCATACATATATTTTTTCTTTTAGTGAAGAAGAGAAAACATTGAAAAATATCCTGACAAGAAAATATTTCTTTTAGAAGTAAAATTTAAGAATACTTTGGAAAATATCCTCTTTTTTCTCTTTTCCATATGTTTCGAGCATACGGATGCCTGGAATAAATTCAACCTACAGGCCATTCTGAAAAGGCAGCAAAACCAAAGAATTTTTATGTATGATTGGCAAATCTCAAGAGTGCTAATTTAGAAGAATGTTAATAAGTAAAGATGCTTCTGTGAGTTTAGATGCTTACCTAAATCTTCTTTCAGCTGCCAGCTGAACCTGTGAAAACTTTGGCACAGCTCAGTTGGTATACATCTCTCCTCTTCCTTAATCCAGATATATCGATACTGAGAACACTTGGGATGGTTAAGTATTTAGTGAATCTAGATCATGTGTAGATAGCCAGTTTGGAGATGGGGGCACCTCACATCCTAATTATTTGCAGATCTCAGAGTGATCTTTTGTGGAAGAGCTATTGTGTGAAGTAGGTGCCAAGAGCTGTTGAAAGTACATTTCAGGAAAAGAATTCTGAACTTTTTGGCTGTAATAATAATATTGTAAAAATGGCTGACAATTATATATTCCTGCATTGACATATTGACTTATTTAATCCTCATGACACACAATGAGATTAAGTATATTTCCTATTTTATAATGGAGGTAACTAAAGCCCAAATAAAATAGTTTGCTGGGAGTTGTATGTAAGTGTGCAGAGCCATGCTTCTGACCTAATCAGTCTGGCTCTAATGTCTGCTTGGAACCACCACGCTGTATTGCCACAATCTACCCAATGCAACAGGAGCTCAAATGAAATGGTCCACAGAAAGTGTATGGTGAGGGGTATCTCTCAGAAATGAAGCATAGACAGGCTTTAAGGTATCTAGGATTGCAGCTGGTACCTGTATATGCTCAGGGTCGCTAGCCACATATTATTTCTGTTTTTTACCTTATGGTCTTGTTTCTGCATTTCTTCTTGTATTTGCTTTACCTTCCATATTTCCCCCCATGCATATGGCTAAAAATGGCCACCTATAGCCCAACTCTACAGTTTAATTCAAGAAATCACCACTGTTTGAGCTCTTCTGAGCTCATTTCTGGTCCAGTAATCTGAAAGGAAGATAGAGGATATGAATGTTGAGGGGAATGCAGTTATTAGAGAATGAGCTTATGTTAGGGAGGCAACAAAGCATCTCCTACTATAGAGCACATTCAAGATGTTCAGGGCAGCAATCTTTCCATAAGATCTCAGTGCTTACATACTGTGGACAGGGGTATTACTCCTTGTCAAATAATTTCATTTCTTTCTTTCAGAACTCTTTCAGGAAGGTTATAGATCCTGGCCTTATTGTCTTTGTTAGGGTCATACGATATTTTTTGGATAGTGAGATTGTCAGCAGAAGTGCCATGTGTCACCTGTGAGCACATTTAACATGCCAGTCTGTGGTTCTGCATGTATCTCCTCCCTTGGTCATGATGCTTGATCATCAAAGTCCCAGATGGAATAATACAGTTGGAATGGATCAGAGCTTCATATCCCTATGATGGACATGTAGACTTGAGAAAGAAATACAGCTTTGCCTTCTAAAGCCATTGAGACTTTTGGGTAGTTCGTTTTTCACATTTTATCTTGACAGACAAATATGCCACAACCTAAATCATAAAAATCATGTTAACCGCAAGCAGAAAGTGGAGAAAACACTGTTGCTTGATAATCCCCTTCTCATAGAGCTTCGCTTGAACACATAGATTCCAATTATACCACACATTGGAATACAGTTGGTGCTCTGGATTATTACAGTTGGTGCATTGGTTATGCATTTGTGGATTCAACCAACCATGGATCAAAAATATTTGAAAAGAGATTCTGTCTGTAATGAACATGTGTAGACTTTTTCTTGTCATTATTCTATAAATAATATGACAACTATTTACAACATTATTCCATAAATAATATGGTGTAACAACTATTATGGATTTAATATTGCTTAGTATTATTTAGATATGATCAGATGGGTTTAAAGTATATAGAAGGATGTTGGTAGGTTATATGCAAACACTATGCCATTTTATGCAAGGGACTTGGGCATCCTTGGATTTTGGTATTTGTAGTGGGTTTTGAAACCAATCCCCATCAGAAGCCAAGGGATGACTGTTTAAGTTAGCTTATACTCCCATGTCCTAAGGCCCAGTCCTTAATGTGGCACAATGCTTCTTTAGTTCCCATTAGTCCCCCTTTTCCTACTTGTGTCGTCTCCTTACACAGCAACCTTTGCCTTAAGAGGGCACATCCAGACTGCCCTGGGATCATGAGCCTCACTTTTTCTTTCTATTAGCATGCCATCTCAAGCTCACCTCTGTGCCCTACCCCTCTTTTGTATCATCTTTCCTCAAGCTCAGATTCTAGAGGCTCCAAGACAACAATTCTCTCATATTCCATTTAGTTCAATGGAAATATAATGTGTCATGTGAAAAAGCCACATTAAAGAAGAAAAAAATAGGTGAAATTAATTTTGATAATAGATTTTAACAAGCCCAATATGTCCAAAATAGCATTTCTGTATGCAATCAATATAAACATCATTGAGATAGTTTTTCATTCTTTTGTTTCAGATGAAGTCTGTGAAATCTGGTGTGTATTTTATACTTACAGCACTTTTCTGTTTGGACCAGTCACATTATAAGTACTTAATGGCCACGTGTGCATCATGGATGCCATCCAGGACAGCATAGTCCTGTAATATCCAATCCATTCACAGGAAATTGACAGAAGGAAAACCCTTTGGTTATATTCTTCTGCTCTTTCCAGATGTATAAGGTTCTTTTGGTAGCATCTCTGAATATAATGCATGTGCTTCTGTTTCACAAAAATGAGTGACTGCCAGGAAGGGCTTCTTGGAAGACAGGATTGCAGGGAGGAGGATCTCTGCTGTAGCTGCATATTGGTTGAACATATCTGTGGTTTTTCTAATCTGCCTGAGGATGGGCGTTGCTCTCTTCTTTTGATATTAACACTGTAACCCAAGCTGCCCTTGGCAAATTAGAAATGGATTTGGGGATTTTGCTTCAATGTATGAAGTATGGATTTCTAGTCTTAGGGGTTACTGGAGCTGCAATTTTATAAAACCTCTGATAAATTCCTGATCTTGCTTATTCAACCAAAACCTAGAAGACTGGTTGATCCAAGTCTTGGAGGGAGGCAGTGTTATAGGAGTGAAGATAATATTCTCTGGTTGCAGGGGATGTAGCTGGAGAGTCCCATTTCTACCCACTTCCCTTTCTTCCTTTGGGAAGGTGTTTTTATTGCACCCCAGTAAAGTGAAAGGAGAAAGACAATTAATAGTAATAACCTTGAGAGGGAAAAAAATCCAGTGCAGAAAGTGGGACAATATCATGAAACAAACAACAAAACAAAACAGTGTTTAAAATAATTCTCTAATGGCTTCTCCCAAGCAAATTTAAATCTTTATGCAAAAGAGTAATTTAAATGATTCATAGTAAAAGTCGAGCAAATTTATCCAATCATCAGTCAGTATGCCAAATGATGGTGTTAGAAGAATTGCACATCAAATGGGAAAATCAAGTTATTTCACATAGCAACCGGGTTGTTATCCAAATTGAATAACCAAAATGAGAAAAAGTTATGTCTTCCACAGTCATAAATCAACAATAGTAGGCTCTACTGCATTTTTAATTGGCAGCATCTTTCCTTTCATACACCCAAATATGGATTCAGGAAGTATCTCGTTAGCTGCCTGGGCATTTTTATAATGCTTATCATTATAAAAGTACAGAATCAAGGGAGGTAAAAATGGGACCGCAAGAGACAAAAGCTTTTGTGAAGATTGTAAATTATGTGCATTAACGTCATTAAGCCATTACAAAATTCAATTTCTATGTGTGTTTAAAGCCAATTTTTAAAGTCAACTACCTACCAATTAATGAAAAATAAATGGGGTTATTATAGGAATTAGTCTTCAGTTTTGAAGAAGGTTTGTTTCAAATGTCAAGGGTTTGTCCTACTGAATATTGGGATCAGTGAATGTTTCCTAGCAGAAAAGGAAATACTTGTGAATATAAGAAATATCACGTGGTCTTTTATTAGAGTCAGTTTGCATGTGATACATAGAATTAGAAGCACTTGGCATTTTTTATATTTGCTCTGAAAATTAGATGAAATCTATGCTACTGATAAAATAGTTCTTTTCTTCAAGCTACCTGGATAGTGCCCTGCAGAAACTGGGGTGCTTCTTTTTTTTAATATCTTTATTGATTTATTTTATGTGGTGCTGATGATGGAACCCAGTGCCTCATGCATGTGAGGCAAGCGCTCTACCACTGAGCCACAATCCCAGCTCCTGGGGTGCAACACCAAACCATGATGTCTTTAACCTAAGTATTCCATTTTAGGAATAAGCAAAAGTAGAAGCAGCTCTGATTTGAATTTATAAGACTTTTCAAATTAGCAGAGAGTAAATGGGACATTTTCCTACAGTGTGTGCAGATGCAAACCCTTAGTGGGTCAAGCAGGAGACTAAAGTTAGAGAAGCTAAGGGAAGATGGGGTCAGAGAAGAAGTAATAGGGTGACTTAGAGATTGTGCTTGTCTGACGGGCATCCACGACTTAGGTGGAGCTGATTGTGGCTCTGTAGGAATTCTTAAGAGGTGTTAGAATTCCAGGTTTTTATGAGAAACTGTCTGATTTTTAAATATTGGCAAAAATTCAAATTAAAAAACCGAACAAAATGAAATTAAAAAAAAAAAACAACAAAACTCCTGTGTGTGTCAAACAGAACCAGGCTGTGAAGCAGGTGCAACCAGCTAGCCTTTGAATTGCAATCTCTGTTTTATTGCTTTTAAAAAAATCCCTACACTTCCAGAGAAAGAAAAATTTCATGATCACAGTTTTCTTTTTGAAAAGAGTTCAGTGCCTGAAAGTAGGCCTTAATTACTCATCTGTTCTTATTTTATACAAGCTCCGTTCTGGGTCCATTTTACTTTGGATTGAGTATTTTCTGAGCTGTGAAATACTCTCTGAATCTTTAGTCATTTAAGTTCTGTCTTGAATGTAGATTTTTATCATAAAGCTATCTTTAATTCCTTTTCCCTTAAGCCATCTCCCACATATTTTTTTTAAAGCTCATCAATATAACTGTTTGTGTCTGTCTTATTTGTTTCTCATGTTTAGAAGAGGAAAAAGGAGATTGATTACAAGGGTCATAAAAGTAATGATGCGTTTAATGAAAGCATGTACTTTATAGATAAAATAAACTTTAAAAAATAACTTGAAGCTAGTACCCAAATTAATGGAATAAAATGACCTTCAGAAAGTCACTTCTTTATACTTCAGTTCAGTAGAACCCTTTGCTTTATATTCATTTATTTTTAATTTGACTTTTCAATTTTTATTTTGACGACTTTATCCAGATCTTCTATAAAACTTTAAAAAATTCTGGTAAGCCTTGTAAAATTCTGAATTTTATCATAGTTATATTTTTAACTCTATAAATCACAATGATTTGTTGCTTTGGAGAACTACTTAAACACTTTCTGCCTTTAATATGTATTTATTTAGTACCCAGCATAGGCCAGGCAGTGTCCTAGGCACTAAAGTTCTTGCTTTCATATAGATTAAACTGCAATGGCAGAAAGGCCATAAGAAAATAGAACTGGTTAAAATCCACCCTGGAAAATGGGAACCAGTCTAGGACTCTTGCATATGGGGAACTTAATGTGGGGAGATTTTTCTGGAAGAGCTGAGAAGCTCAAGGAGATGATGAGGGTCCCCTATAACAGTGGGAAGCTGGTGCTAACAGAAAGCTAGAGGGGTAACTTGAGGATGTAGAGGTGAGGTCCTCCAGGGCGAAGTGGGAACCTTTCCTCCTGTCTTCTGCCATTGTTTGCCCTTGGCCAATCCTACCAGAAATCCAAGGGTAAGAGACTCCCCAAAATTCCTGTGAAAATATCCAGAAGAGAGAAAGTAGCTGCAACTAGAAATTTAGAACATATCTTGTGAGTAGAAAAATCAGAACTTAACTAATTTCCTGGATGCAGAGTTTTAGGAAAAGAGTAGAGTCAAAGGTGACTTTTAGGTATGGCACCTGGGGATTTGGGTGATGGTATTGCCACTTACTAAGATGATAAAGCCTGAGGGAGGTGTGGATCAGAAAATCAAGAATTCTTGGACTTGTTAAATTTGAGATGTTTCTTAGACATTCAGGTAAAGGTATTAAAAATATTGAATATGAGTTTGGTCAGAGCCATGTGAGGCTTATAAGTTGTGGAAATGAGACAAATCACCTGAGGAGGAAGGACAGAGAAAAGAAGGCTGAGGACTAACTCAGCAATTAGAAATTAAAGTGGAGAGTGCAGCTGGCAAAAGAGATTGGAGAAGGAGGGCGTCTGAGGTGGGAGATAAATATGGAGACAGTTTACTACAGAAACCCAAAAATGTTCTAAGGAGGTTGGAGCATTCAGCACTGTCACTGAGAGATCAATTAAGGTGAGGTCAGATTATTGATTAAGATTATTAATATTATTGAAATGAAAAATTATTGGGTTGGCCTTTGAAGGGCCTTTCTGATGATTATACAACTTGATTTATTGGAGTGGTGACAAAGAAAGCCCAGTTGAATGGTGTTATGGTTTAAATAAGAGGTGTCCCCCAAGAGCTCACGTGTAGGACAAGAAATGCAAGAAAGTTTAGTGGTGAAATGATTAGATTATGACAGCTTCAACCAAGTCAGTGGGTTAATCTACTTGAATGGATCAACTGAGCAGTAACTGTAGGCAGGTAGAGTGTGGCTGGAGGAAGTAAGTCACTGTGGGTGGGCTTTGGGGGTTTATATTTTATGCCTGGTGAGAGGGGATCTCTGTCTCTGTTGCATAGCTGTGATGTCCTGATCTGCTTTCCTCTGCCATGCCATTCTGCCATGATATTCTTCCTCACTTGGGCCCAGAACAGTGGAGTCAGCCAACCATAGACTGAACCTCTAAAATTATGCGCCAAAATAAACCTCTTCTTCCAATTTGTTTTTTTCAGGTCTTTTGGTCACAGTGACACAAAACTGACTAAAATAAATAAGTTAAGGAAAAATACAGGGTAAAGGAATGGAGATGATAGTTTTGAATAACTGTTGCATGGGGTTTTGAATGAAAAGTGGTGTTCTGGGTTAGAGTTGCTTTGGCATCTTAACCACTCATGGGAAGGTAGAAGACCATGGGGAATGCTTCTAGAACTACAAGGAAAAATGATTTCCCACCTTGAATTTTATATATAAAAAACTACCAATTATGAATGAGGGTAAAATGAAGACATTTTCATACATGCCTAGATTCCAAAAATGTGCCTTTGAGACATCTTGTCTCAGAAAGCTACTGAAGAATATTCTTCAAAAGAGCATAGATCTGGAAAGAAGCCATCAGATCCAGAAAATAATGGAAACTGTGGAAATATGTAAAAGTAAATCCTGACAGCTGTATAACAGGCCTTGAGATTAACTACACCAGATGGGAGCAAGAAGGTGGTGCGGTTTGGGAAGCACAAAGGAGATACATGGGTAAGAGCTGGGGTAGGGAGGCAGAAGGAAGGGACTTACGTGTAATACATGAAGACCAAATGAACTACATGAAGAACCCCATGGAAAACAAAATTAACAAGCATATTTACTGATACATTAGAACTTTGGGGAAGAGTTAGAGATAGGTACATTCAAAACCAAGTAAATGAAAAATGAGAAAATGTAAAGTCATACAAGAAAGGAAAGATAATCATAATGCATCTAATATTCTGCAGTGAACATGAATGACTGACTTAACAAAAAGTATCACATAACTATCCTGGGAAAAAGTGGTGAAGAAAATGTTGTAGTGGGGTAAACAGCTCAATCCTCATTTAACATAAAAGAGACATTTTTAAAAGCTCTGTAGCACCTAGTAGATGATTAATATATATATTTTTTGGCCAAATATAGTTGAATAATTATTTTAAGTTGATTTTAGGATCTGGAGTAAAAATTCTGTTTGATTAACTGTCCTAAATTCTGCTAAGTGAGGAGATGGATGATATTTTTTTGAGTCTTTGGCCCTTTCTTTCTTAGTCCTGCCTAGGACTAAGGCAGTCTAAACAATTATTTCATTTCAGAGGTGAATTGATTTAGTGATCAGGGGTACATTTGGTGGATAAACTTCCAGAGAGTTCATGAAAGTTCATGGTGAGTTGTGTGATGGTTGTTTTATAGTGGAAATAAATGATTGATAACAACTACCCTCAACTTCTCCAGGAAAAGGTAATATTTTTCATGCTTTGTATTGTCAGCCTATAGGACTTTAGTGACAAATTTGTTTGAATGTCCAAACGGATCTCAAGCCCTGTCCTGAAGGCAGTTTGGTGTGGTTGGCAGGAACACTCATAACTCTCCATGAAGACAAGAGAGTGTTAGACTAAATAATATTCATATTGTCCTGGGAATCTATGGACAAATCTCTGCCATTTGGTAAAGAGGTGCACCCCTGGGAATAGCGTATTTTTTATTTATTGTATAAATATTTATAGACTGCCTTTATGTGCTTGGCACTGTGCAAGGTGCTGGGGTTATAGAGAAGGAAGCAAAATATGTTCTCATCTATTAAAGAAAGGCAAATAAACCATGTATAAGAAGTACTATAATAGAGTGTCAGAAAGGAGGCTTGGAGAACATGATTTCTATCCCAACCCAATAAATCTCCCATAGTAGAGTTTTATGTTTCAAGTGCCTCATGACTGGGTGAGAAACATATTTCTGGTCAGGAGGGCTTCAAATCACACCTCCATTTCAGTTGCCTTTTATCTAAAACAAATTGGTATTTCAATCAACAATTCAAAGTAGCTGAACATAAAGAAAAGGCCATGGATATCAATCTTGAGAATAATTTTCAGTGGTCTTGACAATGATTTTCAGTGGCTTCATGTTAAAAATCTATTTCTCCAGAACTGACTGACTAGTTCTTGCACTAGGTCAAGTCAGAGCTCTAGAAATAGATGGAGCATGAGTAGGAAGTAAAAGAGTGCAGGCATTTAGGTGGTACATTGCTGCTGTATCTTTAATTCTGCTCCATTTATTGTGATATGGGATTGGTTCAGGAATAACTTTCAGTTTTTTAAAGCACGTATCTTCACTGTCCTTGAAACATATAAATAGTTCTGAGACCCATTTGCTTTTTCTTTTTTTTTTTTGGCACCAGGGATTGAACTCGGGGGTACTCGACCACTGAGCCTCATCCTCAGCCCTATTTTGTGTTTTATGTAGAGACAGGGTCTCATTGAGTTGCTTAGCACCTCGCCATTGCTGAGGCTGGCTTTGAACTCGCAATTCTCATGTCTCAGCCTCCCTAAGTGCTGGGATTACAGGCTTGTACCACTGTGCCCAGCCCATTTGCTTTTTTTATATGAAGAAAATTCTATTATTGGCCATAAATGGTATACATTTTATTTGTTATTATTTCAACAAGAAAAATGATATCATATATTTCACAAAGCTGTATTTTTCAGCCAATATTTAATTGTTCTACTCTGCCCATCTCATCTATGGAAACAAATAGAGCAATAATAAAATATATGGATACATTGAGTATAGCAAAATGCAACAATATTCCCAACTAAACTTGAGTATTTAAATCTTTTTTCCCTTCATACTCAAATATACTGAGTATGGAAGCCATTTCATGTGCATAGAAGCCTTACACTATTCTTTTTTTTTTTTCCTTTTGGTACTGGTGATTGAACTCAGTGGTACTCGACCTCTGAGCCACATCCCCAGTCCTGTTTTGTGTTTTATGTAGAGACAGGGCTGTTGCTGAGGCTGGCTTTGAACTCGTGATTCTCTTGTCTCAGCCTCCCAAAGTGTTAGGATAATAGGCATGTGCCACGCGCCCGGCTCTTATGCTATTCTTTATCCTACTTGTGTGAACTCTCCTTTCTCTAGTGAATTTCTCTGTTTTATTAACTCGAAGGTAGTTACTTCAGTTCTATAATTCTTTTTTTCTTTAATTTTATTTTGAGATAGAATCTTGCTGCATTGTCCATGCTGACTTCAAACTCATCATCCTCCTGACTCAGCCTCCTGAGTTGCTGGGATCATAGGCATGCACCACCAAACCCAGCTAGTTCTAGAATTCTGAAAGTGCCTAAAATTGAACAGATACCTTCTGAAATTTGACACATTACAAAACAATAAATCTGCCCTAAGTTGGTATTGATGACAGATTTCAGATTGGAAAAAATTTGGATCCTGGGATGATTTTCTGAAGCAACTAGGTTTTCTCACTGTGTGGACCCCTTCACCATCTGAAAATAAATGATGGTTTCAACATCCCTTATTAAACTGTGAATTTACAAGGGTGATTCACAATGAAAGCCAAAAAAACACAAAAACCACAAAACAACAACAACAACAAAAGGAAAATAAAAAGAAAAAGAAAAAAGAAAAAAAAATGCAAGATTTTAAAGCATCTTTCCCCATAATCTATGAGACAGTTTTAGAGAACCATAAATATGTAAGTCCTTTAAGAATTTTGGGATTTGGGATTTGGAGGCAGCCTCCAATACTTTGTACTTTATCTTCAGTCATATTATGTGACAAATTTAAAAATGCAAGCATTATGATTTGTCTTGCAAAATACTGTCCTATATTTTGGGAGTACAGGAAGATAGGAAAAAATTTCAGAAAAAGGGACAGTCCCTTTCTTCTGGAGATTGACTTAGAAATTTGGAGTTTGCACATGAGAACTTAGGCCACAAAAGTTATTTATGGGTTCAGAATATTAGCAATCGTCAGGGTTAAATAAGCCAATAAGGCAGATCAACCAGAAAGTTCATCTTTGTCTAATCTGCCCCCTGGGAAAATCAAGATAACTGAGATAAGTGCTTTTCCTTTATTTTATTGGGTTCAAGCAACCATGTGAAAAGCTATATAACCACCAAGTAAATATTGACCATGTAATTATAGAGTAAATATTATGTTATGACAAAATAAATAGCAAATATCATTTCTGCTTCTTGAAGTACTATCTTCTGGTCATGTCCTAGCATTGAGAATTAAATGGTGATTATATTTATAATATCTTTCACTACCGTTTCTGATTATTATACCTATTAGTGGAGTTATATAGCTGTTAATGTTTTCTAAATGACTGTTATTTTATATGTCAACTTAATTTGGTGTTCTATGCAATTTCTTACATGGATAACCAAAAATAGTATTCTTTGTAATACTACATTACATTATACATTTATCTCCTATCAGTAGATCATGCTTTCAGATTTAAAAACCCTAAAATCCAGAAATATTGTCAGAGTTATTTCATGCAGTTTATGCAGTTAAACCTGCCAAGGGGAGGTTCAGGCATAATTTTCTGACTCCTTGGTCAGGCTATTTCCACTCGTTTATCTTCCATCAGCAACAAATATGTACTGATTACCTATTGTGTGTCAAGCATTGAGCTAAGGGGCTGAGGATCTGCTAT
Organism: Xerus rutilus; assembly: GCA_028644305.1. Taxonomy (NCBI): domain Eukaryota; kingdom Metazoa; phylum Chordata; class Mammalia; order Rodentia; family Sciuridae; genus Xerus; species Xerus rutilus. The sequence continues at coordinate 50,338,872 of CM053406.1, forward strand.
CGCAACAAATACTGTGTAGCTTATGGGCAAAGAAGAGGGCAGAGGAACTAGCAGATTAGTTGCAAGCCTACTGATGAGATCCAGAAGGATCTAGTCCAGGTAAAGCACCTGGAATAGAATGGAATAAACATATGCAATGAGGAATATTTTATATGATGATTTATGGACATGTGTTATTCATACTGGCTTTGTCTAAGCAGTACTATCAACTATATATAGGAGCAATGCTAGCCACATAGGGGCTTATTTATGTCATTCAATAAGAAGTCAGGGAAGTCTGCAGAGCAAGACAGTACTTCAACAATGCAGTCAGGGATCCAGCGTCCTTCTCACTTCATTGCATCATCTTTTCTAATGCCTGAGAAAGACTTGAGGCCATAGACCTCTTTACTGCTAAGGTCTGCCTCTTCCCAGCCATTGCTTATAACAACTAAATTCAGGTGCAGGAGCACTGGCTTTTGCAAACATGCTGAACTCCATGTTGTTGCATTCTTGTTTGTTGGCTTCAGACAGAAAGCACTTTCTTTAACAAAGTGGTATTTCCCTTCATTTATTTTTGGTAGCTCTAATCTGGTTCATCCTTCTCTTTCAGGACACGACTGAAAAGAGCAACAAGGATTTGGCAGCAGCCAACTTTTTGATTTTCCCTCCACATCTTCTAACACGACTACCTTGGATCCTGCCTGCTCTGCATTCTGCATCTAGCAGGTGACAAATGTGACCAAGTGTGACACCAGCACATTTTATTTTCTGATATTATTTCATTGAAGAGATTGTGCATTCCTTTGGTTTGAAATTCTGTGCATTCTTTTATCCTGATAAATCTTAAATTTGGTCTTTTGATGCTGTCCCATATTTCTTGTATGTTCTGTTCATGATTTCTTACCATCTTCACTGTATGGTCAACTTTATTTTCAAGATTGTATGTTTTGTCTTCATTATCCGAGGTTCTGTCTTCCAAGTAATCTAGTCTGCTGGTGCTGCTTTCTATCGAGTTTTTTATTTGCTTTATTGTTTCCTTCATTTCAAGAATTTCTGATTGTTTTTTTTTTCACAGTCTCTAGCTCTTTCTTAAAATAATCTTTTGCTACCTGTATTTGCTCTCTTATCTCTGTTAGAGTGATCAATGGTTGCCTTTATTTGCTCTCTTATTTCTTTGTTGGAGGGATCAATATTTTGCCTGTATTTGCTCGCTTAAGTCATTCTTTAGTTCGCAGATCATTTTAATTATGTACATTCTGAATTCTTTCTCTGACATTTCAACAACTGTGCTATCAATGGATTCTATTATTGTAGTATCTAGGTTTATTTGGGGCACTTTCTTCCCTTGTTTTTTCATGTTGATTATATATCTTCCCTTCTTGTAATACTGATCTGAGGTATTGCAGTTTCTATCCTATAATCTTGTAGTGACACTACAGATTACCTGTATCTCACCTTGGAGTTCACTTAAAGTCCCCAGCAGGTGTCCCCAGATGGACACTACTGCCACTAAAGATGGTGGCAACGGTAGTGGAGGTAACTCAAGATGGCAGTGGGAGTGGCCTTGGCTGGGCTCCCTGGGTGGTCCCTGAAGGTGGTCCTGGGCCCTGGCCTGTGCTCCTGCAGGTGGGCAGGAACTCTGGAGCAGAACTGGGGGCAGTTACAGGCCTCACTTAGGCCAGGACTCCTGCAGGGTCCCTCTAGGCAGTCCTTCCCCTGGGTGTGGGTTCTCCTGTGGCTGGTGGTTAGCAGTCTTGGGTCTGACCTTGGCTGGGCTCCTGTGGAGGTCCTTGAAGCTGGTCTTGGGTCCTAGCCTGTGCTCTTGCTGGTTGGCAGAAACCCTGGTGGTTGGCAGGAACTCTGGTGTGGACACACCAGTACATTTTAAAGGTCAGCAGCTTCCAAATCCTCAGTGAGATAATTTCACAATTTCCACTTTCAGTCAACAGAGTTAGTGTTATGTGAACATAACTCTGACATACAGGTGACCAAATTTCCCTGCAGAGAACCAGCTTCATGTTTAGACAGAAAGCAGAAGAAAGCAGAAGAGAAAACATTGCTTGCATCTTACTGGCCAGAAAGACAGAGGGAGTTAGAATGAGTGCTGATTACCTAGTACCTGCCTCAGGTACTGTTATGGTTTGTATCTTAAATGTCCTATAAAATCTCTTGTATTGAAGGTTTGATCCCTGATACAGCAGTGTTCAGAGTGGGGGCTTTGGGAGGTGATTGAATTATGCAGGCTCAGACCTCTTGAACAGATTAATCCATTTATGGATTCATAGCTTAATGAGTTTCAGGGGAAGGTTTTTGTAATAAAAGTGAGCTCTCCCTCTTTGTTTCCTGGCCACCATGAGGTGAGCAGCTTTGTTCCATCACGTGCCCCCTGCCATCACGTTCTGCCTCACTACAGGCCCAGAAACAACAGAGCCTAGTTACCATGGACTGAATCCTCTGAAGCCATGAGCCAAAATAAATCTTTCTTCCTTTAAGTTGATTTTCTCTGCTATTTTGTCATAGTGATGGAAAGCGGACTAAGAGACACACAGCATCTGAAACTCTTCCTTGTGTTTCCAAGGTTCCTTGTAGTTCAAACATGGACTGTGAACTCCCACAATCAGATCCATCCACCCAAGACATTAAATTGAGCATTACTGATCCAAAGAAATGAGAGTAGTACAGAATCCTCACCTGGAGGGTGGCAGTAGCAATAGCAGTAGTGGCAGAGTGATCTGTACCCACTTCTCAGAGGCATCACAGGCAACAGTTTTTGTGGTCGCAGCCAGGACCAATAACTTTGGTATCTGTGTGTGAGCTGCTGTGAGTGGGCCCTGAGATGGTGGCTATTATATCCTGCCAGAATGGGTGCTGCAGTACAGTTTTGGTCACTGTTCTTGGTCCTCTGGTCTCATTTTTGGGCCTTCCTGGGCATTCTTTGCATTATCTAACATCACTGAATATGCTGATTCTATTTAAATTAACCCAAGTTAGTTAAACTTTTTGCAGATTAGTACTCTGATTCAGAAGGATGAGAACTGCTTTGTGTCTGTTGGAATGCAAGGACAGGGAGAAATAAAACATGATTAAGACCCGGTAATTAGAAAAATGATGGCATCATTAAGTTAAGTTGCAGTAGGGTGTAACATGGGGCAGAAGTTGGCAAGATGAGTTATTTAGAGACACCCAGTGGAATAACTAGTAGATTGGTGATGAGAGGGGTCAGGAGCCTGTAGAGAAGTTGAAGCTAAGCTCAACCAGATAAAAGGTTTGGATTGAGTTGATAGATTTCGAAGAATAATAAAGGAGACTCAGCTTAAATGATCTCTACTTAATTTTTCAAAAAATTGAAAGAGCAAAAGATATTTGAGATAAGGATGCAGATTAAAGAGTAGACTCCACTCCCTGATGCTTCCTCATTTCCTTTTGAAGGAGAGTCCATAATTCATTGGCCAATGGAGTCCTCATGGAAAGAGAAATCTTCCAGGTTATATAGAGAAGGACAGGGCTACATACTTACTGTGTGGAGGTCTCACTTAACATGCTTGGATCTATCTACCACCATCTAAGGCAACCCTTCCTGTTCTGTTTCCTAATGCATCACTGAACCTACAGCAAGCCTGGCCCTGATCCATCAGAGGAGTATAAGCATTTTGTTCAGCTGAAGTCAACAGATATCCTGACACAAGGAGATAAGGCTGTGGTAATCTGCTTAGGACCTTGTTGAGGCATTAAACTTCGATTAATTACAAAGAGCCCAAGAGCCAGAGCAAAGAGCATCTCTATTAAGCTGGCAGGGTCTGTGAGTCTTGGACAGCTCAAAAGAGATAGTTGCAGTGACCCAAGGGCTTATTTGTTGAGAATCATAGTTTTTCACTTTGATTCACTAGTGGCAGACCTACCAGCACTGCTAGCATTTGCTAAAAGTAAGACATTCTGCAGCTAAAAGTAATGCCATGTGTAAAATATAAAAAAAGATAGTTGATGGTATAGTCTGAGTTGTCCAATTGGGAGATGGGGTTGTTATAACTAGGCAACATTTTTGGGTGAAATGTCTAGAGTCAATAGAGGATTTCATTCCTGCATATTCTAATATTAGTATTCTTTCTAGAGATGCTTCTTGATTAGTTCCCTGGAAAATTGCTTACACTTCTCATATTAGCAGACTGAATATAAATTCAGTTTTACATTTTGATAAAGGAAATGGAATAGCTTCGCTAAGTATTCACAATTAGATTGCATTTCCCAGACTTCTTTGCTGTTTGGTGTAGTCCTATGTGGATGTGACGCGGGCCATTTCCATTCCTAAAATCTTGCATGCACATACCCCTGTGTTTGTAGAAGGATTCTGGCTCCTAAATCAGTACAGAGCAAAATGTATGGGTCTATTTTGTGGTTGAGAAATAATCTCTTGTGCTGAGCCACTGAGATATTTGGATTTATGTGTTACCTTAACTAATGTGGACTATTATAAAAATATCAACAATTTAAGGCTTTGTTTGTATTTACCTTCAATCTTTGAAGTTCAACCAATGTTTGGTAAATCACAGAGCTCTGGTGACACATCTAATTAATCACCTCAAGTTTTTCCTTTCAGAACTGTTTACATTCTTCTCTGACTGTTGGATTCCATTTCTCTGTAAAGTCTTGTATTTTACGTCTTTGAGTCCATTGGTCACTGGGGTTTAATTCCATGGTATGAGAGAGAAATGTGGACTAAATATGTAATTGAGAAATTTAACCACCTGTATAATGTGTTTTAAACTACAAGTTTATTCAAGAGTTGGGCGCAAAATGAAAGAATAAATGTTCCATGGCTGAATGAAGCAGAGGTTACCAATACTGCCTTTCCACACAACTATCATTGCTCCATACAGTTCTTCCCTAAACTGACAATACATCTGTTCTGCAGGTGCTTTCTGAAAATATGACTGTGAACTCTTTGTTTTCCATAATCGATTTTAGAGAACTCATGACAGTAGTCCACATATCCACTAGCTCAGAGATAGGCAAACTTTTTCTGTTACAGGCCAGAGAGTAAATATTTCAGGCTTTGTGGGCCAAATGGCCTTTGTGACAGCTACTTAATTCTGCTTTGCTCTTGAAAGTAGCCACAGACAATATATAAACAAATAGGTGTGGCTGTGTCCAAAAAATTTTTAATTACAAAAATAGGTGGTGGGCCTTAGTGTGTGAACATATGTACTGTATGTCCAGACTTTATGTCTATATTAAGCCAAACGATCAAAGGATATGACTTTTGTCTCTTTGAACTCTGGTTTACCCAATGGTGCTATGATAGTGTATAACTCTAGGGAGGGACCTTGTAGGGATGTACACAACTTTCATTAGTCATTATTCTTCAGTGAACATAGGTGGGGGGAGAAGTGGTTATCTGCATTGGATATTGTATTTCTTATTCTAAATTCTAAGGAACTGAACTGACACATGAGGCAGCGCCTTCATGGGGGTGATGTATAGAACAAAACACTAACTCTCCTGAGTACCTGGAAGTTCCTATATATAGGCATAGTACATCTTGGTTAAATGTGATTATGTCTTTGCTTTGGTGACACAGCAGCTCAAGGGGCTGCAGGTCCCCATCAGTCACATGTGCCACCTGTGCACTGATAGCATCTTTGCTTTCACCTTGAGTGTCTACCATCTGCAATGTGATGGGAGCTGTGAACGTGCCAAGGTAAAGTAGCCCTTCCTCCTATCCTCATAGGGCACATGTTCTTTTCCAACTTCATTTTCCAGTCTCTTTGATTTAAACAATATACTTATCTTCTAAAAAATCACACTGGATTATACATGTTTATGTGAACTGCATAAAATTCTCATCTGGAATGAGGTCAGGCATATAAAAAATAGACAAACAGACAAATGATTTGTTCTATATACCATGGAGTGCAATGGACCCTAGTCTCTTCTATTTTCAGAGGTTGATGATGTTCCTCGCATTATAGACCCATCACTTCTCCGTGCTAGCTCTTGTCTTATAAACTGCAGGTCTGAATTTCAATTCTTTATAATCCACATAAGGAATCGCTGGGTTATGGCTCAATTATTTTATTATGTAATAGTCAACTGTTCTATTTCACCTGAAGAAACTGTTAAAAATCACAAAAGATCATGGCAACACTTGTTCAGCAGGTCCAATCTTGTTTTGAGCTCAGTAATCATCTGTGGGCTGCCATAGAATTCTTGCTCTAGGTCAAAGCATTCTAATGTTTGACTGGAAACTTTATCACAATAATGAAACAGAGGAAGCTATTGACACAGCAGTTCCAGACTTTGTCATCTTGGTTTAAGGATTCTGAACTGGGGACTACTAAAACCAGGGAGGAGCTTCAAATGGATTTTAGGGAATCCATGAACCATCTATATTACATGTATAATTTCATACTGTATGGCATATAGGAATTACTTTCTGGGGAGTGTCTGTGACCTCCAGTGGCATTCTCAGGGGACATCAAATTAAGTTAACATAATGGTTTATATTAATACTTTTAAAATTGTCAAAACAGAGGGAACGGTTTCTTTCTATTTGTAACTTCAGTAGACTATCATTTAAATATGATAAAGATTAATAACTAAAACCCCCAAATTCTGGCTGTTGCAGCAACGTCAAGTTGCTATGTAAGTTTCTAAATTCTTATTCTCAGTTTCCATATTTACTTAGTCACAGATCAGTAATTAAAAAATTCAGTAGGAATTTGGTTAGAACTGATATAGATGACATGGCTAACTGGAATTCTAGAAAATGGAAAGACAAGTCTCTTTTGACCATCTTACAGGAGTGGCCTTGGAAACATCTGGCTGTTGCTAGGCTTTGGTCAGAGCACAGTCCCATACCCAATCCCAAGACCTTTTGAGTGATGTTTTGACATTCATGCACACAATACCAAATAGAGCATCACCAGTTTGCTGTACTTAGTTAATGGATTTCTCATTTTGTAAATTGTGGTATATCTGTGGTACATATCAATTAAAAAATCAAGCATTCTAGAAGAATGGCCAGAGGTTTCTGGATCAAAACAATCTCTTGTCTCTGGATTCTGGTTCTAGGACTTTAACTTGGTTGTTCATTTTGGATTTGAGAAATCTTAAAGGAAATTTTAGCTTTCTGCAGGTTTATCTCTAATCGAATTTGATGCAGTGTGATTTGGGCAATGGTATGTATGTATAATCTCAATCTTGGCAGCAAGAAAAATGAATTACTTTGATTTTTATAACAGAACCAATGCCGCCTATAAAAGGCTTCTGATTAAAAACAAATGGAATTTAAAAAATCAATTATACATAAAATATAAATTTCAGGAATAAATTGGTGACTTCATCTTGAAAAATTACTGTTCTATGCTCAAAGCCATATTGAATTTAAAGTTCAGTAAGGCAAATAAGTGAAAATGCTTGTCATTTATTCTTCTAGGGGTCTCTTCTAAATCGTCCCCTTTGAGGTGTGGGAAGTATGGATGCTAGATCAGTATGAATATTCTGGAAGCTAGGTTTGGTAATTAAGGTGTGGTTTAGCAATGATAGCATCAGAGCAGGGAACCAAAGGAGATTCACAAGCCCAAAGCTGTGGATGGGGTAGATAGGGGTAGGGCTGGAGCTGAGACTACACACGTAGTTCAGATGAGAAAGAGATGAGGACTAGTAATAAAACAATAGTATGGATTCCTGATAAGCCAAAATGAAGTGAAGACATTTGAAATAAAAAGTTGAAGGCAAAGGCTGGACAGATTTTCTGAGGTTCTAGAGTGAAGTCTCCTCCTTTTTAGAGCATCTATGTGTGCCCTGGCCCAAGTGAAGCCAGTAAGGGACACTGAGGCAGTCCAAATACTGCCTTTTAAAGTTTAGATCACTGGAAAACCTTGGGCCTGGACGTCATCACTTCCACCCTATGAATAAATGCCTAAAAAGGACTATGATTTGACATATTGTCTTGAATTTTTAAAAACTCAAGGATGGGAATAGCCACAAGTAAATAGAGTACTTCTGTGTGTCTATAAAACTTCTATTGAGCATATTACTATTCTTTTCAATAATAAATTGCTTTCAGAGTATGGAATTTGGGGAAAACATCTCTACCACTTAACTATGATACTTTCTATAGTTAGGCATTAATTGTACAAAACTAATTACATTTCTATTTCTGTTTTATAATACGGGAAACTCATGGGGCAACTAGAGCTACTTTTTGTTTTAGAATGATTTTATTTGCTAGAAAGACCTTTTTGTTTACCTTTGTGGCAATGGTTCAAGTACACTGGTTCAATGAGGGGTACATAGGTGAATAAGACAAAGTCGTTGAGTCTAGAGAGTTGAGAGTCTGTAGGCAAAATAACAACAGGTTTTAAAATAATACAAATTGCTGAATGTGGTAACAGAAGAGTATATAACATAAACCAGAGAGGTTCCAGAGAGGAGGTAGCATCTTAGCTAAACATTGATGAAAAAGAGTGTATCAGATTGATCTGGGAAAGAGACTATTCTAGGTGCAAGAATCCATGAGTAAAAGTAAAGCAACATGAGAGTGTATAAGAGGAAATAGATAACAGTCCACTATGGGGAGATTTAAGAACTATGAGGATCTGAGGAATGTTTGGAGACTTGTAAAAATGTACTTGGCCTTGACTGTAAACCCCTAGCTACCCTGATAAGCATAACTGAATGCTAGCTAATTGGTCAGTGTTTCCCCACATGTTGCATATATCTAGCCTTGGGAAGTTAGAGTTAGAAATAATTCTCCAAGCTTGTTTATGGCCACAATTTCACCTGTTGTGTTACTGGTCATTCTCAATCTGGATGTTGACTGATTGGCTGTGGCATATCTTTTTCATAGACTCACCGAAAGCTAAAAATTAGATGAAATACATGAGACATTGTGGAAAGAGGCACCTGGCTGGATGTTTGAATCTTCTTACCTTTGCTTTAATTTCACTTGTTTGCTCATGACATGAATTTCTGAGTTACTATGGATAAGAAGGTGGGAAGTTTCTAAACTATTGATTTGCCACTTGCATAGTGATACAGAATATAGAAGCAGGTATAGCTTGGTTGTGGTGAGATTTGGCCAGTTGGTTTGGTTGCAGAAAGCATTGTGTGATTGTTTTCTACATGACTAATTTTCTAGGCACTTTTCATTCTTAAGAATTTTTCATTCCTAGAAGTCCAGCAAAAATATTTTTTCCTATTTTAGATATCTTAGCAACTGGTACCCAGTTCTGTCTAATGTATTCTCTAAGACTCTGTGAGACATTAAAAATAATCAGTGTGGATGCTGGGGATAGGCTAACAGCACAAGGGCAGTGTGGCCCATTGTTTCTAACCATTTGCATAATTTTCAGCACATCTATTGATGGCATCTGGAGATGAGGCCAATGGGAGAATGGGCTTGGAGCCTATGCTGCTTTGGCTGAAACACAGTCTTTAAATCACACTCCAAAGTACAATTCTTAACAATGAATTTATACATCATAACAATGGGGAAAAGCAGAAAATGACTTTAGAAAGACAGAGTGATCATTGGAGACAGTCTGTCACTCCTAGGAAGCTCTGATAGCATCGTCTTGGGAAAGCTCCTCCCTACATGAAACTGCCACCCTTGATTTCACCTCATTGCCTCTAGCTCAAGCAAGCACACCTCCTTTTACTGTGACTGTTCCTCAGAGAAGCAAAATATTGCTTTATTTTTTCTTGAGTCCTCTAGGATCCTGGCTTGGGATAGACATAACAGAGTAAGTCTAGTTTCCAAAGACCATTCTGATTCCTCTGTATTTCTAAACCCACTTGGTTATAATTATGAAGGAAAAGACAGTGATGCACTGTGTTGGTTCTGAAGAAGAACATTGACCAGACAAAAAGTCTTCCCCACAGCCAAACCGAGCTATAATGACTGTGCTTTTTATGTCTCCCAGGAAAGAGTCATATAATTGGTCCCAGTAATACAGTAACCAGTTTGTTCATTCTTTGTTCAGTAGAAGATGTTTATTTGGGAGATATGTCTCAGAGAATAAACTAGCTTCAGAATAAGGACTGGTAATTGTTTCGTTTCTAAATAAATCTCAAATATACTGGTAAAATGAACACAGTAGGAGGAATAAACAATGAGACCAGGGATATCTTAAATACATTTACATATGATAATTAACAAGTGATCATTACATTAGAACACTCTTGGGCTGATTTTCTCAAGGGCATTTGTGTGAAAAATGAACATTTCTGAATTAGAATTTCTATCATGGAATAGAAACAAGAAGAACATGTTTTCGAATATGCAGTAAAAAGATCCCCGCTCCTCTGAAGACCTGACACTGACATTCATCTTAGTACATAAAAGAGAAAATACGCTGAGGATGGGAAATGCAGGAGTAGGAGCTATAACAACAGCTGCAGAGGTGACTGTAATTCTAATGGATTGCTTGTCTGTGACATGGGCACACCACTGAATTTGGCGGGAAAGTAATGCACAGAATTAAGACAGCAGCATTAGTGCTGTGTTCTCTTATTAGAAAATGTCAGCAGCTCATTGAATGCAGGAAAATTTTAGAGATTTTAGTTTGCAAGAAGCCAGTGTTGTAGCTGCAAAAGTAATATCACCAAAATAGAATGCATTAGAGAATGTGTGCAGCACAGGTTGGTACATTAGTTTGAGTTATTCAGCTAGTCCTGAAAAGGGTAATGTCCCACTTGAATGATAGGTAAAGCAATTCAAAAGGATAACAGTCATTGTTTTTGTTGTTGTTATTGTTGTAGTTGCTTATTTATCGTTTTAAAATTAGCTGTACAGTTAAGGCAGTGTTTAAAAACTTATTTCAAATGCAGTTTTATACCATTGTGAATCTTCACTCTTTCATTCATGAATTTTAAAAGATGTATTCTGCATGTTGGACAACCTGCTCAAAACAGAGAAAAGTAACTTGTACTTTAACGAGTAAGCTCATTGTAAGATATCCTTGCGCACTAAGATGGGGAAATATATATACAAACAACACTTGATAAAATTGCAAGAACTTGTATTTAAATTTAATTTTCTCTGCAAGTGCAGTTAGCATTATTTTTTTTCACTGGTCTCTGACATACTATTTTTGAGGGAGAAAAAAAATATGTTTTTGCTACCATGGCAACAGTATCCTTCTCTTGCTTTCCATCACAAACCATAGTTTCTGAGCATAACTAGGAAAATTGAAATGTGGGTAGCTCAAAATGATAAGGCCAAGCTTGGTAAGCATTCATCTAAATGAATATTTGTGTCATTGTTCTTGCACTCATGGGAAGACGGGAACTTTCAAGGTCAACATATTTGTTCATAGTGTTCACAGCGGCACTCATAAAAGATTATTGCCACTTACTGGGCAACTACTCTTTTCACTAAATATCTTATTAGCATGATTTTCCAAAGACGATAGGAAATTAAAACACTCCATAGTGCAGTTTATTTTATGGTGTTAGGAAATGTATTACAAAGGAAGGGCATACATTCTAGGTTTTAGGAAAGAAATGATCTGTTACTTGACCTGGAGTGTGTGCTGTGGAGAAAGCACAGCAAAGGGCTAGAGAAACCGATTAAGCTCATTCTATTATTTGTTTCAGGGGTGATTCCAAAATGGTGCTTCTCTCTGTGATGCGCTTGCAATAACAATATTCTTTTTATTTTCCTTGATCTCTCACAGCCTGTGAATATTTCAGCTTGCAAGGTAAAGTAATGCTTTTGCTTCATGGCCAGATTTTTAAATCTTCCCTGGCTCTGCCATGACACTAGATAAAAAAACAAAACAACAAACACAAAAACAGCCTTTGTTGTCCATTGGTACTGAGTCACACCTCTTCTCTCTTCAAATCCCCTTAATCTCTGTTTACACTGACGTTGTTTTGGAACCCTTTACCTAACCAGTTGGGAAGAGCAATCAGATTCCAATTGGCCAGCCAGACTTGATTTGGCACTTGCCTCAAGTAATTGAGTTTTTTGAACATAGCACACCTATTTGTGGCAATCTTGGAGATACTAAGTGTCCTGTCCAGACGTCTGGGATATAGCCTGCTGGGTTCTATTGTGCTTTCTGAGTTCAGCTTGTCCACCCAAGAGCACAGAGAGATGCCCTTGTGGGCTGCAGGCTGACATGGACCTCCGGTAGAGTTGCTTTCTTAAGCAGATGGGGCTGTATGTTTTTCTGCCTCATCAAGGATATCTTACTACATATGGAAAATTCAAGACAGAATGGATGAAACAGGTGTAAACTGGAGTTTACTTAATTGCCCTTCACTATACTCTGGGTTCAAAATAATCACTCAGGGACTGGGATCATAGTTCAGTGGTAGAGCGCTTGCTCAGCATGTGAGTTCCATTCTTGGCACCATATATAAATAAAACAAAATAAAGGTCCATTGACAACTGAAAAAAAATTAAAAAATAAACATTCAGTTTCACTTCAATATATTAACTTGTCTGGGGAAGATGTTTGTTGTTCTTAACTCTTGAATTGATTATCTATGTCAGAAATAAAGGGGTGCAGGGCTCTGATATGAGGCTTTTGGTCATCTGACATCAGAAATCTACTCTACATGGCCAATTTAATGGGCTAAATTAGATCCACAGGAAAGCCTTTATAATGTCAAATGCCTCTTGCTTTGGGTCACACCAAGGCTTAATTGCCATCTCTGTCAATTTCTAGGTGTATTACTTTGGGTAAATAATTAAGTTCTTTTAAAATGGAGCTATACAGTTTATACCAGGTTCATCTGAGATGCCAAGGGCATAACTACACTGGAGCAGGATTTAGCATAAAGGACAGACTCAATGTATTACTTTCTTCTAAAAGGACTGGAAGAGGTTTGAGGAGAGCTGCATAGCAATTGTGTTGACATGCTTCTCTTTCTAGCAGAGTTTCTTTCATGTAAAAAACTTTTCTTCACCCAAGATAGGGCATATAGAAGATGCTCACATTTTATTGGTCAGACTTATTAAAAATTGGAACAATTTGATTCTTAATTTTCACATCAAACTTGCTTAAGCAGATGTAGAACCTAAAAAAACACAAATATGATATTAAAGACTGAAAAAATGAATGGGGTGTTTTTTTCTTCCTCTGGCCTAATAACTTTTGAGGCAGAATAGGGCATGTCTGAGGATGTGAAATGGCTGGCCTATGGCACGGCCAATCCATTTCTTTCAGCCTTCTAAGAATTGATTTGAGTTGCAGCCAGATCAATTTGGCTGTGGCGATTGGTATCGATTGTGTAGACGGGCAAAAAGAATGGATTTGCCATGTCACGGAATACTTCATTTGCCTCTTGTAGATACTAGAGAAGACCAGAAAGAATTGCACAGTGGTGAAAATCAGGAAATGGGGCCTTTTCTCCTGGTTCTTTCTCATCCTCATCTTGTCCTATGTGACCATGAGCTACACAGCTACATGTAGATACTCCCATGGGGCATCTGATCTTCTCTCTAAAATTACTTCCTAATTGTCCTTGGGTACTATGACATACACCTGAACAGTCAACATTGTCTTTAACTTCCCTGTCATTTGCCTTCTTTCCACCCCTACCTCTGTTCTAACTGGGCACCTTCAGTTTGTACTTAGGAATAGATCTTAAATTTCTCTATTTGGGTTACTTTGTATAGATGAACATTTCATCTTCTTTACCTTCTTGGCCGACTTGGTATGTATGGCACAGATGAAGAACAGCCCATCAAAATGCATGTTCCTCCTTCACGGCCTAGAGTTGTCACTGACAAAAAATAGCCTAGCTGGGGGCTGCATTCTCCAATTTCGGCTTACATGCAGGTGAGGCCAGGCACACAGTCCTAATTAATGAAGTGTGAGCAGAAATGATGTGTGTCTGTTCCAGGCCAAGGTGCTTGAGAAGTTGGTGTATCTTCTCTAGTCTTCCCGCTACCTTTCTCTCTTCCCCCCTGTGGCTGAATGAGAAGACTGAAGCCTTGAGGATCAGTGAGACTCTCAGATGGAATGACATTAGATACCTGAGTCACTATATGGAGGAAATATACCAATATATCAACCAGGAATACCTGCATTGAACTATCACATGAGCTAGAAACAAATTTGATGGTTTTACACCACTGGAATTTTGGTGCTCACTGCCATCATGCCTTTACCTATGTGTTTCTGTCTTCCTAAAAAAACTTTCTTATTCCTCTGTACTAGTCTCAGTTTTAATATATATATATATTAAATACATATTAATATATATTAGTATATTTAAATATATTTAGTATATGTATTTATATATAAATTAAATATATTTAAAAATATATATTTAAAGCTTTATTGCTAATTAGACTTTCTTAAATTATCCAAAACCAATTTGTTGTCTCCAGTTGTTGAATTTCTTCACTACTTATTTTCCATATCCTATTCAATTCTTTTATATAATTATCTTTTTATTCATTCTTCCAACAATTACAGAAGTAAAAGTCTGCTATGTGCCCAATTACTACAAGAGACAAAGTTGGAAACTGTGCGTGTCCTTTTCCCTTGAATTTAGCATGAACTTGTTAAAAGAAAAACAAAGATAAGTCTTTGACTTTATTATTATAGTCTCCACAGTGCCTCATATGCAGGATATTATTATTAGATGCTGTTTAATTTTATTTCTTGGAGTTGTGCTAATTCAGGGGCACTCGACCACTGAGCCACATCCCCAGCCCTATTTTGTGTTTTGTGTAGAGACAGGATCTTACTGAGTTGCTTAGCGCCTCATCTTTGCTGAGGCTGGCTTTGACTTGCGATTCTCCTGTCTCAGTCTCCCTAAGTACTGGGATTACAGGTTTGCACCACCGCTCCCAGCTATATTTAGTATCTTAACAGAAAGATCTACAATGACTTTAAGGCTGTGATACCCCAAATCAGTGACAGCGTTGCCTATCAAATTGAAGGGAAGAATCCATTTGTACCACTTCTGTGGAGCAGGCTTGGGAAGGTTCCAGAATTCCATCTCCTGGTTGGACTTCTAGGTGGAATTTGCCTACACATGCCTAGGAAGCAAAATATGGCTCTCCCTATCCTCACAAAAAATATTCCATTTTTTAATAATAGAAGAGCCGTATTTTTCCACACTTAGGCAAGATAGGAACTAAAACATGGAAAGTTGAATTTTTAACTTAGAATTTTAAAGGATTAGATGTTGTTTCCTATTATTAAAAATAAAGTAGATGGAAAGAAACATGAGAATGTTGAAGACTAATTCTTTATTTCATAGTTTTATAATATTTGGATACCAATGAGTTTACTTCAAATGACTAGACTCACATTTCCTTTTTAACCTTTAACAATATCAATACTTTTTCTCTTTCCTTTTCATAGATTTTTTTCATTTTTACTTTTGTTGTTGGCTGACATTGAAGAATAATTTCTCTTAAAAAGAACAATCTGAACTTTTGCAGCATAAATACTATGTTAGAAAAAAAATGCTTGATTTAATAACACAGAGGCTGCGCCAAGTAATATAAGACTGAACAATGATTTTGCTTGAATTAGGATAAACTATGTGTCCAGATAGGGTATAAAGAAGTACAGAAAAGTCAGAAACATATATTTACAATAAAATTGACTAATGGAGAAGATGGAATTTAAACTCAGCTTCACTGTGACCATATTGGTATAAAATTCTAATAAATTGCTCAAAAAGGAGATATGCTTGATCATTAGCTCATTAGAAAAAAAATAAATTCCTCATATTTTTGTTTTAAGATAGCAGCATTATGGATTGCAGAAAATTTATTTTGTAGTGGAATGAACAGAATAGATTGGCATAGTTTAATAATCTAATAAGGAATGCAATGGAAAGATCTTTGAAAAGGCAGCTGGCTGCACGTCTATGAACTGATGCATTATAAAATGAATTTTATGTATGATGCCAAAAGATGTGCCCCAAACATGAAAGGGAAAATTAAATTTGAGGAGGAGGGCATTTTTATCCCTTCTGAAATATGCCCCAACGCCATTTAATTTGTGGCATAGCTCCATCAGAATATTGAAATTCTCAAATGTATTATTTACACTGAATTTATATGGGCTGGCTCATTGAATAAAATTGTTTTTCTGTTTATCCTGTGTTAAATGAAAAGTTAGCAAATTTAATTTTTGAAAATAAGTTACAAAACAGAGGAAGAATGATTATTACTGAGTTTTCAAAAGAGAATGCCAGAAATATCACTGTCAAATTATAAATTCCTGTTATGAGAACAGGTATAGAAAGAACCTAGGCTGCTGCTGGTAAGATTAGAAACATCATTGGAACTTACTGGAACAATCATCTTTTGGTAGAAATCATGTCAGTGTTCCTAGTGGATTCTTGTAAAAATGAACCAATCTGCTGTGCTTGAAAGAAAAGTAACAATGATTCACATTCAAAGCTGTGTGCTGAAAGTATTGATTTTTCTACTTGTATGTTTTCTGTAACTCTTTACTAGATGTCAACATTTGTCTCATCTTCTAATTTTTATAACCTAATTGTTCCATAAGGTGCAATAAGCCTTCTGCGGCTGGTCTCTTTGCCTAACAATCTCTAACTGCCACCGAGGTGGATCCACCATTCACTCCCCGCCATTCACTGTCTCGTAGCTGTGATTTTTTACTTGGGTATTCTCCAAAGCCTCTTTTCTTTTAAAAATCATATTTTCAAACCTTGCTGCTCTAGTTCTTGGATCATGGCTCTAATACCCTCCTGGGATTTTAGTTAATGTGGTAAAAGTCAGCATTGAAGACCTTAGAAACTTTCCTGTTCATTCTGAACACAGAATTATTTCAAAAGTTCAACATAATTAAAATATTCAGCAACAAATATTTATCCTCTAGGCAAAGCAAGGCTTTTAAAGTATCCCTTCCCCCACTAACCAAATTCTTTGTCAGTCATGGCTTAGTCACAGAAATAGAATATGTAGATTATAATGTTTATTTAATATATGTATACACACTCATATGCAATGCATTTGTTTTTATTTTGGCTGTGGATCGCTGTCTTCTACATGGGAGCTTAGATACACAGGGTATGCAGTTAGAAAAGGAAGATCACCAGCCAGCTGGAACCTGCAGCATGAGCTGGAATTCACAGGATGACTTGAAACCTGCTTGTTCCCTTCCAGGGATGGTAGATCAAGGTCAATGGTGGTCCAGAGGTTGCTTTGCATCAACAAGGTGAGTCATGAGAGCAGCCACAGAAGTGCATCCTGGTTCCTTCTCTCCTTTCATTCACCCAAGTAGCTCAAGTGGAGAAAAAGTCAATGTCTTCATAAGGAGCTCAGAGAACTTTATGAAGAAACTGATCCTAGGCCAGACAAAGAGGAGTGGAGGCTATTAACACAAAGGGATGCAGCAGTGTGTGGTTTATATTCATAGCACAGCATACTCCTGTTGTGATGGTGTGCTTGGTATTCAATATGCATCTCTTGAATGGCTCATGTGGAGCATCCTTCTTTTAGAGAATGCACGTTTGCTCGTTAGTGTTACACCTGTGAATCACAGTCCCACATTTCAACAGTGGTGAAAGCATGTAGATTCTAGCACATACCTATTATTATTATTTATTATTTTTTGGATAGGTGAGGCTTGACATATCTGACAAAAATTAATATTGCGAATAGATTAATAAAAACATTTTAAAGTTGCCTTTTATAATGTAGCTTAAATTTAGAGACTGATATTCAGAGAAAAAAACACAAATGGAATTATGAAAAGTAGATAAATTTGGTTTCTTTTAGCATAAAAAATATGAGAGACACAGTCTTACTGTTATAACTCCTCCTTCCAGTAAATCTCATTTCTCTTAGCCGTAATTATGAAAATCCTCTTGAGCATTTCAGTCTGTTGTAAGCTGCTTCGCTGTTTTGCACAACAGAGACAATTTCAGTTATCTTAGAAATCTGGAGCTGTCTTCAGCCCAATGCCCAGAAGAATCCGCTAGTACTGTGCTCAGGGTCAATTGTTGCTTAAACTACTTTTAGAGTCTATTCAACATGACAAGCAGATCAATCTTTTCAATTCAGAACTGATGAAATTCTACATTTTAGAAAGCATTGCCTAGAGAGTATGAATTCAATAGATGCTTTTTAAGGACCATTTGGTGTTTCTTTTGGCTATTTTACTAGGGCTTCTCTAAATGCAGGATGGTAAACTCATTTGGAGCTTTTAAACAGGCTTCTTTCTCTCAATATATACAAATTGTTCCAGAGTATAAGGACTCATTTAGAACATCATCCTGTAGCATAACCAAGTATTGATGTTTATTTTAAGTGTAAAGCTGGGCAAAATAAGGAAATTGACATTGCTTTTGTATTTATACTTTATTTTAAAAACTTTCTCATCATATGTTGAGGTATGCAGAAAATAAAAAGCTAGGCTAAAATATACTATCTCTATGCCATGGCAGGTAGGATGGAAACTTTGCTTAGCCATTTACATATGCATTACAATCAACGTGCTTTTGTACTTGAGTTACACTAATTATATCTGAATATATATTGGTATCAGAGCAAATGTACCTTAGAAAGTGGAAGGTAAATAGGCAAATGCACAATAAATGACTATACTGTAACCAAATGTAAAAAAAATCAATTTTTTCTATATGTAGCTAAAATAATGATTTATCTACTGAATGAAAGAATTTGTGGAAAAACTGGATTTTTTGTTATGTTTCCTGAAATTGCTTAATTAATTGACTTTTTGACTGACTAACACAAAGCATATTTATCTGTTTTCACCCTGGGAGTTGAGATAACAATGTGATAAGATAAACTTAGGTAGGTAGCAAAGGTATTGATAATGCTGTAAAGCATAACATTGTCCAATAAAAATTCCTTAAAGATATTGGCAGGGTCTTCTAGCAGTAGGCATGAACATAAAGCTCAGAGTCTCTACATGGCTGATGCTTTTCTAAAAATATTTTAAATCCATGAAACTGGCATTGACATTTTAGGTAAGCAATAGTTTAATAAAACAATGGTGAGAATTGCAGAGAGATAAAATATCTTTGGCTGGGACATATATTTTAAGGCTCTGAGGTGAATTTGTTGATATAAAACTTATAATTTTTGTTTTCAAAAACCCCCTGTTTTTTATTTTTTTATTTTTAAAATATATTTTAGTGTTAACTGACACTTGGAAATTGTATCTATTTGTGGGGTACAATGTGGCGCTTCAATCCATGTGTATAATGTGTCATGACCAGCTAATTGCATGTTACCTCAGTCATGTATCATTTCTTCTTGTTGAGAACACTCAAAATCTTTTCTGTTAGCTTTTTAAAAATATTCAGTTAACTATTGTTAACAATAGTCATCCTACTGTGCTCTAGAACATTAGAAGTTATTCCCTCTGTCCAACTGCACCCTGAAGCCATTATATATGCTCTCTCCATCCCTTCTTTCCTCCTTCCCTCACATCCTTTGCAGTAACCACTGTCTTATTTTCTAGTTCTTTGAGATCAACATTCAGCTTTCACACATAATTGAGAATAGGCACTGTTTTGTCCTTCTGTGCCTGAATTATTTTACTTAATGTAATATCCTCCAGTTCCATCCATGTTGCTGCAAATGACAGAATTCCATCCTTTTTAATGGCTGAATAATATTCCATTGCCATACATGTATGTATGCATAGTGCATGTGTGTACAATGGGGTGATGTGAGATTTCAACATATGAATACAATGTATAATGTATAATAATACAATGTATAATAATAAAGTAACATTTTCTTTATTAATCTGTCGAATGGATAAGTTGATTGCATTTTTCTATTTCCTGGTTATGATGAATAGTGCTGCTGTAAACATAATTGTGCCTGTGTCTCTTTGACATACTTATTTTGTTTCCTTTGGAGATATATCCAGGAGTGGGAATCTGGATGACATGGTAGTTATATTTTTAGGTCTTTTTGGAAACTCTATATTGTTTCTATAATGGCCACACTAATATTCCTTCCACCAATAGAATATGAGTTCTCCTTTCTCTGTTCCAGCATTTGTTGTTATTGTTTTTTTGATAATAGCCATTCTAATTGGGTTAAGATAATTTTTCATTATCATTTGATTTATATTTCCCTGATGACTCAGTAGTGTTGAGCATTTTTCCCCCAGATACTTTTTGATCATTTGTGTATACTCTCGTGGATGATGTCTATTCAGATCATTCATCCTTTTTTTTAATCAAATTTTGTTCTGTTGTTGAGATGCAAAAACCTCTGGTCTTAATATCTGCTGATTTGAATATGAATACCTTTATACAGTTCATTATTTTTCACAGAGGTGCTGTTGTTTGCTTTCTCTTATATGTAAAGTGTCATTAGGAAATGTTGAAATATATGTCCAACCACCCCGCTGCCTGTGGATATACCGGAGATATCACTTAAGCCTGGTGGCTGGCAGAAGGGAATGCTTGGAACCATTTTTATACTCTGCCTTTTGATTGGTTGATGATCTGGCTTCTTTGCAGGCTGCTGAGGCTGCAAAAGGAGTGCAGAGAACTAACCAGCCACTAAATTTTGAAACACTGAGGAGGTCAGAGAAGCTGGGGTTATTATCATTTCTCAGCGAGCACATAAAGCATTAAACTTTTTCAGCCTCATTTTTGCGACAGAGATTTTGACAAGAACATAAAATAAAAACCTCACAAATTCATGCTGGTGTCAATGATTATAACACGACTGGGGAATGGTATAAATGTCAACATTTCTTGAATCATTTGAAGATTGTGATCCTGCAGACCTCTGCAGACACTGTAAATGACGAGAGTAGAATTTCCTCACTTATGATTATATTATTAGAAGAGGTGAAGGGATTTCAATATAACACCTGACAAAAAAAGAATTTTAAACTCGCCACCAAATTCAGAGGAGTAATAGATTTTCACAGAATTGTGATGCTTATTTCTGAATCCTCCTGCAACGTACCTAAAACATGCCTGATAATTTTCAAAAAATCCTCTTTCATAGAACATTTTGACTCAAATTAATATAGTAATATTTGTTGATTTAAAAATATTGTACCACACCTCTCTGTAGCAATTATTTATGTTATTTAAAATGTACAGTTAGCTTTTCTTTACCAATAGCTTTTTATGGAATCATCTTTGGTTGTAGAATAATGTTCTTTGTGCAACATAGCCACACCTTTTCTGGCTATTGCTATGAAGTGGAATCTTTTTAACCTTTTAACAGAGTTACCAGATTAACAGAAGTCGGTGTTGGGTGAAACTTGCACCAAATGGAAATTAAATAGAACATAAAACAAAGATGAAAATGTAAAGATCATTCATTATCCTTAATATTGACATCTTATTTAAATTTTCTTAAAAAGAAGCATTTTTTTTTTAACTGCTCTTTCCTGATCCTGGAATGTTTATCTGAAAAATCAAAGGAACCACTAGGTGTTGCTCTAAGACAGTCTCCTATTCACAAACCAGCAAATAGCTTTATGGTCTTGAGATTTCATCGGTCATTATGATTTCCTTAAAAATGCTAAGATTAAATCTGAGGTTTAGAAAATTAGCCTTAAATAGTATCATGATCATCTATTAAAATATGAATTGCATACACACATGTGACCCTCCTCCATGCCTCTGAGATGCTTTATAAATGAAAATCAAATGTAAAATCCTGGGCAACACCGATACGTGTATTAATTTAATACCAAAACAACCAGTTTGAATTTGACCAATGCGATCACCTATTTCTTTCTCCTTTTGGTTTATTTAAGCAGGCCTCCTCAGTTGATACGGTTGTGAATTGCTGGCATTCCTGAGTTGAGGACTTGTTCTAGCATCAGAGGAATGGCATCTTTGTTGTAGCTGAGCTTTCTTATCCTATCAAACGGATTCTTCCAAAGGAGTTTTGGATCTGGTAGTGTGACACCCATTCTCTTTTCTCATTCTCCTAATAATCCAGTAACCCATCTGCTACTCTGTGACACTTGGTACACACACGAAATGAGTTTTCTGGCTTCACTGATGCTTCGCCAGAGCTGAAAACAACTCTATGCTGCAGCCTGGCAAATTTAGACTGATCGATGCAAAAGCCAAGACTAGGCTTTCAGAAATGTTGCAGTATAAAAGTGGGGCAAACTAGAAGAACTTTGGGGAACATACTGGATAATACCTGGTTCCTACACAGAGTTCCTGTAGGTCTACATTTAACAGGGTTCTCTAGTATTGTGAAGGAGAAAAGGACGTATGTGTTATTCTGATAAATATTACATGACCAGTAACTGTCTCTTTGAATCAAATAATTCATGGTTTTTTATCTTTTAATTAATATGTCAGAATATAAAAACTAAATTACAATGAACTATCCTTTTTGTTCCATCCTGTTTGTATAAAGGCCTGTGTAGGCTGTTTACCAAAACAGCTGGTGGAGATCCTTCCTGTATCATTTTTGATTCTGCATATTCGGCTAAGATTAGCAATTGAATCTACACATGAAGGCCTTAATCTTTTCCTGTCAAGGAAAAAGGCCTATTGATCTAATACTTCTTTTATCTAATCAGTGATTATATTGTCCATTATTACAAATTTCTTGAAGGATCATAAAATAGAAAGGTTTGCAACTTAAAAATTACTAGATTTCTATTTTGGGGAATCATTTTGTATATACAGTTACTCCTCAGTAAAATATTTATAATGAGTCTGCATATATGAACATTATTAACATGTTTGGGGTAAAAAAAAGCTTAATAGGAAAAAATGCACATTTCTTATTTAACTTAGAAGTTGCCAGTGATGGATACTAAAAGACAGGAAGCTTGTTACAGTTATGTAGTTATTAAGGAAATGACTTCTAGAATTAGGGAGCTTGGGCTGGAATCCTAAGTGCTATTTCCTGGTAAATTAATCCCCGTAAAGCTTCAATTTTTCAGCCATTAAACTGGGAAAACAATAGCACTAGTCTCATGTTGCTATGGTAAGAATGACAAAAAATGAAACTATTAGAACCTAGCTTAGTGCCCATATGATGGAAAATGTCCAATAAATATTATCGTGAACTCTCTCTGTGGAACTGTGTACTTGGTCTCATGGAGATTCACAGGGTTCCCCCGAAGTGACTGTTGGAAATAACTGAATTTTATCTCCTTTAAAGCACCTTTTCTGTTTTACTCCTTACTGTTGAAACCTTTTGAGGTATTGTACATGTTTGTAAGATTTGCTGTTCTGCATACACTCAGCACAGTTCCGCCATTTCTAGATAGCTCAGGACCAACAGAATGGAGAAAGGTTACCATGTTCTTGCTTTAGTAAGATTTCAGGCATTCCTACACAATCAAGTATCTTTGCCTTCCTACCAGCTCACACCATGTTGATGTACTTTTTTGTGTTCTTACATTTGCTTTGCAGTATTTTTCTACCTTTTCCCTATGTGGGAATTGGAGAGTGGGAGGGGAAGTGGAGCAGTGTGTAGAGTGGATACATAGCCTCGGGGGAACCATTGCTGTCTTTAGAAGGCAGGTCTGGTGGAAGGGGCGCAGGGAACCAGCTCTTAGTGTCCATGTTGGGTTCTGCTGTTCTCTGGAAGATCTTTCCACAGTTAGGGCTGGGGCTTCATCCTTCTGGGGAGTGGAAAGGGAAGGGAGAGAATTGGATTTCCAAGTGCAGCGTGTTGGTGTCTGGCACTCGCAGCCTCTCACACTTAACACATCTGTGCCTCCAGTGTTTGGTGCCCGCATTCTCATCCATTTTCACTGGTGCTTTAGGCTGTTTTTTGCTCTCCTTTTGGAAGCTGGCTGTGTTCTGGAGGATGGGGGTTGGGCGGGTGATAGCTCTGGGTCAGTGTGGTCTCTCATTCTCCTCTTGTTAATCCGGTAATTCCTCATGGGTGAGATGTCCGTGTACTGAGTGAGAAGACACTATCATTGCCAAGAAAAGCTGCAATTTCATCTTCACGGCTGTGTCCCCTTCTTTGAAACTTTCCTTTCATCACCGAGTTAATCACACTTCTGTCTCTTCTCAAACCTCATTGAAATTCTGGAGCATTGACCCTTCAATTTTTCTTTATCAGCTTTTAAAAAAAATTTTCATTTTTATTTCCTTACTAATTCAAGCCGATTATATGACGTTGTCATAACTGCACTATTTAAAAAACCATATTTCTATTTCACTCACCTAAACCATTCCAACAGTATTTCAATGCAATTGTTACAATATCAACGTGAGAGACTAGGGTGCAGAAAACAGATCTAACAGATCCAGCCAACTCTGTAGGCTGGGGACAGGAAAGACACCCCTGCAACGAGTCGCTGCCCACCTGCCATCCATTCCCCATAACACTACCACACCACCTGTCACTGCTCTTGTTTGGCTTCCTGGCCTCCCACGGCCTCTTCATTCTAGTAAACCATTTCATCTCTCACCCCCTAGAGAATACAGAGGCCATCACAAGCTTCTTGACCTCCCGAGTGTTGCCCCACCCCATCTGTTGCCCTTCTTTTGCTTTAGTTCAGTGGTTGAGAGTTCTCTTCCCTGGCCTGAAACTGTTCTTCTACCTGTGCTCTGCACACCATTCCCTTTTGCTCTGCTATAGTTGAGGGTGCCCACCCCCCAAGTTCAAATATTGGAGACTTAACCCCAAATGCAGCAGTGTTGGGAGGAGAGGCCTTTTAGTGAGTTTTGGCAAGAATGGGCTTGTACTAAAAGCAGCTTTAACCCCCGCACCCAACCCTGGTCTCACACTTTCTTTTGCCATGTTATCGCATAGAAAGAAGACCTTCACCAAATGCAGTCCGTTGACCTTGAACTTCCCAATCTATAGCACTGTGACCCGAGTAAATGTCTATTCTTTAAAACTTACCCCATCTGTGGGATTCTGTTATAGCAACACAACATGGACAAAGACACACTCTTAAGCACCTCTGTTCATAAGTGGTATTCTTTCTCACCTCTTTCATTGATTCTTCCCTACTGAATTTCTTATAAAGCATTTATTTTGGATGGCTCTCACTGGTCAAGACTGGGTCAATTTGAAAATCAAACTATGAGAGTGACCTGTAGAATAAAACAGGAACTCATGAGTCCAAACTGGTCTAAGTAATTGCATGAAATAAATAAATTCATTGAGAAGAAAAAGCTCTTTCCTATATCAACAATTAGGAAGTGAAATTAAATTTGAAAAATCAGATTTTTGGAAGCTACCTTAGTAATTGTTTTAGGTAAAGATCATCTGTGGATAAAAAAAAAATCACTGGGATAACGTTCTTAGGAATAACAGTATATTTATGTAGTCTTGAAGAATTTTCCTGTAAGACACAATGGGAAAATTGGCAACTTTACAGAAAGGTAAACGAGCAGATGCCACCTTAACTGAATGGTCACAGTTGACACTACCACTAGTGGGACAGATGGATGTCTGCACTTGCTACTGGGATCCAGGGAAAAGGACATGCCTCACTGCTGTGGTTTCACTGCCCAAAATGTAGAACCTGAATACAATCACAAGAAAACCTCATATAAACCTAAAGTAGGATGAAATCTATAAAAAGAAATGATCTCTAGCATTCAAAAGAATAAAAGTTGTGAAAGAGAGAGAAGGACTTCCAGATTAAAAGAGAACAAGGAGGCATGACAACTAACTAAAAGCATTATGCAATTCTGAGTTGGAGTCTGAATCAGAATTAATTTTTTTTCTAAAAGCTCATTAGTAAGACAATTGAGATCAATTTGTATGAGGTTTTTAGCTTTGGCAATAACACTGTGTCACTGTTAATGTTCTGATTTCAATAAATGTGGTTAAGTTATAGAATTTTTCTTTCTTTCTTTTTTTTAAGTAAACACATATTGAAAATTTAGAATATCTAGTGTCAAAGGGATATCATGCCTGCAACTTACTCTCAAATGGTTCAGGAAACTCACTACACATATAATAAAGCAAATATGAAATGTTAACATTTGGAAAATCTGTGTGGAGAGTATATGGGAATACTTTGTACTATTTTTATAGCTTTACTGGAAGCCTCCAGTTGTTTTGGAATAAAAATTTTAAAAATCCCTACAATTCTACATTTCTCTCTAGATACTACACATTTAGTACATATTCTCCATATAGCCCCAATTGTTGAGAAGTATAGTTTGTTCTCATGGATCGACCTCATTATGGCCACAGTCTAGATAGTAACTGGAAGCTCATAAAATTACTTACTTCAAGGTGATCAGATATCTCCTAGCTGCAACTACAAGGAAAATTTCTCAATACAAGTCTTACTTTGTTCCTTGACAGAAGTTTCCTTCTTGAAAACTTCTTTTTTTTTTTTCTGAACTAGACTTTTATATGAAGTCTGCATGTACCACTTCCACAGGCATCATATGACCAATTGTTCCAAAATCAGGGTACCACTTTATCTTTCCCTTTCTATTCCCCATCTGCCTAAATATGCTCTTCCTTCCTTTCTGTACTGGGGAATGATATTGAAGTCCATCTATTTACAGGATCAGAAACCACTCACCCCTTATTCTACCTCAAGTTGGTCACAATTCCTAACAATGCCTCTCATGTCTATCTTTTTATCTTATTTTCATCTTTTTATGTTTACTGTTTTTAAGTTGTTTATTTTCTTGCCCAGCTTACTTAACTATATGACAGATTTTTGTTGTTGTTTTGAAAGTGACATGTCTTTATTGGTTCAGTCTACTCCTGGCCAAGTGGTGACCCTGAGTCTAGGGGTTTTTGGTTGTAGATTTTGTACTCAGAGAATTTTGACTTGGGATTCCTAGCTCTGTAAAGTCAAGTGGGTCATTGCTATGATCTGCATGTTTTGTGAATTCCCTAGATGTGTATTTTGAAACTTAATCCCTAAAATCATAGTATTTGAAGATAGGAAATTTGGAACCTAACTAGGTCATGAGGGTAGAGCTCTCATAACTAGGTCAAAGAGGGTGAGTGGCCATGTAGGAGAAGCCCTAAAGAGAGCCCATTCTTCTTCTGCCATGTGAGGACTCTGAAAGATGATGCCCATCCACCTGTGAACCAGGAAATGGGCCTTCACTAGACATGCAGGCCACTGGCATCTTGATCTTGTACTTCCCAAACTCCAGAAGGTGAGAAATAAGCTTCTGTTATTTGTAAGTTATGCAGTCTAAGGTATTTTGTGTAGCAGCCTGAATGGTCTGACAGTCATCATATCCCTGAAGCACAGATTTCTTTATATGCCAAAATAAGTATAATAATGCACACAAAAGGACTTTTGTGCTCACCAGATAAGGTAAGGAATCATGGTCACTGTGGAGGATTATGCCAGTGCTAGTTGCTGTATTCCACTGACTGATCTACCTTCTGAAGTGCACTTACTATACTGGCTCTCTGCATTTACAAAGTACATACTGTTACTGTGTTAGGAGAGAGTGAGGATATAGCTAGATATAAGGAGTAAGGATATTCTGCTGGTTCAGGTAAAATGTCTTTCTCTGAGCACAGAAATCTACAAATGTGCTCATGTCTACCTCTTGGCATTAAGTAGTCAATAACCATGTCAACTACACTTTTATTTACAATGGTATGTAGCATAAAACAGGACCTCTACAACTCCTTTCTTGTATTGTACGAAAGTAGCTCTTCAGCTCCTCAGCTTTTTCGCTCGTTTACCAAGGAATAAATGCGCTTTGGTGGAGATTCAATAAAGTCAATTAATTAGGCAACCCTTTTAAGCAACAGTGGAAACAGGAGTCAGGAGCTGTGTTAATGCCTTGTCTTGGGCAAGACAATGCTCAGTACTTGCTCATGTACTAAAAGCACAGTCACAGGTCAGTATTATGTTTGCTGAGAGACTGAATGGTTATTTTACTGAATGGATGTTGCAGCTCTTGTGTCAGGTTTTATATAGCTAATTTAATTGTTGCCAATGGCAATAGTGGGGGTCATGTCAGCTACTGATGCCATTTATGCTGCTGAAGCAAAGTCTGTGCCAGCGTTTCCATTAGAAATCTCTGTTTAAAAAGAATTCTGATTGAATAAAGCAGCAAATAAAAAGAAAAGCTTTAAGAGTTTTGAAGATGTATACATAGGACCACTTGAGTAAATTTGCTCATTCATTTGTTCCACAGGTGTTTACTGAACATCTTCTATGTCCTAGCCACTATACAGGCAGCAAATGGTTAACAAGTCATAGTTCCAGATCTCTATGGAGCTCACAGTCTAGCCTGGAAGACAAACACTGAGTAAATAATAAGCAAGTAATACAGCACTAATAGTGATTGAGAACAATGAGAGGAATAGCTGCCGGAAGAGATTCAAGTGAATGAAGAGATGGAGGCAATATATAGGAAAGCTCAGGGAAACCTTCTCAGATTGTGATGTCTTCACTAAACTTGAAGGTGGAAATAAGTGGTGAATGGTGGGTGAGTCCTAGGCAGAGACTTCCATAATGGAAGCTTCTCAGCCTAGGAGGGGTTCTGGAGTGCTCAGGACACGCTGGGCTGGCTTGCTTGGTAGCACTGGGGGTTCATTTTAGTGGTCATGAATTTATAGTGAAGCCAGCATGTCCAGTTTTCTTGTTTTGTCTAGCTCATTTAGAAACATGGGTGTTTCTAAAAAGAAAAGAAAAGAAAAGAAAAGAAACACAGGTGTAGGCATAGACAGGCTAGAAAGACAGTTGGGTTTATTCAGATTAAATTTTTTTTTCCTTTGGGTAAGTGTAATGGCAAAGAGAGGTAAGAATTTGAGGAAAATGTAAAGAAGGACAAGGAATAATTTAATTAATCAATCTTAGGTTCTAAAGTGAAGGATGAAGGTACAGCCAGGAGGTGGTGTATAAATTGAGAGTAAGCAGCGGGACAAATGAACTGATGGCCTTGGCTGGAGAGGTAAAGACAAAAACCAGGAGATAGCCATGAGGCAGAGAGCAAGGAACATTCTTGGTAATGAGAAGTCATGACTATGGGCATGTATATAAAATAAAGGCTTAGAGGATCTAAGGGGATGGTATGTCTTTTTGCAAGTCTGTCTATATAGTAACTTGGGAGGCTGAGGCAGGAGGATTGCAAGTTTGAGGCCAGCCTCAACAACTTAGCCAGATCCTGTCTCAAAATAAAAAATAAAAAGGACTGGCAATATTGCTTAATAGCTCAGTGATAAAGCACCCTTGAAGTCAATCCACAGTACAAAAAAAGTGGTTTTATTTTCTTTACATTTGTTTTAATCCTTTCATGCTTCCTTATATTTTACTGTTAAGGATTCTGGCCACCCCCTCACAACCTAGTATTCAGCTCCATCTGAGTCTGTCCTTCCAAATTCTGAAACCCTTTCAGAAAAATCCATTCTCATTAACACTTGTTTCTTTGCCTTGTTCCCTGGATCCTTACCAGCTGATATGTTAGTTAACAAGAGAAACAAATTCAGTTAAATATTAATTTGGGATGATAGTTTAATTTGTTATTCCAGATACCACATTTGCATTTTAGCAGAGGCTTTTAATAACAGAAAATTGCATCTAATGTAGAAATTCAAGCCAGAGAAAGAAATACTTTGGCACAGAACTTTTTTGTCTTTCTGTCAAACCATGGGAATAGTTACTGAATTCGTTTATGTATAGGATCAATCCTAAAGGTGATCAGATATGAGTGTTTGTTTTAAAGCTGTAGTAGAATTGGAGTCATACTAGAACTCAGTTTCTTCACCAAAATTTTGTGGTAAGAGAGCCAGGCTTAGAAAACAAAATTAGTTGCCTCACATAGTTAACGAGGCAGTTATTTAGATATTCAAGCTCCAGTGTATGCCACACGGTGTACACTGTACCTCCTCTTATCTATCAGAGATATTAAATTAAACCTATCTAAATAGATAAAAATCTTACAGTCTTCTAAAATGCCCTGTGTACTGTATACAAATTTGTATATCCAGGAAATTATCCATTACAATTCAGTACAAGGTAGTGGAAAGAGCACCAGTTTTGAAATGAGACATGAATCTGGTCATGGTTATGGATGATGGCCTCTAAGATGGCACCCTATGGCTGTCACCTCTTCACTTTCATAACCTTTGTGTAATCCCTTGCCCTTGAGCGTGGACCTAGGGACATTCTTCCAATGAAGAGAAAACAGAAAATATGGAGGAATGTCATTACACTTGAGCTTATAAAGACTGTGGCTCCCATCTTGGGAACCCCTTTGCTCTCATGGAGTGCTTTCTCTGGGAAAGCCAGCTGCCATTTTGTGAGGTAGCGTGTGGGGAGGTCTATGTGGTGAAGAGTGAAGGCCAGCCAACAATTACGTGTGTACATTTGGGAAGTAGATTTCTACTTTTTCTTCCATCTGTATCTGTTCCTCTGAGACTTCAAATGAGATTGCAGCTCTAGTTCACAATTAAGCTTGATTGGAACCTCATGAGGACCTCGAGCCAGTGGTACACCATTAAATTATGCCTCTATTCCCAGCCCACTGACCCTGGGAGATAATGAATGTTCATTGTTCTAAACTGTTTTAGTAGCATTCCTTTGTGCTAGTCCTAGCCTTTCTGGACTTTGCTTTCTTCACTTATATATGTTCCACAATTGGACCAGATCATCTTTGAAGCCGCTTATGAATACATAATTATCTATATTCCTCATGCATTACCATAAGCCAATTTTACCAATCCTATCTTCAATAATGATGAATAGCCAGAATTCTTCTAAAAATAAACTTTGAAATATTACAAGATTTTAAGAAAGTCTGTAGCCTCCCCTCTAATCCGTTGTGTGAAAGTAATATGAAACTTTTGATGTCTAGGATGTGGCGTTAGCTTATTATTCTCTAATGCTACCTTTACTTAATTTCTTTAAACAATAACACACACTGTTAAACACTGTTCACCTAACATTTTATTCTTTATAAATCCTACAAGAAAAAATGCATAGATGCATTTTTGTCAATATAATTTGACAGTTTCTTTGTAAAGTTTTAATTTTAAGGAAATGATTAGTTTATATTTGACAAAACAATCACAAAGACTCAGGCAATTTACCTTAGGAAAATTGAAACTTCTAAAGATTATTTCAGAAACTTGTTTCCTTTGTCTATTTGGACTAGGAAATTCTGACATGGGGATGACCATATTCTCAGAAATGATTTCCCCTAAACTTGCTGAGAGGTCTTTCTGCGGGGCACCTACTAGATGGCCAATATGTTCTTATCGATTCATTGATCTACGTCCCACATATGTTTTCTAAACACAGCAGAACTACTCTGTTGGCATGCTGGAGGAATGAAGCCAATTAGCTCTCAGAGAATCCTGGACTCCGGTCTGTTGTGGTAGTTCTATATGGCAACTCATTAAAAATAATGTGAGTGCTATGTAAAACCTTCTCTGGGTATTGATTTCTACTTCCCAATATGTTGTATTTGAATTGGAGCCCTTATTTTCTTCATAGTGTGGGATACTGCTTTATCTGTAAAGCCAATGAAATGTGTCTGGGTGTGTGTGCGTATGCATTTGTGTGGTATGATGACTAATTTCCAAAGGCATGACTGTGGTGTCTCATATTACCTATGCCATTTCTTTGTGTTGTTAAACTCCAGAAGTTAGCCAGGGATGGGTATCACATTATAAAAAAATGTTTATAATCATTAATGCCAGAATGGTTTCAAAACAGATATTTCAAAGCCAAAAAATATAAATACAGTCTGTTTTTAAGCAGTGTATACACTGTTCTTTATTCTCTCTCCTGTGAGCTCTCCTCATTTTCAGTTTTCTGCAATATGTTAAAGATGCTGGATTTTAGCCACCAGGGTCCCAAATCCCTCTGGTTGTCCAAGAATGTGATGCTGACCATCAATGGGTGCAGAGTGCTAGGGGGCCCCGCAGGCCTGCTTTCTTCCCACCCGTGTTGTCTCCACCATGCTTCCATGCCAGCTCAGGCCTCACTCGTCCTTGACAGAGGCCATGGACTGAGAACACTAACTGCTTGCTGTGATGGCTCTGCCGGTGATGAGGTCACCTGTGGCTCAAGGCTCAGCGAAGACCCCCAACTGCTTTCAGCTGGGTCAGCGACCAGCTGTCAGCTGGGAAGAGTCTCCTGTCAATGCCAGCTTGGGGAAGAGTCAGAATGCTGACCCCAAGGGGAAAGGGCAGAGCTGCTCAACACTCGCTCTATTTGCATCCTAAAGACAGAGAGTGAGGTGACTTTGGGAAGCAGCCCTTGTCCCCCCACTAAGAAGCAGATGCATTTAAGGGGGTGGCAGCACCAGGCAAGGCAGATTCTCCTCCTCTGCTGATTCACTGCCTGATTTTTTAATGCCACTCTAAATGCCGAGGCTTGCCTTTATTAGGAATTGTGGCTAGGGCTTAATGCTGCACTTCGTTGATTTTTTTTTTAACTTGGTCTCATGAATCCTTCAGCCTGATAGGTAATTTGGATATAAGAAAATAAATAACTTAGGTTTCTTTGCAGAGATAAAAAGAGGCTTTTAATCCTATAATGTTTTCCTCAGTCACCACCAAGCATAGGGAAGAGAACAGCCTTAAAAACGGAACGCTTTGCTGTGATTTGGCAGTGTGTGTCGGAGGGAGAGAGCCTGAGAGCATCATAAACAGGAGGGGAGAGGTGCTCCATAAATATGCGGGTAGTTATTTATTACAAAATAAATTATGTATTGACATGAGGAATTACACCATAATTTTCTGTTTGAGATGGTACCAAAGTAAATTGGTTTCTATCTAAAAGGTCACATGGAATGCTGGCTTTGTGTTCCTGTCATGACATTTGCCTTATTGGCATTCAGGTGCATTCCCTCGGCTTCATGCAATCACTGTCTCCTTTCACTGTGTT
The DNA here is from genome assembly GCA_028644305.1 of Xerus rutilus. Taxonomy (NCBI): domain Eukaryota; kingdom Metazoa; phylum Chordata; class Mammalia; order Rodentia; family Sciuridae; genus Xerus; species Xerus rutilus. The sequence continues at coordinate 50,371,595 of CM053406.1, forward strand.
TACAGATAATCCAGCAACTTTGCAGGCCAAATGGCTTTCTGAATATGAGCCCACAAAGCATTGAATCAGACAGCCTCCTGCTTAGAGAGTTTTCAGCCCAGTTCAGCCATAAGGCAAACATCAATAATTGCTTTAGAAGGGAAAGTGACAGGAAATTGTTCATAATTTGCCATCACAATAATTAAGAGTGGCTAGGACTATTGCAACCACTATTTAATTTCTCCTTCTTTAAAATTAACTCTGTTATCATCACCAACTGCTCTGTGGTGAGACCCATTAACATTGTTTGTCTGAGAACTTCTGTTCCTAGGAACAGATCATTCATTTACCTCCGTGTGGAACCTAGGGCGCATTTTGATCCAAGCTATTTTACATTTACAGTAGGGATGTGTGTGGGCTTTAAAAGAGTATCCCAAGTGCTAAGCTACTTTTGAGTTCTGCTCTGCAGGCCTCTCCTGAAACAGACTGTCCTGCATATGGCTTAGAACAAATAGCCATGAGTCTTAAAGCCAGGATGAGAAAAGAAGAAAAACAAAGTGTTTTAACCATTACTCAGTGGTCTTCATGCATGATTTGGTAGGTAAAGGTTATTGGAAAAGTCAGTTCAAGTGTGCTTAGAAAGCTTAATGACATCTCTCAACTCCCTTGGCAGGCATCTCAGAAAGGGGATCAGGTTATTAGGGGCCAAAATTAGAAACCCCATCTTTGGTTAATGAACTGTCATCCTGTTTTTTCACTGCCCACAGCTAGAATGGCTGGACATTCTGTGCTGGATGTCATACTTAAAGCACCATCTGAGGACTCCAAAGTCACACTGCTCTGGGCACCCCTCTCAGGGTATAGCACCTCCTGGCCCTCATTGCACTCATTTGTGTGTCGGGCTCATCTCTTTCTTCAGACTTTAAGTCCCTTGAGGTTAGAATTTTGACTGCTCATAGTACCCTGCATGTAGCATAAAGCAGTTGCTGAATCAACATTTGTTGAGTGACTGATTGAATGGAAATGATTGACAGTGCTTACATAGAAGCTGTAGGTCCAGTGGGCTGTAGTCAACTATCCCAGCTCAGATGCACATTGACTGCAGAAAAGCAGATTAGATTCTATTAAAAGAATAAGGGAGCCTGTTACTGTTAAATGAAAGTTTTTCTAAACTCCCCATTCATTAATTTAACATAGTTTTTGAGGGCCTACCACCCGCTAGGCAGTGTTTCAGTTACTTGAAATTCAAGGTGGGCAAAATAACCCATGCGGTTGGGGAGTTTAGATTCTAGTACAGGCAGGCAGACAGTTAATAACAAGCGTAGGTAAATTGAGTCGTATGCTAGAATGTGACCCGGGGATGACAAAAATGAAGCAGAGTCAATAGATTGGGTGCCCCTGTAATCCCAGCAAATTTAGGAGGCTGAGGCAGGAGGATTGTAAATTTGAAGCTGGTCTGGGTGACTTAGTGAGACTCTGTCTCAAAATAATAAAATAAAAAAAGAATTGGAATATAGTTTAGTGGTAAAGCACATCTGGATTCAATCCCTAGTACAAAAAGAAAAATAAAAGAGTAAATGGGATCGGAGTGCTAGAGGTGGATGTTGGGTGCTGATAGGTCTTACTTTTAAATAGGGTCTTCAGGGTCAGCCTTATTAAAGCATTCGGGAAAAGACTTGAAGTCAGTGTAGGAGTTGCTATGAGGTGGAAGAAGAACAGGCAAGATGTGGGAACTGCTTGAGCAAGGGCCCCACAGTGGTGGCATGCTGAGGTGTTACAGTAAAGGCCAGGACACCTGGATTGGGATAAATGACAGGGGAATAGCAAGAGATGAGGTCAGAGGGGTAATGGAGTGCCTGATCAAGGGCTTGGTAGACCATTGCAAGGACTTTGACTTTTACTCTGAGTGACAGAATTAATTTAATTCACTCCCTCCTTTGGACATGGAACTCCCCTAGCACATTTGTACTTATATCTATTTCAGCCAAGTAACACATCATGTTAAACTGTTTGTGTCTTTTTCCCCAGCTAGACTCTCAGGTTCTAATGTTATTTTCCAATCTCATTCTTCTCTGTTTCTGGCCCAGAGAATGCATGCACATTATCAACGCTCCATTATTGTTGAATTGAATTATAACAACAACCAAAACATAGTAGCAGGAATTGAGCAATGTTATAAAATGACTATGACTCAAACTACAGATAAATTCTGAGACAAATGAATTGGTAGAAGAATGCACTTATACTCTTCAGCTGTATGAATGCTTTTCTGATAGTCACTGTTCTTTCTCTTTGGTGCATTTCCTCACCACTCTGTTTTGCAGCATTGGCTGCAAAGACAATATTGTCTCTACGCTTCTGTCTAGGGAACCTTTGGGGGTGAAGCTGCTGGCTTCATGAGGTAGACTTGTGGATCTCAACCTCAAGAGGAGATCATGAGTATCACTGGGAATTTTATAAAATGCTGTGGCTTCATCACACCAGCAGTTGAACCAAAAGATCTGGGCGTGGGACTCAGGTATGAGTGTACAGATGCTCTCCAACTTATGACTGCATTATGTCCTGATAAGCCATCATAAATGGAAAATATTATAAATCAGCTATGTATTTAATACATTTAACCTAACATTGTAGCTCAGCAACACTGGAGACTTGGCTTGGAAAAGGCCCCAAATTCAAAATTCCAAGTATGGTTCCTACTGAATGCATATTGCTTTTGCCCTATCATAAATCATAGAATAGTAAGTTGAATTATCGTAGGATGGGAACATCTGTATTTTAAAAAAATTTCCAGGTGATCCTAATGTCCAGCTAGGGTATAGAACCATTAATCAGAGGCTGTTGTAAGGCTTTTGGAGGGAGTGCCAGCCCTCCATGAGCACTTGAACTACAACAAAGGGAGTATTGGAGCTCCCTGCTGAAACACTTGCTTTCTGGTAGAGGCATGGCTTTTGCATCATGGTGACAACTCAAGAGTGTCTTGTCATGTACATGTGGAGAGAGGTGAGGTTTGATAAAAGATTTCCTGTTTTCCAGGATAGTAATATATTTGTAAATTAACCCATCTGAGATACTTATAGAGGCTGAATCAAGAGCCAGTTCCTGGGTCTTCTCTGAGAGGAACACACAGTTGACTGGTCCTGTCAAGGTAAATATCCATTTTGAGAAGCAGTTGTACTAGTCTCATACCCTCATGGATGAATGAGACAATCTAGCACCTGAATTGGGTACCTGCCACAGGTTAAGTACCCTTCCCCAATGGTTTAAAACATTCTAGTCTAAGGGTTGGGAAGGTATGTTGATGATGCCCAATTTAGGCAACTTGTGCATCATCCAATCACCTTGGAGTTGGTTCAAAGTGGTAGCTACTCCAGTGTACCTGGTTCTCAGCAGACTTTGCTTTCTTTTAGCCCAGGAGTGAGCACTGATGGTCTTCACTGGCAATCTTTGTCATACATATATTTTCTCTTTGAAAAGTATTAAAGCAGAATTTTCAATATACCTGGGATGAGACATTGTTCCTTAATACACTCGTTGTGTGAACAATTCTTCTTGCTAGAGTAGGACCATGCATTAAAAGGCTCTATGATTATGTGATAAATTAATTCTTTGATATCTTCAGTTTTTATTGTTGTCACTAACCATTTCTGGAGTATCTACTGTGTACTCTATTATATCTTAGTAACACAAGAGAAATAAGACACTCTTCTTTCAGCTCACTTTCTAGGCAAGGAAATGGATAGCAAAGCAGATATTCAGAATATAATACATTTGATAACCAAGCAGGGTGGGAGATGAGCAGTAGAGGAGGGTCTTTTAGGCTATGGCTACCATGAAAAGCAAGGAGTTAGAAAATGCATCATGGTTTGGAAAACAAAATAGTTTTGAAATGGAGGGAGTAACGGGAAGCTGATGGAAGTAAGGCTAAAGGCATAGATTGGAATTAGATTGTACCATGTCTCTGAGACATGTTAAGGAATTAGAACTTGATTCTGAAAAGGTAAGTTGGTATAAATGAAAAAGAATAAGACACTTGAACTCTGTAGTCAATGTGATTAAATTTTGGCGCTGCCATTATTAGTTATGCAATATTGTGCTAGTGATTGCGAGTAGCTCAGTTTCTGTTTCTTCATCTATAAAAAAAGTAAGCGTGACAATACCTAGCTTTCAGGATCAGTATGAAGGTGAGATGGCGCAATGCTCATCTGACAGTAAGGGCAGCTGCATGGTAGGTTCTAGAGCTTTGCCACCCAAATACAGGAGCAACTAGTCACATATGGCCACTTAAATTAACTAAAATTAAATGAAAAGATTTATTGCTGGGGTGTGCTAGCCATATTTCAAGTGTGTGACAGCCATATGTGGCTAGTGGTTGTCATTCTGGAAAGGCCTGATATAGAACATTCACATCACCACAGGGAATTGTATTAGACAATGCTCTTTTATGCAGAGATATTTTCGTTGCCTTCCTGAAAGTATCAGTATTCTAAATTATGTAGTTAATCTGTTGATAGTATCTACTTTAAAAGTTTTTAAAATGAAGTTTGGAAATAGGCTCAGATTAAAATTCGGTTTCTCTCTGACTTGTCAGTCAAGAGCTTGCACACAGTCCTGTGCTGTCACGCACCAGCCACCCCTAACTCCTTCTTGCATCCTGACCCTGGACTTGGAATTATACTTGGCTCTCTTGGAAATGGTCAGTGTGGCAAGCAACCTGCTCCAGAGCTGAGACACAAGTTTCCCCAGGGAACTTTCCTGAGATCTGAATTGTATTCTTTATGGGTTTGCCTATAGGAGTGACTCATGCCATTTCAAATAACAGCTTAATACATCCTGTTCCCTTTACTAAGGTTTTGCAACTCAGAACATCAGGGCTGATGGCCATTTCTGGTGACAGCTAGACACCTGCACTGAATTCTCAATTCACTTCAACTTAGATCACTTGCCCAGAAAGAGTGTATTAACTTCCAGTTTCTAGTTAACTTTGCTATTGCTCAGGGAGTTAGCTAAAGTTATAAGCACAGGTCCTTTTTCCACATGGAACAGTTATTTTTAGGCTTAAAAAAATTCAGAGGGATTGTTCAGGGGATCAAAGGTATAAAACTTGGTTGGTCAATTAAAATAAATAAGTAAATAAAGGTTTCTTAATCACCTTAGGGAAAAATAAGAGTTCTTGCTGGCAATTGTATCATGGTACTATATTACCGCATAATTTATTTTGTGTACATAATTGACTTACTTGGGAAGTAAGAAAGCCACGTGGAAATATTAAAAAGAAGTCAAGTGAGAGGTCAGCTGGGAGAAATTAAATTCATCATTGTGTAAATATAATAAAGGGAAGGGAACCTGTCATTTATTGAGGCATTTATATGCAAATGCAGTAAGCTGCCAAAAGGGAAGTTCTCTGCACCCTGAAGTGACTTGGGGCATTTAAAGATTGGCAGAGCTTCACTTGACTATGAAAAGTGGTTGGGATTAAGGTAAGAAGTTGGGAAGGGTTTGAGACACAGGGAAGACGTGCAGAGTTGCAGAGATGAAGATGCACACACTCAAATGAGAAGTAAATAGCATATTCTTAGTGAAGTGACTGTAGGATGCAGATGGGAATGAAATGTGAAGTAGGTTTAGATGTTCAGCTCTGACTGGCTAGAGAGGGCCAGGCCTTGAATACTTAATTAAATAATAATTAAGCCTAAATTGGTTTACTCATGCACTAGGTCAGGAGGTGGGCTAATATTTCTTATGTACATTATTTAATTTAATTCTTACAATAATCCCGTGAGGTAGTTTTATGTCTTCTTTCAGTATTTCTGACTCTGCGTCGAACTAACATGTTAGCTTGCAAATAGGGTAATGTCTCTTGTTACCAGAGTTCTTAACTAAACATCTACCAAGTAGTAACAACCTCAAAAGTCTTCAGAAGTCAACCAGTAGGTGATAAGGGCCTGTAGTAGAGCAGTGTGAAAGGCAGAAATACAAAGACATAAATAGAAAGAAAGAAACAAGATTAAGATGGAATATTTTGGGATGCAGTGTGGAACAGAAAGTATAAAATAGCAAGAGAGATTAAAATTCTGACCTTGAGCTGATGAAAGTAGTAATGAACAGAGTGAGTGACAACTAGAATGAATTCTTGGAAGAACTGGTGGCTACTTGTTTTGTGCATTTTAGAATTTTACATCTCTGAAGTTAAAAGTTGGATATTTAAAAATTATTTGCTTAGGATCTAGCAGAGAAAGCATGCATAAAATACATCAACTACATGTCCACTTTTTTTTACCTCCTCTTGACTCTGGGTTGGCAGAGCTGGTGAGAGGACCTGGGAGATATCTGGTTACTTGTTAGTGAGTGTGTGTGTGTGTGTGTGTGTGTGTGTGTGTGTAAGGTTGCAGAGAGGATGGGGAAAGAGTGGCTGAACCAATGGTCCTGATACTTTTGAAGCCAGCCCAGGTATTGACAGGCCAGTTGAAGGCTGAGTCTGTCTCCTAAGGAGAAAGCTTTGTTCCTCAGCACTGAAAATGTGTTAGCAGAAATACATTAAATACCCAGCATTGAAGCTATCCTGGGTGAATGCTTTCATTCTCATTATTTTCATAGGTGGACTTTTTAATAATAAAAGCACAGAATATCATCTAGAACTGCTCCTGCAGTATACCTATGATGACAATGGTTTAAACATTTTCTGTCTTTGTTGCCTATATACATAGGCAGTAAAATATTTATTTCCTAAGAAACAACAAAAGACAAATTAAAGGAAAGGCAAACAAACTCCATCTGTGTAAATACCATCATTTCCCAGGCCCTTGTCTTAATCAATTGTCAGTATAGAAAATTGTATCAGGTTGTATTTTAAATATAAAAAATTCTGCAAGAGAGTCCAAATTGATGGAATCCGAGGGCCACAGTTGCAAAGTATATAGTGTATTGTATTCCTTAAGGGAAAAGAAAATCACTCGGTATTTTTTTATTTCTGAATCAGTTGCCAATGCTTGATGAACTTTGTCTCCTGCCACACATTCCCTTAGTGAGTGGCAAATTGTGCAATAACAAGATTATGTTGCTGTCTTCCCCAGGAAGTCTGTGGAGGCAACACTTCATGCATCTCTGACTGGAGCCCAGGTGATTTGGGAACACAGTAGTATCATTTAGTGCTAAAATGATTTTAATTGTTAAAACAAATGAGATGGTCTTTATTAGATCATTTTAGAAGCTGTAGATTAGTCAGCCATAAATGTAATCTGTAGGCTTGAATCGGGTTTACTTTCTTCTTGTTTTTTGTGTGTATCGTTTTTTAGCATCTCTTGTGTCTATGGATAACAGGTTCTCAGGTGAGTGCTGAGCATGTCACTGAAAGCCCAGTGGAGTTAAGTGTGCAAAGTCAGTCTGAACATATGCTATAATGGATTTGACCTCAAAAGCACTACAAAGAGAAATTGCAGATAACCATCTGAACTGACTTCTGAAGCTTGTAGTTCTGACTCCTGAGATACAGAGAGAAAAGGGAGACCAAATAGATTGGAGAAAACAACTTAGTGAGAGTGGAGTGAAGATGTGTCTGATATTAAAAGTAAATAAAGTTAAATAAAACAATAATTTGTTCTCTAGCTCTTTTTCTATACGCTTTTTCTTTATTCCCACAAAATATCCTTGAAGTACAATAAGAATTCACAGTATGTTATGCTTTTCCTGATCATATTGGCCTCTGTTAAAACAAGTATTTGATCATTATGTAAACAAATATGTTAAATACTAGATCACTGAAACCTTAGATCCTAAACTGGTGTTGCACTGTAGAGATGATCTGGTTTACCAGGGCAAAAATAGTCTTAACAGTTTAAGCTAAGCCTTGAGGGATTCCTGTGATCGACACTTCAATTATTTATGATTCTTTTTGCTATAGTGTTAAAGACAAAATGTTTAGGCTTCTAAATATTATCTGAAATTGCAGGTATTGTGAAATATTATAAGGAGCATTATTTTTTATTTTAATTAATTTATTTTTGGTACCAAGGATTGAACCCAGGGGGCTCAACCATTGAGCCACATCCCAACCTTTTTTATATTTTATTTTGAGTCAGAGTCTCACTGAGTTGCTTAGGGCCTTGCTAAGTTGCTGAGAGTAGCTTTGAGCTTGAAATCCTCCTGCCTCAGCCTTCCAAGCAGCTGGGATAACAGGCATGCACCACAATGCCCAGCTAAATTGTCTTTTATAACCAGTAGCTAGTATTTGTTATACAGCTAGCTAAGCTTAAGCCTAAAGCATGTGCTCAAGACACAGTTCTGAACTCAGTGGCCGGCATATCTGTGATCTCTATAGTTTTATCTAGGCCCATAAACAACATGTTGTAATCAGATAGGCCATAGGAGTTTTGTGTGCATACTTTCACACATATGGACACAAACACAAAAAAGACCTCCCTGTTTGGGCAATTATTATTATTATATATTATATATTTATATACAATTTTATTATACTATAATGTATACAATAATATATACAATTATTATTATATATTATATATATGGCAAGGTTGCTAATAAAGAAGGAAATAACACTACACACACACACACACACACACACACACACACACACATAGCCCGATCCAAAATCATACTTTATTTATATATATATATGCCTAGATATTAAGGGATGATGAGAATAGCAGAGCAAAAAGTCCAGTTGCCATAGAAAACAGTTTTTTTGCCAGACAAGGTGGAAATATGTTAATTACATAGATTAAATTTGAGGTGACAATGAATTTTGACTTTTTTCTTCCTTTTAGAATTATTTTCTTTAGTAGTAGAATGTCTGTGTTTCTGCAAGAAACATTTTTGAAAACACTTCTACCTAGTTGTAGCAATATAGTCTTATAAGTGTCAGATGATATGCCAGTGATTATAGTTACTATGCTGAACAGTTATTTCTAAACAATGCTTGCAAAATACTCCACTGTGTAATCTGTTCGTGTAGTTACAAACCTACTGACGGCACCCTTTAGAAAAATGTTTCTTTACAATTAACTCCCATGGTGAAGATGGAGCAAAATGATTTCCAAGTTGTCTTGTATTGTACTTTTCTGCTTCTTGGGGTTTTCCCTCCTGTTATTTAGAGTCTTGAGACCAACGCAAATATAAGAAGTATGATGACTGTCATGAGGCACAGTTGTGTGCATGCAGAATGTCAAGCCCTAAGCCACTAGGTTTGCATTTTAGTTCATGAATGATCAGCCAAAATGCTGAGTGTACTATGGTGGGCTGGAATTTACTGTTGCTAAAATAAACAGATAAGCAGTGATCTGAAATAAAGGGAATGTTTCATATAAGTGCCAACAAAAATATTCAATGTTGTAAAACAGTAATGCGAAGGCACACATACTTACAACTTATTGTTTGGATGGTTTTTCTTGTGTGTTTTTCTTGGTCTATCTCAGAGACTCAGTGGCAGAGAACTGACAGTATGCATAGAAGCATCTCAAACTGATGGTTTGTGATTGCGTTTGTTTTTCTGCATGTCTGAGAATGAAGCAACTCAGCTCCAATCATTATCGTTTTGCTGGGTTTTAAAAGTGCTTTCCCTTGTTTTATGGAACACACCAAGCTGAGTGCCGCAGCATGAGTGACTCCGTGTCTGTAGGGTGGGAAGTTGAAGCCATTGAACGCTCTGAATTTGCCCAGTGTGTCTCAGTGGAAGAACCCCTTGTGCTAAGTGTGTGTGTGCTGTTCCACTGAGAAAATGCAATGTTCAATAGCTCTCTGCATTTCTCATTTCATACCTATGGAGAAGAGGCTCAGTGGCTGCCTGTTGAGTTTCATTGTAAAGCACATACAGATGCTCTAGTTTAAGGTTCTTTAAAAGGCACAGAGGAAGGAAATTATGTTTCTTTTTCTTTTTCCTATTTTATATGCACTTTTTCCTTTAAAAATGTATATTTTACACAATTAGTCTAATATGATATTGTTGTAATTTTAATGCAGGAAAATTTTAATGCATGAATATTTTCACAGAAAAAAATATACCCAAGGGCCACTTACTCAAGCAGTATATATAAATTAACTTGTCATATTTTTTCTAGTCTCTTCTGAATAAATGCTTAGTTTGTTTCATATTTGAGTCTATAATAAGAATATCAAGCAGTAAGAGAGTTGCTCTTGCATATTGTATATGTGTGTGTGTGTTTTTGTGTGTGTGATTTATAAACACTGCTAAGAATCTTTTAATTTACTCTTTTGAAGCATTGTCAGTGAAAGTCTCAGTCCGTGAAGTCTCAAGTCAAGGGACTAGCAGAAAGATAACTCTACAAACAGTATTTTAAAATCCTTCCAAACATTAGGAAATGTTTTTGGAGTAATTAGCTTACATTTCATAGCACATTTGTTAAAATAGTTAACCAATAAATGGAGAAATGTGCTGGTTACTTCATAAGTGGCTTTTGGCAAATCATTTGTTTCCTCACAATTATATTTTTGTCATTGTAGAGAATAGGACATATCTTACAATATGGCTTTGGCTAGTAAGAAAGAAGGAATCTCTTTTATCATTAAGTGAAAAGATGTCTTCTGCCAGAAGCAAAGAAATTATATGAAACTTTTCTTCTTTTATTTCCTTCCTTCCTTCCTTCCTTCCTTCCTTCCTTCCTTCCTTCCTTCCTTCCTTCCTTCCTTCCTTCCTTCCTTCCTTCCTTCTTTTCTTCTTTCCTTCTCTTTTTCTTTTTGTACTGAGGATTAAACTCAGGGCACTCTACCACTACCTACATTCCCAGCCCTTTTTTATTTTTTATTTTGAGACAAGGTCTCACCAAGTTGCTGAGGTTGGCCTCAAATTTGTGATCATCTTGCCTGAGCCTCTCAAGTTGCTAGGATTATAGGCATGTGCCATTGCGCCCAGTGACATTAACTTCCTTGCAAGAGAAATGTAATTGTGTATTACATTACAGAATATGTAAGTGGAATTACTTGTAAGTGTAAATTATGAATACTACATGAACTACAATTGCTTAAAAAGAAAATAATGACTAATCTGAGGATAGAAGGGGAAAAGGGAATGTACAAACAATGTAGAAGTGGGGTACAGCTTTAAATAGAGAACCACAGTTGCAGTAATGCAAAGTGACTTCACCGAGTCCATTTCCTTTCTGAAAATGTTTTCATTTCATATGTAATTGCTAAAAATAAAAAAAAAGATATTAGTTTTGTCCACTATTTCAGAGGCTGTTGCAAAATAAAAAACTGCTGGGAATGAGATTCTTTTGTATAGAAGAAGTTTGACTTGAGAGAAATCTTTGCTCACCAGTACAGTTGTGATTTGGATACATTCATATAGAAATTCTCTAGAAGCCAGTTACAGATATTTTAGCCACACCATTTACAAAGTGAATCATAATATGCTAATAGATTATTTATAAGGCAAGTTTGCTAATAAAGAGGGAAATAACACTGTGATAGTTGATGTTGACCATTGGATATATGTCCCTAAAACTTTGCGTTAAAAATAAGTAAAAACTCAGGGATAAATAAGTAAATTCAGGGATAAATAAAAATAAAAATGCAGACGACTGGATAGGAATGAGCAGTATGGAAAAAAAAAGCCACTGCTGATCAGAAATAAATGTTAAGATGTATGTGTCTGACTCTTTTTAAATTCTCCTGATTATTATGTCAAATAATTAAACAGTTTTGTGAAGGTAAGCATAAATTACATTCATCATTGAGGTACTTTTGTGAGAAAAAAATTGCTGTTATATTCCTAGGTTATGTTAAGAGCAGATGTAAAAGGGATAAGCCAGGAAAATATCTTTTTCTATGTTAGTCAGAAAGTTCTTAGTATATTGTGCTCTATCTTGTTTTTTATGCTTTTAAAGTTATGTAGATAAAGAAGATAAGTTAGAAATAGAATTTCGTAGATGCTTAAGGTTGGGAAAAGGTCAAATGGATTGAAATTGTTAAGTGATATAAAGGTTTTATGTGGTAAACGCATGGTAATTGTTTCTGACATCCATTAACTGAGCTACTCATTAGTTCATAGAGCATTTATGGAAGTCTAACATACTGGTACTTTGCCAGGCATTGTATGGGGTCCAAAAAAATTCTCAGCAGTTCCTGTCCTAGAAGGAGTTTGCAATCTTGTCATGGAAGACCAATATAGTAAGCATTAAAAAATTAAACATAAAAAAGTGTGTGTTATTTATTATAAAAGCAATAGGCTTTAAGAGAAGGATATTAGTGTGATTTGCTGGCGAGGGCTTCTTGGAGGCTGATCTGCTAGGGGTTTCAAGGTGAAGACAATTTGGAAAGATGTAGAGATAAGAGAACTTTTTGGTGAGAATTGCAAGGTGGAACGAGAATGTGTCCAGGCAAGGGGATGAGAGCATGGTAAAATGTATTGATTCCAACCTGATATAAACACTGTTCTTAATTCTGATGTTTCATATTTGTTTCCTTGAGTATTAACGTATTGTGTAGTCCTGAATATGTTCACCAATGCTGAATTTTTAAATGAAAAAGAAAATGCTGGCCTTAGTATATTAGAATTGAGGACAATGTTAAATATGTGTCATTTTCTTATTGTACATATGAAATTTAGAGAAATTAATTTAGTTGATGAAGGTGATCCAAATTGTTAGTCCTAGGGTAGGGACTAAAAGTCAGATCTCTTGGGTCTAGGTTGGTATTTCATATGGTTAGAACCTGCTGGGATTCCTTGAATGAAATGAAAAGGCAACTTTGATTCTGTTTTTAAAGACTCTGGGTAATTTTTAAGCAAAAGTGAGATTTGATGATTACCAACTTTGGACAAAGATTCTGATGAAGTTTGCAAGCAATTACTGATTGTGGGTGTTTATGAACTTAATCCACTGGGATTACTCAGGGTTAAATTTTCCTTTGTTGTTAGTGAAACTTTTAAGCATTCTGGAGGTTGTCATCAGAGCAAAGAAAAATGAGTTTTAGATTTTTTTACTGATACACATTGACTTTTTAACTCTACTGATTGACAAAGTCACTGAAGGTATGTTCTTTCTTGCATGTCTCCGGCCCTGGCTGAGTTCCATAATCATGTCAAAAGTGCTTTACATTCTGCTGTGGCTGCCATTTTTTACTAGCTGGCAATGTGCTTGTCTGTCCATTAATGTTTCAGAAAATGATTAATCAGCTCTCCCTTCCTATACAGAAAAAGGGGGAGTCTCAAATTGTTCATAAATGCACAGGGGAAACCTAATGAACAGGAGGGCTGAGTGACCTCTTTTGGTCCAGTAGCCCCATTTGCACATACTTTCACCTGAAACAGAATCAATTTTTCTCATGATGATGTGGAAAACTTGAAAGTATAAGAGAAAATGCAAAATGAAATGCCAATCATCAATGTGTGTACTTACGATTTTAATGTTATTTTTTTACAATTCAAATTAAGACCAGGAGATATAATGGACTACCTTTTAAAGTTTTTGAGTGGATTCAGTTTTTTAAAATTTATGTTAATAATGTCAAATGCTATTCTAAGATTCATTTCCTCTGGAGTCTGCCCATCTGTTATGTGACAAGAATGACCTTCCTTATTTCTTTTTCATTGGTATAAATATTTTCCTTGGTTGAATTAAAACAAGAAGGAAGAAAGAAAGAAAAAGAAGGAAAGGAAATAAAATAACTTTCTTTCATTTAAAATGGTTAACAGACAACATTAGTTATATATATACAGGGGAGAAAATTGTGCTTTTCACAACACACATCATATCTTTAATTAGTATTATAGATCACTTTAGGGCATTGATATGTATATTGCATAAAAAGAGTAGAAAATAAAAGATAAATATAAAAAAAATGGTGACAGTGATTTCAGAAATGATTTAAAATATTTTTATACTTTAAGAGACTTTTATTTTAAATAGTTTAAAATCTTTACTACTGTCCAGTAGTAAAGTTGTCCAACTTGAAGAATTGCTATTTTTTAATTAAATGCACTTCAGTTGATAAAATCACTTCGTTGATTGTATTCATTATAGATATAATAGATATTATAGATATAATAGTAGTCACCATTTGATTCTGCAAGAAATCCCATGAAATGGATGAGATAGGGTCATGTAAAAATTACTGGCAAAATGACAATTTTTTAAAAATTGATTTTTGTGGTATTATTTTTATTCAGATTTTGGTTTCTTTAGAAAGAGTGTGATCTAGAATGGAAAAATTTTTAGACCAAATATTTGGGTTCTTCTATGATTCTTTAGTTTTCTGAGAAACCTTGGGTAAATTTCCAATACCTCAAGTTTCTTATCTGTAAACTAAGAAGATATAATGTAAACATACATAAAAAAATACACATGTCAAAGATTTTGAAATTTAAGATGTAAGACAATGTATGCACTATTAGTATATGTGTCCAAATTAGTTTTAGAACTGTTTTCCAATCATTCATTTTCAGAATGTTCTTTCAATCATTCCTTTTTCACACTCTGAAGTGCCTCTTTTAAGTGCTCATATTTTCTTTCTTTTATTTCCTACATCCATTTGTGTCCTGCCTTTGCTCTTACTTTTGCCATTGGGAGTTATGAGGATCGTTCTCTATGAATGTTCTACTGCCTCTGTGATTTTTACCTCTTCACTTACTTAGGTAGTCAACAGCATCCTTAAGGATGGCTTTTAATCTCTTTGAATGACAGTGGTGTGTTTGGACTTAAAATTTTATCTTTAAGTTATCATCCAATACCATGCATTTGAGCTTTTTTTTGTGTGCATATGCATCAAATCCAACTATGGTGTGTGGGTGAAATTGGGGAAGGGAGTGTGCTTTATGTAAATGTGAACATTTCAAAATCATATGGGATATAATGGGTTTAGTAAAACGTATTTTGGAGTTCAAAGAACCAAACTGATTTTATTTTTTTAAGTAACATGAAATTATGGTGATCTGGAAAAATGTAGAGACCACAGGCAGATCTAGAGAGTCTGGCTCTTTTGTAACTCAATGAACAGCAGGCACAGTGACTCTGCATATGGTACATGGTTTGTCTTTGATCTGTTCTGTAAAGGAATTCAAGATGAGCGTGTTGTCTGACCCATCTAGGAGAGGCACTAAAGATCCACAGGGAAGTAAGAATAGAGATTTATTCTCAAGGTAGCTCTTGGTGACCTTGTGGCTACCCTGACTAAACCCAGTAGTTTTATTTGTGAAGAGCTGCTATAGATAATTTTTTCACATGTTCTTCTATTTGCTTATTAATTTGAAAATATCTATTGAGGACCTACTGGTGATAATGATATAGCAATGAAAATGGAGTCTTATAATATAGAATTACATGAGAGACTTTCTGATTTGTTTGTTTTAGAGAAACTATATTTCATATCCATGGGAACTTGGCAACTCAATTGTGACAAAAAATTTCTGGCAGTGGATAAAAAGGAACTGTTTTCTTGAATTTCTTGATGCAATTAGAATCCACAATGATTTTTGAAATTTTCCTCTGTGAATTTACTAATTCATATGCCTAGTTACAATTTTCACTATGTAATATTTAAGATCTACAAAAAATATGTAACATTTTTATGCCTTATAATAAAAGCACAATAATAAACAATCATGAACACATTCAACCAGGCTGATCATGAGTGGGTGCATATTTTACTGTCTGCTCAGGTTGTTTCTGTTCTATTTGATTTGGGATTTATGTCCTATGGTTTGCTAGATACTTTGGATAACTCTAGCATCACCACCCAACTCTTGAGCAAGGGCATCATGAGTTCCATTGGATATATCTTTTGTTCCCTTGCTATGCAGATCCCCTTACCTACAGGTAAATATTGTCCTGAGTTATGTATATGTAATTTCTTTGCTTTAAAAAAAGGTCTGCTACAGCCATAGGAAAGAGAAGTTATGCTCTATTTGTGTACAATGTGTCAAAATGCATTCTATTTTCATGTATAACTAATTAGAATAAAAAAAGAAAATTAAAAAATTGTTTTGCAACATAGGTTGTATCATCCCTAAAGCAAAGGGGGATAGTAAAACACCATATCTCTGAATGCCCTCTCTCTGTTCCCCTAAAACTCTTCAAGTTAAGGGAACAATGAGAACAGCCCAGATACTATCTTGAAGGACACTAGCTCTCTCTAATGCACGCTGGGAGCTAGAACAAGTTAGTGTTATCTGTAGAGGCTAATTTCTTGCATGTATGCTGGGACAGTTACTACTTGGGATGCTGGTCATTCAAGCTAAACAAGCAAGCTACTTTTGATGATGTCACTGCTTCCGCAGCATAAGATATAAAAGTCCTCTTTGGGGATGGGTGCATGACTGAGGCCACTGTAGAAAGGAGATATGTGTCACTTTTTTGGCTGGCTGCCATTGGACAAAACACCATGAGGGAGAGGAGGCACTGCGTGGCAAAGCACCATAAGCACCATAAGGGTTGGAAGTACTGTCAGCCTGTACCACTGAACCCTTCTTGGAGATGTCTAATATTTTGTAAGCTTTCCCCAATTAACCTTATGGGCACCTGGCCTTGCTGTAACTTACCCTACTGCTCTGGCACAACTGGGCTGTTGACAAAACAATTGTATATATCTCCAAACAAGGTATTTAGTTTTCTTATTTGAAGTTTTATAAAAATTTTAAATCTTGTATACATCTTATGCTGTTGCCGTTTTCACACAGCATCCTCAGATTCACTGTGCTTGTTTGGTGGAGTAGTTTGTTCTTTCTCACAGTGCTCTGCAATGCCACTTCTGCCATAGATCACATTTCCCTACACCTAAGAGTCTGTTTCTGGGCTTTCTATTCTGATCCATTGAGTTACAATTTCTTTTGAAATTCCCTGCTTTAATATTACATTACTGTAATCGTCCTTTGTAAGTGTTGGAATCCAGTAGGGTAAGACTCTTATTTTGTGCTTATTTACTCAAGAATATCTTGGTATTTCTTGAGTTTTTGTTATTGTGTAAAATTTTCAGGATCAGTTTCTCAAGTTACTTGAAGTCAAAATTTGGAATTTAAGTAAAATTGTATTCGATCCAAGAATGATTTGGGAGGAAGTTATGCTTTATTAAAGTTCAGCTCTCTTTGTATCAGTGAGCATCCAGTCAGAAAAATAGAACCACCAGAAGATATTAACTAAGAAATTTATTGCAAGGAGTTGGATTACAGGGTTGTGGAACTGGATAGGCAAGTCCAGACCATAGGCTGGATTATCCAGAAGGGCAGCTGGCACTCTTGGGACAGGCCGAAGACGTTTTACACATAGAATTTCTTTTTCAGAAAAGTCTCAGTTTCACTCCAATGACCTTTTAACTGATTTAATCAGGCCCACCAAATTATGTAAGGTAATAAATCTCCTTTACTGAAAGTCAATTTATTATGGACTTTCAACATTTCTTCATAGCATATTTAATAAAACTCAGTTTAATTAAATAACTGAGCACTGTATATTAGATTATAAAACTCACCATCATGCTGGTCACTGACATTCTCCATTTATTTATATTTATATTTCCATAGTTAATGCCTTTTCATAAACTTATTTGCTCTGTAGAGGTTTCTTTTTAAATTTGCATTTTCTAGTGGTAACATCTTTCAGTACAGGAAAATACAATCAATTTTTGTATTTGGATATAATTTTTTAAACTTTTCATATATTTTTAAAATCTTTTTTAGTTATAGATGGACACATATTTATTTTATTTATTTTTATGTGGTGCTGAGAATCAAACCCAGTGCCTCAAATGTGTAAGGCAAACACTCTGCCACTGAGCCACAACTCCAGCCCCAAATTTACATATTTTTAATAACTTTTCTGGAGATTTTTTTTTTGTATTTTAGGCATGTATTTGTAGCATTTGTAAGAATAACAATTTTCTGTTTTCTTCTTCATTGCTTATGTTTTTAAAAACATTTAAAATTATATTTGGTAAAATTTACTTTGTGGTGGACAGTTCTATGACCCTTGATAAATATGGAAAGTCATCTCTTTATTACTATAATCAAAATAAAAAACTGTTTCCTCATCCTCCAAAATTTCTCTGTGCCACACATATGTACCAATTTCTCCTCTCTTCCACAAACCCTGGAAATCACTGGAAATTTTTCAAATCCAAGTTCTGCCTTTTCTAGAATGCTACACAAATGAAAACTCAATGTATGTTTCTAGGAGTTATTGTCTTACTGAAATGCCTAAAAATGTTTTACTTCATTTTTAAAATTTGTTCTTTTTAGTTATGTGTGACAGTAGAGTATTTTTTGACATATTTATACAAACATGGAGTATATTCTATTCTAATTAGGATCCTAGTCTTATTGCTGTACATGATGTAGAGATTTACTATGGTGTATTCAGATATCGACATAGGAAAGTTACGTTAGATTTATTCTTCTGTCTTTCTTATTCCCATCTCCACTCCATTCCATTCATTCCATTTTGTTTAATCCAATGCACTTCTATTCCTCCCCTTCCCCGCTTGTTGTGTGTTAGCATCAACATATCAGAGAGAACATTTGAGCTTTGGTTTTTTGGGATTGGCTTATTTTGCTTAGCCTAATAGTTTCCAGATCTGTTCATTTACTAGCAAAATGATTCTTTTTTACGGCTGAGTAATGTTCCATTGTGTATATATACGACATTTTCTTTATCCATTCATGTATTGAAGGGCACTTAGGTTGGTTCCATAGCTTAGCTATTGTGAACTGAGATGCTATAAACATTGATGTGACCATATCACTGTACTATGCTGCTTTTAAGTCCTTTGAGTATACACTGAGGAGTGGGATAACTGCATCAAATGGTGGTTCCATTCCAAGTTTTCTGAGGGATCTCCATACTGCTTTCCATAGTGGTTGCATCAATTGCAGTCCCACCAACAATATATGAATATACCATTTTCCCCACATTCTCACCAACATTTATTGTTATTGTATTCTTGATTGTTGCCATTCTGACTGAAGTGAGATGAAATCTCAGTGTAGTTTTAATTTGCATTTCTCTAATTGCTAGAGATGTTGAATATTTTTTCATTTATTTGTTGACTATTCATATTTCTTCTTCTGTGAAGTGTCTGTTTAGTTCTTTTGCCCATTCATTGATTGGGTTGTGTTTTTGGTGTTATCTGTTTTTTATATGTCCTGGAGATTAATGCTCTATCTTAGGTATAGGTGGTAAAGATTTTATCCTATTGTGTAGGCTCTATTTTCATGTTATTGATTGTTTCCTTTGATGTGAAAAAGCTTTTTCATTTGATATCATCCCATTTATTGATTCTTGATTTTACTTCTTGTGCTTTAGAAGTCTTATTGAGGAAGTCAGTTCCTAAACCAACTTGATAGAGTGTTGGGCTTGCATTTTCTTCTAGTATATGTAAGGTTTCTGGTCTAATGCCTAAGTCCTTGATATACTTTGAACTGAGTTTGTGCATGGTAAGAGATAGAAGTTAAATTTTATTCTACTACATAGGGATTTCCAGTTTTCGTAGCACTTTTTGTTAAGAGGCTATCTTTTTTCCAATGTGTATTTATGTAGCCTTTGCCTAGTATGAGATAACTGTATTTATGTGGGTTTGTCTCTGAGTCTTCTATTCTATTCTATTGTTCTTGTTTTGTACCAATATCATGCTGTTTTTGTTACTATAGCTCTGTAGTATAATTTAATGTCTGGTGTTGTGATGCTTCCTGCTTCACTTTTCTCACTATGGATTGCTTTGACTATTCTGGGCCTTTTATTTTTCCAAGTGAGTTTCATGATTGTTTTTTATATTCCCATGAAGATGTCATCGGAATTTTAATAAGAATTGCATTTAAATTTGTATAGCACTTTTGGTAGTATGACCATTTTGATAATATAAATTCTTCTATACAAGAACATGGGAGATCTTTTCATCTTCTAAGGTCTTCTTCAATTTCTTTAGTATTCTGTAGTTTTACTTGTAGAGGTCTTTCATCTCTTTTGTTAGATTAATTCCCAGGTTGTTTTTTCTTTTTCTTTTTTTTGAGGCTATTGTGAATGGAATAATTTTCCAAATTTCTCTTTCAGCTGATTCATTATTGGTGTATAGGAATGCAATTGATTTATGAGTGCTAATTTTATATTGTGCTACTTTGCTGAATTGGTTTATGGGTTAAAGAAGTTTTCTTGAGGAGTTTTTTTTTTTTTTTTTTTTGGTCTTTTAAATCTAGGATCATGTCACTGGCAAATAAGGGTAGTTTAAGTTATTCTTTTCCTATTTGTATCTCTTTAATTTCTTCTGTCTAATTGTTCTGGCTAGAGTTTCAAGGACTATGTTGAATAGAAGTGGTGAAATAGTGCATCCCTTTTTTGTTCCAGTTTTTAGAGGGAATGCTTTCAATTTTTCTCCATTCAGAATGATGTTTGCTTTGGGTTTAATGTACAGTTTTTTTTTTTTTTTTAGGATTTAACTTTGACTTTATTTATTTATTTGTTTTTTTATATGGTTCTAAGGATCGAACCCAGTGTCTCACCCATGCTATGCAAATGCTATACCACTGAGCTATATAATTATAACCCTGTATATAGCTTTTACAGTGTTGAGGTATGTTCTTACTATCCCTAGTTTTTCTAGTGTTTTGAACATGAATGCATGCTGTATTTTGCCAAATGGTTTTTCTGTATCTATTGAGATAATCATGTGATTCTTGTCTTTAAGTCTATTGACACGGTGAATTAGTTTGATTAATTTTTGTATATTGAACCAACTTTGCATCCCTGGAATGAAACTTGATCCGGTGCACAATCTTTTTATGTGTTTTTGTATTTGCCAGAATTTTATTAAGAATTTTTGTATCTATGTTCATCAGGGATATTTGTCTTAAGTTTCCTTGGTGTGTCTTTGGTTTTGGTATCAGGTTTGTACTAGCTTTATAGAATGAGCTTGAAAGAGTTCCCTCCTTTTCTTTTTCATGGAATAATTTGAAGAGGATTGGTGTTAGTTGTCAGGTTTGGTCAGGGTCCAAGATGCCTAAATAAGGAAGCTGGTCAGCAGAGCTGCAAGCCAGATGTGATGTTACTAGTGGACACGCCTCCTGTCAATCAGCGAGTTTTCCTGACCCATCAGGAAGGACTCTGGCCTTCTCTTCCTGTACTCAAGCCCTCCCCTTCCTGACCGGGTTTTCTTGAAATTCTCTATGCACGGAATCTCGGACGCCATTTCTCCCGACCTGCTCTGATGGACGGGGGATCTGGTCCGAGGGCTCATTCCAATAAAGCCTTGCCGAGTGGCTTAATTCATCTTCTCCTGGTCGTGTGATATTAGTTTTTATTTAAAGCTCTTGTAGAACTTGGCTGAGAATCCAACTGGTCCTGGGCTTTTCTTTGTTGGTAAGCTTTTGATGACATCTTCAGTTTCACTGCTGGAAATTGATCTGTTTACATTTTCTATGACCTCCTGGTTCAATTTGGTTAGGTCATATGCCTCTGGAAATTTGTCAATGTCTTCAAGATTTTCTATTTTATTGGAGTATAAGTTTTCAGTTCTGATTATCCCCTGTATTTTAGTGGTGTCCATGTTGATATTTCCTTTTTCATCATGTATTTTAGAAATTTGAGATTTTCTCCTTTTTTTCTTGATTAGTATGGCTAAATGTTTATCAATTTTATTTAATTGTTTTCAAAGAACCAACTTTTTGTTTTGTTGATTTTTTGAAAAAAAATTTTTGTTTCGATTTCATTGATTTAGACTCTAATGTATTTCCTGTCTTTTACTGCTTTTGTGTTAATTTGTTCTTCTTTTTCTAGGCTGGGGTAGATCGTGTTGTCTGTTCCCTCACAGTGAGGGGTGGTTGTAGAGTTCTGTGAGAGGAGTTTCCAGAGGTGGGGTTTGAGTCTAGCTTGACCCCGGTGCTTTGTTGAATGATGATGGGTCTGAAGCTTTTAAATCAGCACTCCTTCAGAGTCCAGCTGCTTCTATCAGCACTGGGAATCTGTACCCCATCAGTCTCCTTTGGGTTCCACTCCTGTCTAATGCGGTGGAGGAGCCAGTCCTTTCTCCCTCCCACAACCACAGATGCTGTATTTCTAGGCCTCCTGAGCTCAGTCCCAAAATGCAGACTCACTCCCTGTCTGCCCCAACAAGTTCCTGGTCCTCCCTAGCTGTACAACACTCTTAATGCCTGAATTTCACCTGATTTTCTATTCGTGCTCTGGTTTGCATGGTGGGTCTCTGGCAGGTCAGGTTTTCAGAGCCAGCTGGTATTACACAGGTCTGGGCGTCTGGGTTTGAACTCATGCCTGTCGGTGGCCTTTCTGCAGCAGGAAATGATGGCAGCTGTAGGCTTTCCGCAGTCTCCTTGGGGATGTGCAGTGTCTTTCTGCATGAGAATGTAGTGTAGCTCACTCACTGGATCAGTTGACAGTGTCCTTGATCATTGATTTCTCTGTTTCAAGATATACCATGGTGCCACCGGAAATGTGGATTTCCTTAGTCTCCCTCTCCAATTTGCCTGCGGTAGATCTGCATTAGCAGCCACTGGGGCCAGGATGGCTTTTTTCTTTCTTTCTGTTTTTATTCTATCCCAAGTTTGAGTCCCTAGGCTGTTCTGAGAGTCTGGTATTAAATTCCTGTTAGGTCCCTCATTTCCCTCACCTTCACAAGAAGCTCTTTGTCTGGTTTCCTGGTCTCAAATGCCATGAAACAGCCTGGATATCAGCCTCCTCTGCTGCCTTTACCTCCAACAGGTTCTGTTTTCTTTTTGTAAATAAATAATTACTTAATTGTTCCAGGAGTGTATGTGTGTCAATATGTGTGTGTGGGTGTTTGAGACAAAATGATAAACATGCTTGTTTCTACTGCTCAATGGGAATTTGACTATTTTTTGGTCAGGAGTGAAAGAATAAAATCTGACCATTTTAGGCATCTCACATGGGAAGTTAACAGCTCAAAAATATTGAATACAAATACACCAATGGCATATATGCATATGGTCTCTGATACAACATGGCTGCTGCTGGGGATACAAATAAAGAGAAAGTATTATTATATATGGCAGAAGCAAAATTTTCTTTGTTGTATCACACAAGTAAAACTGCATTTTAAGGCATATAATTATTGCAGCAAAATTTCTAATTATATAAAGCAGATGAGCCACTGCGTAGCTGAGCAAGTGTGATGTCACCAGTGGAACAAAACTGTTTTTCCCCCAAGAGGGTATTGGGATGAAGAAACTGTGTGGACTGATGGCTGAACTCCACCTCTGGCTTACAAATCAGATGTTATCAATTCCCTGAAGTTTATGTCAGCAAGCAAACCTTCTTTTCTCATATGTTTAGGGATTATAAAATATTTATACCTAGACACGATGTCATAGAGTAAAGGGAACTAATAGTGATTAGTTTTCTATAACACAGAATGCCATGTTTTACACACATCCTAATTCAATCTACCTTCATATAAGTCTACTGTGGTATTAGAGTTTTGTTTCCATGCTAGAGGAAAGAGTTTCAGAAGGTAGAGCCCACTCACAGCCATACACCTACAAAATGGAGGAGCTGGATATCAAACATAGTTATGCCCCAAAGCCCAAGTGTGAAATCTAGAAATGATTCTACTCTGCAAATCTTCAAATCCCTTTTTTATAACAACACTCTCATTGTTGGTGATAAATGACCTTTCCTTGCTTTAGAAAGCTTTTTGCTTAGTTCAAAGTCTTCAATATTGAAGTCCTGTGGTTGATGCCTGGCAGCTGGTCTGGGTTGTTCCTCTTTATTCTGTTTCAATCTGTTCCATCATAGCTCTTCTAGGCCATGGAGCCACACAGCCATGGCACTGATAGAATTGAAGAGGAATAATGAAGTCCCCGTCTTCTTCAAAGGGATCTTCTTAGAGCTATAAAAAGATTTTTAAAAAATCAAACAACTGAAAAATAGTGCTTGCTTACTCTCAGCGAGGATTGATTTTCACTTGTTCTGTTTTCAATTAATTTACCTAATTTAACCTTTAAAAATGTCACCTTCTCTTCCAACTTCAGTAATAAAATATAATTTTTTTTTCCTGATTTAATTTTAGAAACCTCCCCATTTACTTTGAGCAGCTGCTGCCCTTTTGGGTTGAGATGGGATAGGGAGGGAGACAGATATGAAAAGAAACCTTATAGACCAGGCATTGTCTTTAATTTCTACTAGCACAGGTTTCTAGAGTATGTTGATCTATTAAGTGTGCATGAATGCCTTCCTCTGGGTTGGGGTAGAGTTGTGGGGTTAAAGGAGAATCAATGAAAAGTTAATAAAAACAAATACCATAGAAAGTACCTTAGTGGTGGAGGATTTCCCAAACTTGAAACAAATAATTTTACAGGCTGAATGAAATGCATCCCTTCTACTCTGGAGCTGACTGATATTTGTGTTTGTGCACGATACCATCACTCAGCTCTCCAAAACTGTGCTGCAGACCAGTTCTTCTCAGATTTTCATGTGTATTCATATCCCCTGGGATTCTTGTGAAGATGCAGATGTGGTACTTCAGGTCTAGAAGGGGGCTTGGGAGGGTGCATTTCTAATAAGTCCCTAGGTGCCGCTGACGCTAATGCTCGGTTTGTGTTTCGAGTGGTAAGGTGTTAGATGTTTTGATTCCTGAACATATAATCTTGTTAAGGATTCTACATGGAAAACCTGGTTTGAGTTTACACATATTTTACCCATGTAAAGAGAAGCATTTAGGTTAAAAAGTATTGTTATGATTGAGAGCTTACACTAAGTATTTTTATATCAAAAAGATAAGAGCTATGATTCATGACTGTATATCAGGCACTGATCTAAGAATTTTAGGCATATTATGATATTTGATTCTTGTATTCTCTATGAAGGATCTGAATTATTATTTATATTTATAGATAAGTAAACTAAGTCACAAAGCAGTGGTTGCCTGATTCCATGAGACCACACAGCTAACAAAGTGGTAGAGGATCTACTCAGACTTTGGTATTTTGCCTTTAAAATCTGTGTTTTAATCACCACCCTATTACAAAATATTGAGTGATAAACTTAAAAACTTTTAAAAATGAAATTAGGAGCATAAAATTTACAGTCTGATATGGATTTAAAGCCTGAGTCCTCCATTTACTGGCTAGCCCCGAGAAAATCTTGCAGCTCCTGGCTCTTCCATTGAAAATGGAGATAATGCCTGCTCTGCTCTTCTGTCCAAGCTGAGGTTGTGGAGATGAAAAGAAATCCAGATATGGGCTGGGGTTGTAGCTCAGTGGCAGTGTGCTTACCTAGCATGTCTGAGGCACAGGGTTCGATCCTTAGCATCACATAAAAATAAACAAATAAAATAAAGGCATGCTGTCCATCTACAACTACAAAAAAATTTTAAAAAAAGAAATCAAGGTAGTATACATTTTGTGACTTGTGATACAGCACACAGCAAGTTTCTTCCTCCCCCCATTTACTGTTTATTGTTTGTCAAGAATAGGTATGATAATGTCACAATAAATTAAATATGCGTCCTGGTTTCATTTGATACTTGCAGGTAGGAGAACCTTCGTGCACATGGGGAAGTTGCTACACCTTTGTCATAGCACAGAGTTAAAATGTGTATAGTTTAGGAGACTCAGTATTCTCCTATCCAACTGGGGACCTGTTTTATTATCTTCCACCCTCACCTCATTCTAATAGCTGACTTTTTGCTTTCGCTTATCAGTTGATTTGTAACTACCAGTGAGTCAGATGTTTTACAAGATTTGGATATGACGATGATTAGGAAGATTATTTTGCAACTTAGCTTCAGTGTCTTTGTTTATATTTTTTCTCAAATTGGAGTAAAAAGTCAGGTGCAATGGTGAATTCCTATAATTCTAGGGATTTGGGAGGTGCAATTTTCAGCCCTGCCTCAGCAACTTGGTGAGACCCTATCTCAAAATAAAAATAAAAAAGGGTGGAGGTGTAGCTTAGAAGCATTGCACCCCTGAGTTTAATCCCCAGTACCCTCACCCTCCCCACAATGTTGAATTCAGGTAAAAAATTAATTTTCTTAGAAGTTGGAGAATTTTCATTCTGAGTAAATTCAAAAGTAGGAAAGAACTTATGGGAATGATAAAATAAGGTGCAATTTGCAGGCTGGATGTTAAAGAGTTTACTGGTCAGTACACAATATTTTAGAGGCCTGTTTTAGGGAAATGTGACCTGCAACTAAGCTTTAGTGATATTACAAATCTCAGAGCTGAGAAGCAGCAGCAGGACAAAGTTATGTGCTCTGCTCGTAGGGAGTTAAGAAGAAAACCAGGAACAGAATAAATTCCTGAGCTCCACAGGGAGAGTGTAGAAGTAAAAGTTTGCCATGATTGAGTGGAGATCCAGAAGCCAGACAAGTGCTTCAGAAGAAAATTGAACAACTCAGTAGAGACAGCATGAAGAAGGGGTGTGCTACTTAGAAATAATAATGCCATTTAATCCTTTTTCAGTACAGGCATCACCATTAAGTTTAATGCTACATTTTACTCTGCATTTTGGGATAGAAATATGTACCTCCATTCTAAAAATGAGGAAATTAAGCAGTAGAGAGGTTAATTTATGTACTTCCAATGTGGGGAAATGAGAAACTCTAAATTCCATGCATTTCCCATTATTCTTTGCAGCCTTTTTGAAGTAAAGGTGTTGGGATGAATTCATTCCACAAGGCAATGAGGCTTCCTATGAAAATTCTTTCATATATATATTCTTGTTCCAAAAAATTAATTCTCACAATTTAGATTATGTAAGGCCGGAGTCTTGACACTGCTCTAGGAGAATTCAAAATTTCTCCCTTCCTGCATTGATGATGACATCCTCTGGCCTCCACTTCTGGACACCTTTTAAAGGCTGGAAAAATCCTGTCTTCTTGCTGGGGAGGAGGAAAGATCCTTTCCTGAGTCCCTGTGGCCTGTCACAGACTATTTTCCACAAGGTCTCAACTAGCTAGAGGATGATATTGGTATGATAAAGCTACTGTGGAATGACTAAAATTATAAAATATATAAAAACAATATTTGTGAAGATGATAAAAAGGCAAAGCCGAGCGAGTAGCTCTCCTTTGGTAAATCATATAGTAAATCATTGCCCTCTTGATGATGCTGTTTCCTTATTCCCCATGAGGTTCTTTTTCATAGATTACTTTCCTTGATTCTTACAAATTTATATATCAGTAAACAGACTTTTTTTTTTTTAATGAGAGTTTCATGATTGTTGATCATCTCTTTCTGTTCTAGGTGCTGCTGTTGAATTTCTGACATTTGAGGGCTTGGATCTTCCACTATCTCTGCCTTTGGAGGAAGAATGTCACACCTTTGCTCAGCCTGGCCTGGATGGGGAAGCAGGTACCCAGCTGTGACTTTGATTGCTGACCCTGTGATTAAACCTCTTTTGGGGCAAGGGTTTTCTGTATTTTTATGTTAAAAAGGGAATGCTATTTATATTTCACACATTTGAAAAAATTAAGATAATTTTTCTTTCAGAAATAACCAGTAAAATAAAAGAAAGAGCATTAGGTACTTTCTACAACTAAACTCCTTGTGATCAGATGTCCTTTTCATGCTTGGCTACCTTTGATTCCCCATTTTGTGTATTCTCAGGCTTAGATGAGTACACATGCTCCCAGAGCCCTAATTTCCTGCCAATGTCAGCCTCTGGTGAACGTACTGGCTTATTTGCCTTTATGTTCTTTCTCTTTCTACATTGGATGTGGGCTTCTGGGCCACTTGCTTGTTTTGAAAAAAATAAAATAAAAGGAAGAAAGTGAAGTATTGGGATCTAATACTCACTTTCAACATGTGTATCTTATACTTCTTTAAATGCATTATCAAAGAAAATTGGCCCCGTAGTGGTAAGAAAAAACAAACAATAAACAAACTTTTTCTAACTGGAGATTTAGCTATGTATGCAAGATTCCTGGTAATTGGTAGGAAAACCTAAGTTCTTACGTATTTCTGGATTCCTAGGAGTAATGTACCACTGTGGAATACCAGTGTTTCTTGAGTGTGTTATAATACTTTTATTTGGAAAAAGAAAATAATATTGATTTTAACTTTGGTTTAGTCAATTATTTGTTTTATAATTTTTTTTTCTATCTGAAAAAAATAACATCTCATCTATAGATGGGCTGAGGAAAATTTCAATTCTATTAGAGAGTCATAGGAAAAACAGCAGCTATTAAGATTAGATTTGTGTGATAACACATGGTCCCGATACTGTATATTGTTCACAAATAAATGCTTCAAAAGATTCAGATTTAAGCTGGGCATGGTGGTGCTACCTATAATCCCAGAGGCTCTGGAGGCTGAGGCAGAAGGATCGTGAGTTCAAAGCCAGCCTCAGCAAAAAAAATGAGGTGCTAAGCAACTAAGTGAGACCCTGTCTCTAAATAAAAAAATACAAAATAGGGCTGGAGATGTGGTTCAGTGATCGAGTGCCCCTGAATTCAATCCCTGGTACCCCCTCCGAAAAAAAGATTCAGATTTATAAGTATTCATCTTGATATATCAAAAACACCTTTGCAATTCAATGCTTTCCACCTATTAGTGGCATGTACATTTTTATTATTGTTATTTTTTAAACATATTCTAAATAATTTTAGAATAATACAAGGGCATGGAAAGATTTTTATTAACCTGATTACTTTTGAAATGAGATACTATACAGTTAGTTGATTCTCCATATACATCAAATCCCTTGTAACAACTGGGGTAGTATTTGCATATAAGCTACATATATATCTTCGTGTATAATTTAAGTATTCTCCAGATTACTTATATTGATGCAATGTAAATGCTATGTAAATAGTTGCTATACTGTATTGCATAGAGGATAATGCTAAGAAAAACATGACTGTATATGTTCAGTACAGATGATTTTTTTAAAAACTAAATATTTTCAATCCAAATTGAATTGAATTGAAGATGTGGAACTAGTGGATACAGAGGTCAACTATTTTAATACAATACTTCTTGTAATGGCAAAACTGAACTAAGGCGACTAAGGTCAGAATAGTGACTTCCTTTGGAGAGGGCGTGAGCTGGGAGGAGCCCAAGATAAACTTCTGGGAAATGTTTCATGTTTACATTCAGGTGGTGGTTATGTGACAAATGCATAACTAAAAAGTACTTAA
Organism: Xerus rutilus; assembly: GCA_028644305.1. Classification (NCBI taxonomy): domain Eukaryota; kingdom Metazoa; phylum Chordata; class Mammalia; order Rodentia; family Sciuridae; genus Xerus; species Xerus rutilus. The sequence goes on from CM053406.1 coordinate 50,400,635, forward strand.
TGATTTGGGCCTCACTCTGTGCATATTATGCTTCAAACAAAAAAGGAAGAGAGAGATGCCTCTAATAACATAAGGTTTATGCACTAAATTAAATGAATTGGTCCTAGATACACAAATATCAAGTTTGTCTTTTCTTTCTTGTACCCCACTTCCCCAGGTCCTACAAAAAAGTTTCAATAGTGAAATAAAAAGCCACATGACAAAATATTCTTAGATGAGAAAGGTTTTATATAATTTAAGTACAAATAGGTAATAAAAACTGATAAGATATATCTTAGTATTCCAAAATTAGAATTGCTAGAGGACAGGAAATGATGTTTTTACCAAAGATGGAATTCTGTGATCAATATACAATGAAAAAGACGTTGAAACTCACTAAAAATTGAAGCATTATAAATTAGAACATAATAAATAACTTGTTTACCAAATTAATAAAGACAATTGAGAGATTTTATTTATTAATGTTATAGAAAAGGTAATATCATTCAATATCACACATCTGAAATTATTTAGCGGAATATAGTTTTTAGAAACAAAAGCACAACAGTTACTTTGTAATACAACTACAACTCAACTCCTTGACATCAGTTACCATTTCTCAAAAGTTTTTGTTTAACTGAATTTCTTTGGTATATCTAAGAGTTTTAAACTCTTCTATCATAAAATGTAAATTTTATTTTACATTTTGTTGCACTTATGAGCTTCCTATAATTTTTGAAATCCAAAATTTGAATGGCCAATTAAATTAAATGGCCAATTTCTCCTGAATTATTAAGCTCAGATGTTGTTCCTTAAGACACCACAATTTACCATCCACTAAAACTTTGTGCTATGAGGGTTTCAATGCAGAATCTTGCTGAGAATTCTTAAATAAAAGCATTGGGATGATACATATTAGAGGGCAAAATATTCCAGGAGTGGCAGTGACTTGGTACTGACGGTACCATTGTGTTTCCATTGTGTTGTGGCCTCCTTTCCTCAGCTATATCAACTGTGTTCTTTCTCGTAACATGGGTTCAGCCTGTTTCCTGTAGTTGTCAATCCCTTTTTCCTACAGTGCACAGGGTGAACTAATCCTTCCTGAGTCTGCTTGAATATCTCATATTGGTCTTGAGGCTTCCATCAGCCCACTGCCTGGAGCTGGGCACTCCTCCCATAAGCTCCCAGGACATGTTCCACCAGCCTTTCTGCTCAGGGCTATCGTTATATACATAGGACATCATGAGCACGAACCATGTATTACTTATAAACTATGTGTGACTCAAAGACAAGCAGTTTATTTCCAGGGTTAGGGTTAGGGTTACTAAGTTCATGTATGTTTATGGAAGGCTGAGAATAATTAAAATCACAATGGGATGTGGTGTGGCAGAGCCGAGAGTACTTTGGAAGGGATGGACTGGATATGTGTGTTGGCAGTGGGGTGACCTGGGAAGTCTTAATTTCACTGAGCCTTAGTTTCCATGTATTCAAAAGGAAGATAATAATTCTACCATTTTAAGTTATGAAATGAGGCATAGAGATTGGGCGAGAGAACAGATGTGAAAACATCAGAGTTCCAGCCCACAGTGCCATTTACCTCTTTCCATTCCTCCTTCCTTCTCACCCCCAGAAGGGCTTGAAATCCTTTTTAATTTTTTTTTTTTTAATTAGCAAGAGAGTCTCTGGCCAAGGATAAGGAGGAGGCCTACAATGCTTGCCTGTGGGCATGTACGCACCGCACATACACAAACACACACACACACACACACACACACACACACACACACACGGAAGCACTTTTCCATACACACTTTGTTACCAAAACTATTTCTATCTTGGATTCTTTCAGTGCCATTTAGAAGAAGATTTCAGCATTAACTTCAACTCAACTTGAAGGATCAATAATTCATAGTCCAATTTGAGTTGCAAAATGACTTGTGGGGGGTCATTAGTAATTATCCTAAAAATCTAGATTCTTTGAATATTTGCCCCACATTTATGTCTTTCTTACAGAACATAATGTCATAATGCTCTTGCCAATAAGCTATTCTTCATTTTAGCAATTTCATTATACATTCTGATTTTTAACCTTGACAGTTTTTAATGGAGCTATATAAATTTGACTAAAGATGACATGAAATATTACTTGATCTTTTCCTATATAAGTCCTTATCACCTAAGCAAATACCATTTTTGTTGAAACCCAGGAACATGTGACTCACATTAAATCAAGTCAATGCTATACTGGTGGCATAAGATTCTTCTGTTCTATTTCTTTACTGTTATTTAACTGAGTCAGAATATTATTTGTTGCAGAGAGGTTAGTTACTAGAGATACTGGCTGCTGTGCTTAGCTTAGCCTTCATGCACTTTTTGACATGGTGATCTAAATAAATCTATTAAAATTTTTCTTAACCCCATCAGTTTATGATAAACTATCTTTCTACCAGGTTTTAGCACTCATTGAAACATTTTTGTTGCTAAGTTCTTATGCAATGAGATACAGCTCTCTGTGATTATGAATTCTATTCTTCCAGATTTCTGCATCTTTAAGTTTACCCCTATCTTCATTGTGAACTTTGACCCAGAACACTTTCGTTGTACAGTTCTGGATGTTGACAAATGGTGTCTACCTGTGTACCTACAACTGCAGTCAAGACACAGACTGCTCTGTCACCCCGAGAAGTTCTCTTTGGGTCCACTCTCACTCGTCCCAGGTACCCATGGATCTGCTGTCACCATGGATAAGTTCAGTGTGCCTTTATAGAATTTTATATAAATAGAGTCCTACGTATGTAGCTTTTTGTTTGTTTGCATTCTTTCCATCAGAATACTTGTTTTGTGATTCATCCAAGTTGCTATGTATGTAAGTAATTCATTCCTTTTTATTTCCAATGGTATCCTCTTTTGTGTATATACTTTGGTAATATTTTTTTATCCAAAAATAAACATTTTTTTT
>CM053406.1:50404072-50425947 GCA_028644305.1 Xerus rutilus
GCACTAATCTCATCTGTGGCCTGATTCCTTCTAAAAGTCCCACCTCTTTAATCTTTTGCATTTAGGATTAAGTTCAACATGAAATTTTGAGAGGACACAAACATTGAAACTGTAGCAGTCATAAATTTTGTAACATTCAGAGGGAAACACTTTTATTTGAATCCAACTGCCAGGACACATGGCTTTCTTCCTTCACTCACAAACTACAGTTCTGCTTCTACTGGGATTTCCCTGGTCTTCAGGTGCTTCCTGATGCACATCAGCTGAGTGGTGTCCTTCGCTTCTATTTGAACCATTTGAGTTTGTTTTTCTCTTGAAAAGCCAAACTCTTGCCTGTGGTAACTTGGAAGGTAGACTATTTGCCTCTGGAGTCCATGGTTCTAGGGAAAGTGATCAGAAAAGATAGCATGATTCTTGGTCATTTCTAGAAGTGACCACATGAAAAGGCTGAATTCAGGCCAGGATTGACCAGTTTTCCGGTAGAAATGAGAGGTAATAGAAATTTGCAATTTGTATTAAAATGACAGAAAAAAAATGAGGCCCCCTTTGCCTATGGTGCACAATCTAAAATGACTGGGAACTCAGAAAGTTTGGACAAATCTCTGTGTCCACTAAATAGCAAGAAAACAGATTTTTTTTTTTGGTACAAAAGCTTGAACTCAGGAGTACTTAACCACTGAGCCCCATCCTCAGTCTCATTTTTATTTTCGGTGTTTTATGTAGAGACAGGGTCTCACTGAGTTGCTTAGCACCTCGCCATTGCTAAGGCTGGCGTTGAACTCATGATTCTCCTGTCTCAGCCTCCCTGAGTGCTGGGATTACAGGCTTGCGCCACTGTGCCCGGCCAGATTGTTAGCGGGAAGATCAGGTTAAGGGTGCTATCTAGAGAATCATTTCAGATGACTATGAGGCAGCTTTCATGAAAACAAGGGAAAGGAAGATAGAGTAAATAGAAGCAAAGATACAGGGAGGAGAGGGGCATGCTTAAAGCTCATGACTACAAGAAAGCAGAAAGCAAGCAAATTTTGGGGGGAAACTATTGCTAACTTAACCAATGATGGATATGGAAATTATGTGACATTTCAATATTTAATACAAACTTGTGTTTTTTAAAACTATATCAGCAGGAAATAGGGTTAGAACTGTGCATCTCCCAAGCAGAGCATGTGCTCCAGCATCTAATTCAAAGGGGGGCCACCATGAAAAATGGAAAAGAAAAACTCTAGAGCAGGTGTTGGCTTTCTTTGGCCCTCACACTAAGTGAAAGTAATAAAAATAAATGAATTGATTAATAAATCTGTGACTTCTATGTTCTAGGAGTTAAGAACTTTTTTTTTTTTTTAAATTTATGGTTCTATAAATGTTTGGGAATCCTTGGTTTTGAGGGCAACACCAAATATCTTGAACAATGGCAAAGAGTTTTGCTTCAAGAGAGTAAAGTGACAGTCAGAAGGACTTATCTAGGAACTTATTTCACTGCTGTTCTGGAGAGTTATCTATAGTTCCTATCCAGAAGGATTTGACAGGTGCTGTAATTGGTGATTTCTACCTTCTTCCCCTTTGTGTATGGGTGACTATTGCGGCTATCCCATTCCTTCTCTTCATTGCTTAGTACGTATTGGGAAACAGATAACTCGTCATTTGGTATACAGGACTAGACATTGAGAATGCACATCTGGATGTTACGAGAAGAATAGCACGTCACCTAATCTCCTCGATTCTGAACGGGCTGCAGTGTTGGAAAGGGCTTTGCTCCTCCCTCGGGCGGGGCCTGAGTGGCTTGGTCAGCTGGACTACAGCATACAAGTCAGAGTCAATTCCCTACTTCTTCCTTTTGTTCACAGAAGTCTCTGATTTTTGCTGGGTATATGGTTGCACAGATAGGGACCCTTTTCCCAGACTCTTTTGCAGCCAGAGGCACCCATGTGATTGAATGACTGAGTGATATGAATGGAAATGATGCCACATCTTTAAACTCACTACTTAAAGAGGGTTGTTTGCTGTAGATTTGTCTTTCCTCCCCCCCACTGGCTGAAAAAATCATAAAGCCTGGAGCAATCGTGGAATTCATAAGTTATAGTGAAGGGGCTTCCCTGCTAGCCCTGGTCTTTAACCTGCAGACTCATATAGGAATGAGAAGTAAATTATTTCACTGAAGTCTCTGTATTTTGAGATCATCATTGTTTCAGCTCAGTTTATATCCTCACTAATACAATGTTATAATCTTATTAATCTCATATATCATCTCACCTCCCAGATCAATGTAATTTTTATCTTTTGGGTGCCAATGGCACTTTGTTCTTCTTTCACAGCACTTGTTATACTTTGTTTATGGTCATGTTTATACTTTTTCTCTGCAACTAATTCTAAGCTCTTCAGAGGTCATAAAGGGACAGAAAGGCAATGCCTATCACATGCTTTAGACTTTGTAGTTTCATACACAGGGCTTGCAATCGAAGGTTATTAAATAAATATTTGCCTAATTGGATTCACTTTTTAATCATTTTCTAAACAATAAATATGTATTCACTAGCTAAATGGATATAGGAAATATTGAGATGATGTACCTAAGCCAGAAATCTTTCAAATAAATAAACATAAATAATAATAAATGTTATATACATAAATTTTCCCTTTGGTAATGTTTTATCAGCCATAGATGATTGGTGTCATTGCTAAGTATTTTGTCTTCTTAAGTACATTGCATTATCTTTACTATCCTTTTGGACTGGTTTAATAACAATTTCTCACTGCATCAAAGAAATATTTTATGTTGTGGTTATGTTTATATAATATATCTCTGCGGTGAATATGGAGTTTGGTATCAAATAGTTTTCAGTTAGGATCTTGACTTTGCTGATTACTAGCTGTGTGACCTTGAATGAAAAACTTCCCTTTCTAAGCTTGTTTCCTTATTCACAAAAGAATCAGAACAGCCTCTAATTACAAGGTGTTCTGATATTAAACTAATGTATATATAGAACTTTTTAATTATCTTGAAGTAAATTATAGATATAATTCCATCCATAGGTATTTAAATATGTGTAGAAGGTAAGAGCTCTTACTAAAATATAAACACAATATCATTATCATGGTCTTCCATATTGACAAAAAAATTCAAAACCATCAAATGTATTCACAGAATTCAAATTTCATATTCTCACATTTTTTTTAACAATTCATTTTGGGGGAAAAAGGTTGTAATTGTATATAATGAAAAATTGTCAAACAGACCATTTACCAAAAAGTTAGTTCCTTTCATATTTCAGCCCCAGAAAGTGAACACATTTCTTTGTATTGTGGAATGAAATATTCTGCATCTCATTCTCTCAGTAACTTGGGTTATGACAATTCATCAAGATGTGTAGCAAGTTTGCTGTCAGGGATCACAACTGAGATTCAGTGCTGAAATCCCTACACATAGTTCTTTCTGTTTAAATAATTTAGCTGTTGCCTGCTGCATATGTGGGTTCATCATTTCTCATCCTCTTTCAAGATGACATTGTAGATATTGTTAGCTCCCGTGGCACATTTCTGCTATTGGTAAGATTAACATTTGAAATGATTATCAAGGGAATGGATTGCATTTTGCACTATCTGCTTTTACCCTGAGCACCTTCCTTCCGTCCCTGGGCATGTCTTGGGTCCCACTTCAAGGGTAGTTCAGAGGTAGGTTCTGGGGGTGGGATATATCCAAATATGTCCTCCTCTCTCCAGGAGCTCACTCCTCAGCTGGGGAGAAAGCATACACAGAAAATGACATAAAGCCAATAAAAGTATCACAATTGTGACGGCAAAAGCAAGGAACAGAGTTTGTAAGTTCTGATAGGGTGTAGTGTTCTGGAGAGATCAGAATCAGGGGGATTTAATCACAGAAGGCTTTTGGAATAGGTAATCTTGAAATCGGTTTAGAAGGAGCTGATAGACACAATTTGAGCTGAATGAAAAAGCATCCTAGGTGAGAGGAAAGAAACAGAAGCAGAAACTGATAGTCATCAGTGAGTTTCAAATGAGTGGGATTTGGATTAATGAGTTTTTATTGCATTGGTTTGATGCTAATATAGAATGTATATTAAGAAAAACATGAGCCATGAATGGATATGACTTATGCAAATTTAAAAAGCCATCATTTCACTATTACAGAACTTTTCAAATGTCTCTATCTGCAGGAATTATTATTGTGCAGGCATAGAGGTTCTGGAAGCAAAGATGAGGCAGGCATAATGGCCTCTAAAATGAAACAGGCGCAACATCTGGGGTAGCATATGGGTGTAGCATGGAGGAAGCTAACTTGGGCGTCAGTTTAGAAACAAATTCCAATCTATGTGTGCCAGTTGGTAGCTGATAGAATTTTCTTTACTCATTCTGGAAGTATATAACAGTAATGGAGCCATAGACATGTTGAGCTCTGGGTGTGACTGTAATTCAAATGCAGGCAAAGAAAATATAAATCATTCTGTGTGTCAAGAGTTAATGATTAAGATTCTAATTTATATTACTTATAATTTATTTGTCCTTCTTTCATTTAACTGATTTGCAGTGACTACCTATTGGGCTTCACTTGTGTGAGATTTCAGTTCTGAAGCAAGCAATTCAGAGCAAGAGGTTTGTGTACAAGCATTTTGCTGGCAAAGGAGAAAGCAACAGCATTGAGATTCTGCAGGCAGCAGTGTCTGCAAGGTGAGTCTCTGGTCAGTAGTGACATCGGTGTTAGTGGTAGTGTCCTTGTGGCAGAATTGAGATCTTGGCAAGAATGTGGTGGATGATGTCGCAGAAGCAGCAGCTGCCCATGTCTGTTTTTTAAAGGCTGTCTTGGCTTGCTGTTTTAGAAGCTTTGGCCTCAGTCTGGTTCTTCAGCCCTTCAGAGTTTCTGTCAACCTCCTTATGTCCTTATAATAAATACCTTATTCACCAGAGTTAAATTCTAAAACTTGCAGCTAAGAACCCTAATGTAGAAACTGGAGGGAGAGAGTTTCAGGAAGCAGGTGTAATCATTGGGGTTATTGTTGAAGACAGATAAAAGTATTGGTACTTGTATGGAGCAGAGGCCAGACACTAGAGTTTTGAACAAAAGGCTCTGAAGAGAAGAAGCTTCAGGTAAATCACAGGTCTGTGGAGGAGAAAAATTAAAGGAAGCATTGCAAATGGAAGGATCCAGGGCTAACAGATACAACAAGGGGTTTGTGTGTGTTGAGCAGGACGAAGAGGGTGGATGGAGGCTTCAGGCATATGTGGAAGAAGGAACATTAGAGAGAATGTGAAAACTCACTCCTTTCTTCCTTCCTTCTTTCCTTTTATGCTCGCTCCCTCCTTTCTTTCCAAAAGAAGGCAGGGGAAGAGAAAAAAATTAATGAGGCTGTGGAAAAATCTTAAAGTTATGAGAGAAGGAAGTGGAGGAAACACAATAATATAAGAGACAATGGGGTTTTTAGAGGTGGTTTTGAGGTTTATGGAGGGAAAAACTTTTAGGAACAAAGGCAATAGAAACTTAACTAAAACATGAATTGAAAACCACTGAGTGGCAAGATGTTGTAATTTAGGTTATAGAGTCTGAGTGTGAGGTAGCATCATCTAGCCAAGCTTGGACATGCTCGAACACATTAAACATTGGGAGGAGGGATGGGGGCATCCTGTGAAGCAGGAGTCCAGTGCCATGGTGTGATTTATGGAGAATCAAACTGGCGATGCTGGTTCAGGAGAGGAGCAAAATAATAAAGCAATATTGAATGTTTTCTGTTCCATGGGAGTGTATCTGTTCGACATTCTTCCCCTACCCTTACCTTTCCATTCTATTTGCCTCTGATACCTTAAAATATTCCCAGCTCATTCCTCCAGTTTTTATGCCTTCTCTTCTCCTCCCAGCCTCTTCCCTGTTCACCTACCATCCCTTCTCCTGTCACTTCATGACATATCTGCCTTAAGTGCTTGATCCTTTTCTTCTCTTGCTATTTCAATTTCTGATTCCTTGGCCTATCCCCTAAATTTATTTTATTTTATCTTACACTTTCTCTGACTTTCATCTTTTTGTTTTTATCAGCTTATATACTTCATATCTTCTCAAGCATCCTAATCCTTCTAGTCTTTATCCTTTGACCTTTCCTTTTCTTTTTCTTCTAAAAAAATCAATGTCTGCTTTATTTTTTCTCTCTTGCACATTTCAGTCTGTGCTCTGGCCTTATCCCTCCCCCTTCTCAAGGGACCTCAGGCTTCATTTTCCAATTCTCTCTGTCATTTCCCACTCATTCTCGTTAGGTGCTTTTTGGCCTCCAGACTGGCACAACAGTATTTCTTAGCCCAGGTAGGTTACGAATGAATATATGCTCCCTCCCTATTAATAAAGATGTTTGAAGTGGAATTTGGGGGAAATAAATAACACTAATAAGCTAGAACCCATCACTACTCAATATTCAAGTCTATATGCCCCTGCTAGGTCTTTAAGTTCTTCCATGCTTTGACCAAATTCCGTATCTCCAATCTTCTCCATCACTCAACCCTCCCTTAGTCAGTGAGTACCTCCACCACCTCAGGACATATGCAATTCATATTCTTAAGTTCTTGCTGTTCATATTGTTTGTTTGCTTGGATCATTTCATTTTCTTCTCTCCTTCGAAGCTTTCTTCAAGATCTTGCTCCTGTAACTATTCTAGTTTCATTGATTTTTCTTTTCCAGGGATTCCTATAGTACTGGTTGTACCATGCAATTTAACCTCAAATTTCAGAGTATCTCTATTTGTTGGCCAGGGATGCCACAACAAAGTGCTGCAGACTTAAAGGTCTGTGGTAAAAGGTAGCTTAAAGAACAAAAGTTAAATTTCTCATAATTAATTTTCTCATAATTCTGGAAGCTAGAAATCTAAGGCCAAGGTGTTGGCAGGGTTGGTTTTTTCTGAGACCCTTCTCCCTGATTTATAGACACCCATATTCTTCCCATTGTGTCCTCACATGCTCTTCACTGGGTGCCTCTGTGTTTTAATATCTTCTTCTTATAAAGAAACCAATCATATTGGATTCCCTAATGACACCAATCATATTGGACCCCTAATGACCTCAGTTTAACTTAATTACTTTATCTCTGAAGGCCCTATCTCCGAAAGCAGTCCCATTCTGATGTACTGGGGGTTAGGGCTTCAACATATAAATTTTGAGGTGACATAATTCAGACCTCTAGAGTGTCCGAAGTACTTTTCTGTGTGTTATTTTCACCAATTGTAGGGAAAGCTCTTTGAGAGCAGAACTTATATCTTTTAATTTGGTATCATCCACAGCATCTAGACCGGTTTGGAGTACATAGTAGGCATTTAATATGGTTGCTTTTTTTGAATTATATCCTTCCAATGGTATAACTCACATTACATTTTTAAAGCCTGCTTAAAATATAAATTTTTCTCTGAGATTAAATGACCAAGAGGTCTGCTATCATTTATTCCATGCACCAATGATCTGTGCAACATTTCCTCTGGTGTCTTCCTGAGTTGGAAGGAGCCAGCCATTCATTTAAATTGGCCACAGACATGGAAATGAATTTGTGTGCTGTCTTACTTGGTAATAAAACTTAAAGTGCAGTGTAATTTGTGATGGTTTGAAGCGGTAATGCAATTTTGGCAAGTCTGCTATATCTCTACAAGACGTACTGTTCGAAGATTTTCAAGCCAGTAGGTTATAGACTCTCCTCTTAAAAACAATTGATTAAAACTGCCTCCTTCTGGACTTGATCCAGTCCTCCTTGGCAATAACTAAAGCACAGGTTACATTTTTGGTTGGTGTTTTCAGGATCAGACAAAGTTGGCCTTACATACAAAGCTTTTTCTGGTTTGTTTTTCACCAACAGATATAACATTTCTTCTCTTAATTTAAAGGATGGAAGACAATAAAAAGTGTGTCCAATTCCAGTTGCATTTGGGATTGAAGCAGCAAAGGAAATAACCTGTGATCCAAGGAAAAAATGATGGGGAAAATGAGGATAAAAATCACTTCAGCTTTTCGATTTTCTCTTCAGAAATAATCCTCACATTCTTGGATATGCAAATATGAAGCAGTTGGATGTCAGTATGTTAAATTTGATAGCTTTTCAATAGCTAGCTCTATCTGGAATTTTAAACAAGGGAAGTAAATATTCCTACACATAATATTCCCCAATCCAGAATTTATTTCAATAAAGTGAAAAATAAAAATCTGGATTTATATTGGTTCTAATAAAGATTTTTCTTAAATGATTCCCAGGCTTTCTATTACGTGACTGTCTTTAGTTCTAATGATCATTCTTAAAATGATTTATGTTTTAGAGTTGCAAACCAAGTTTACTAGAATCCATCTTTACTTGCTGAATAAAATACATTAGGCTCCCATGACATATTCATGTGTTCATCAAAAGGAGTAGATTTATTAGCCACCTCCGTAGTAGTAACTCGCAGTGACAGAGTAGTTTTGCTGGAAGTCTCTTCTGGGAGGTTTACCAAAGAGAGCATGCAAATCTTGCTTGATTTAATTGGACTCCTATAAACAGCTGTCATTATATTTTCAAGGGGTTTGCTTTATCAGGGAGTCTAAAAAGTCATAATTTTCATTAGGGAAAAGAATGTGGTCAATACTCTTTCCTCCCAGTTGGTGAGCTATTTTTCTGGTTTATTCCCTCAGCTTCTTTCTGGTCAATGCTCTTAACACCCCTATCCTTTCAAGTGTCTGTTCCATCTGCCCTGAAAATCCTCAATCTATAACTGATCCAACCCTCTAGGTTACCCTTCCTTCACTCTCACTGCTGGAGAATATTAGGCAATAATTAGTTGGTGCAATTTTCGACTTTCCTACTGAAAACCCCTAGAATCATGCTGTTATCCAGAAATTCCTCATTCAATCCTTGAGCATCACTTGCTAGAGTTATAATTCTAACCTTGCATCAGCTTTCTCAGTAGCCTTACTCTAAACTTGATGTTGACACTCATTTTCATTGATTTTGCCTATTTCACACACTTAAAAAGAGGTGATCAAATATAAACTGCTCATACTCATCTTTGTCTATCCCTTCCTCACTCCCTGCACATCTCAAAGACGAAGTCCTTCCATGAAAACTCTACCGTCATCCTGTGCCCTACACCACCCTCTGCTTCCTTTCAGGACTGTGCTCATTCAACTAATGCTTGTCTCTGGTCTGTTCTTAACCTCTCCTTTGCCCTCCTTACTGATTCACTTGCTTTTGACTGGGCAAGTCATTCTTTCCCATAGTTGTCAACAAGCCCATTTACAAATAGTGATGTTTCCTATCCATTCATGACACTCATACTCATATGGCTGCCTTTCCTGGTTCCTTTTGAAGTTATATGTAATCATGTGACTTGTTCTGATATAACAGGTGAGCAGTGATGATGAGTCTTACTGATGGCTGTAAGTTTATGAATCAAGGTGACACAGCCTCTATGCTCTGGGTCCACAGATGACTATGAGGAATAGAATAGGCCCCAGCTGACTTGCTGTGGATAGGTAATGTTCAGGAGAAATATAGCTTTGATGTTTTTGAGTTGTTTATTACTGCATTACAACTTAACCTGTCCTGACAATGATGGTCTTCTTTCTTAAAAATAATCTTCAGAGCCGGGTGTGGTAGTGCACGACTGTAATCCCAGCACTTTGGGAGGCTGAGACAGGAGAATCGCTAGTTCAAAACCAGCCTCAGCAATGGCGAGGCGCTAAGCAACTCAGTGAGACTCTGTCTCTAAATAAAACACAAAACAGGGTGGAGATGTGGTTCAGTAGTCAAGAACTCCTGAGTTTAATCCCTGATACCAAAACAAAACAAAACTAAACTAAAACAAAAACCTTCCTAAGACTCTGCTTACATTCACTTATACTGTCTTTATTCTTCTCTTAGCGACCAGTTTTCTTGAAAGAACCTTGCTCTTATTAACTTTTCTACTTCTCTTTGATTCCTTAGCTCTATTTAATGCATTCTGACCCCATTACTTTATTAGAGTCATTCTTGCTGAAACTACCAATGAGCGAGCTCTTAATTTTCAGATCCAGTGGATTGATTGTATTACCTTACTTGACCCTGTGCAGCATGTAGCACTGTTGACTTTTGGAAACTTTTCATGGTACCATTTACTTCTTATTTTCTTGCTTTTTTCTTTTCTCTCAACCTTTTGGTTTTCACTTAGCCTCATATCTACTTTTGCTGTTCAAAACTGATCCTCCTGTATTTCACTTTTTGTACCTCTATACTCTTTCTTTCTCTCTCTTTTCATATAGGTTCAATTAATTTTTATTTATTTATAGCCATGATTCCAAACCTAAGTGCAATTAAGGAAATATTTTGAAAAATTAAACTAGAAATTTTGATTTTCATCATTAAATTTTAAACTTTTCTCTGCTATCCTGATTTATGCAGAAGCCATTTCTCAAATGATGAGGGTCAGTCATTATTACATGACAATATTTTCCAAACATTTCCAATTTTGAGTAGAGGGACAACCTATTTCCCTATGGCATATTGGAAAAGGGAGGTTAATACTTGATGCATTTGCATGAAAATGGGCTAGAAAGCCAAGACATATGTGGGAAAGGTGGATTTGCTAGATTTCTTTAGTCTTCCATTTAACTCAGAAAGGGTTAAACTCAAAGACTCTGATCACTGAGTTTTCCTCCTGGTGTAGAGACTAAACTCCATTCTTTCTTAAGGCAAAGGCAGGGGTCTGAGCCAGGGAGGATTATACATAGGGAAGATTTATTTATGTTTTTGAAATATCTTTTCTGTTTCTGGGGACTTGTTAAGCAAAAAAGACTAAAAGAGAAGAAGTGAATATATAGTCAGAAGTGTGTTCTGATCTCATCCCAGGCTTCAGATAAAGAGGAGATCAACCAGAGGCAGCCAGGCTAACTTAATCCCCACTGTGAAATTTAGGAGAAAACTGCTGTGTTAGGTAGATCTCCAACAACATATAATGGACTTGTGTATTTAGGCAGGCAGAGCCTTGCAATCAGGTGGAGAGAAGAGTTTTGTTTGCCCTGCTACACCTCCCTTGGTGCAGATGGTAAGTTAAGAGTCTGCCCTCAGACATGCTGATGTGGGCCTAAAGCAGAGACTGGGAATAAATTGCTATAAGAATGGTGTGCCAGGTGGAGGACAGGGACGTGACTCAGGCACCTATGGCCAGGAAGTGACAAAGTGAGACTTTGTCAGCAGAGGGCCATCAAGCTATGGCAAAACCCAAAGAGGGACCAGGCAAGAAGTAGATGATGTAAATTGCAGACATCAACAAAAGACAAAAATGTGCAGAACTTGGCTAACCATACTTCAGGGGGGAGCAGATTGGCCCTTTGCTTCCAAGGCCATGAAGATCCAACGAGTGCTGTCGAGGTCTGAGAACCCTCTCTCTTCTCCTGCCTTGAAATTATATGAACACTCCACTCCTACACCCATGATGTTATAGAGAAAGGCTTAAGGGAGGAGAAGCTGGATGTAAGAAAGCTTAGATAATTAATCTTATAGGAGCCTTAAACAGTGTTTGGAAAACACTTGAAATCAGATGATCTGTTTAGTTATTCCTGCATATCCCTGCTCCCTGCTAACATAGTAAATGAAAGTTGTGAATAAGGCCATTGAAATATGTACCAAATAAACAACTGAATTCTATACATTCATTCAAGTCATAGTGTAGATTAAATTTATGATCTTTATATGCACACATACATACTCCTCTTTTCTTCTGTTATATGATCAACGATTCAGTTATTTCTAGATAGAAGTTTCATAATCACTGCACATTTAAGATCTTCTAAACTCGTCGGGTGCAGTGGCACATGCCTATAATCCCAGCAGCTTGGGAAGGTGAGGCAGGAGGATTGTGAGCTCAAAGCTAGTCTCAGCAACTTTGTGAGACCTTAAGCAACTCAGTGAGACTCTGTCTCTAAATACAACACAAAAAAAAGGGCTGGGGATGTGGCTTGATGGTTAAGTACCCCTGGGTTTAATACCCAGAACAACAACAATGAAAACAAACAAACAAACAAGCAAAAATACAACATTTTCTAAACTCTACATTTTCCTCATCATGAACCTATCCTGTTTTAGCAAATTTCTTGTTTCAGTCACTGGTACTACACAACAAAAATATCACACCAGTGGCCTGTCTTCTACAAGCTTGTTACCTATTTACTCTTACTCTCTACTCACCAATGCTGTCAATTCAATCTCATAATCACCTTTGGTCTCATTGGGCTCACTCTATAGACAATGGCGTTTGTAGCACTAGGCAAATAGACGCTCTTTATTCTTTCACAAACATGTAACTGGTGACTAGAGATTTGTAAAAGTGCTAGAGGAAAAGGAGACCTCCATAAAATTTCTATCATGAGGAACAGAGAAAGCTGGCCCTTTAGAGCTAAATATATAGTAAAAGTTTGAAGGCATGATGGCATGCAAACCACACACATCACTTGTGGATAGCGGCTGAGGGAAGAGGAAAGAGAGATGGAGCTTGAGCAGCCATAACATTCTGACTCAAAAGTAACAAAAGAAAACTGATGTGGCACAATATTCACCTGTGTTAAAACTGGGTGATGACACAGTTGTCTATTATATTAGCTAATGCATAATTCATTATGGCAGAATATTTCATAAATAAAAAACATTAAAATTTTGATATTGAATTATTGAATAATGGCAGCTTTGAAGATAATTGCCTATAATTATTGTTAAGCAATGGTTTCAACACTTATCACAACATTTGGCTTACAGGTGCTAAATAAAAATTTGTGGAATGAATAAAGAAATAAGAAATTCATAGGATGGAAATGGTGTAGGATTCAGGAAGGGGAGCTGCTTTTCCTAAGGGAATTTGATAGGCTAGAAATTAAGGATTTTGGTGTCATGCAGACCTGGTGTTGAAACTCAGGGGGACAATACCACTTATATGACCTCAGGGAAATTCCTGAAGCTATTCCTAATATAAAATATTCTTCACCAAATGTGAAAGTCCTCCCCACCACATTAAAAAGGCTTGCCAATTCCTTGAGGAAAAAAAAAATTAATGTTCTGGCAAGGAGTTTCATTTTGGGGGATATATTGTGCTTTACATATGGGAATGCGGCTATGAGAAGTTTCAAGCGTGAATGAATTCTCTCCTTAGTTTGCATACTGAACTTAGAATATAAATCCTTACTGAATAGTTTTCTTATCTGAAGGATCCAAGTGGTTAGAAAGCTGTGGCACCCTAGAGCAGAGATGCCAGATTTTATAGTCACGATTTATTTTAATAACAGAGTTAATTTTACAAATAGTTAGAATTCTTAGTATCTATGAATCCAACCAATCTAAATCAATCCCTTTGCCTTTGATGTAATGTCCCCAGTAGAATTTCTCCGGGTACTGACCTTGGCATTTGGTCTAGGTGGACCCAAATGAAAGTTCCATTACCTTTGATTTCCAGAGAGAACCAACTAGCACTCTCTATCTAGGTACTTTCTACCACAGAACCAAGCCTTAATAACACACAGTTGTCCAAATATTTCACAATTCAAGTTACTCTTTTAGATCCTAAGGACACAATGACCATGGGTCTGAGCTCCCTTGCTTTTTATATTTCCTCAGCAGTGTACCATGTCAACTAAATTTTAAAATTCCCCATGTCGGATGAAGAAATTGACCAGTCTTCAAAACCAGCTTTGGATCGTGTTTCTTTGACCATATTCAAATTGGAAGCCTTCTAAAATGTAGGAAAATGCAAGTAGGACTATCAACCTTATTTAGGTTGATCGTGTTGGTGCCTATCAGTGCTTGACTGAGCTTTCAATACTCTTTAAATGGACGAATAATTGGATTTGGTTTCAAAGCAGAAACAGTGCGGACAGAAATGTGCCAAGTTCAGAT
The DNA here is from genome assembly GCA_028644305.1 of Xerus rutilus. Lineage (NCBI taxonomy): Eukaryota > Metazoa > Chordata > Mammalia > Rodentia > Sciuridae > Xerus > Xerus rutilus. The sequence continues at coordinate 50,417,931 of CM053406.1, forward strand.
AGTGGGGAGAGTAAGAAAAACACAGGCAGTTTTCCTTCTGCAAATGAGTGCAGAATCAGAATCTTTGGTGCTGGACTAATAAGTAAGCATGTGTTTTTGGCAGACATGTGTGTGCAACTCATGTCTTAAGGCCAGGTGTGGAAAAAAGCAGATTCTGATGAGATTCCAGATAACAGTTGAAAATGTTTGCAGAATTCTTCCTCATGAATGGCTTACAGTTAATATTTTTCCAGCATTCATTAATCTCATGATCATAAGGGTTAAGACATAGTGGTTATGCATGTGAAAAACCTCCCAAGCATGTACAAATTCCTTTGACTTGTTTATTGAAACTCATCTAATGTTACATCCTCCATGGTTTCCATGAAGGTAGAATCCCATAGCATATAGCATTTCCTTAATGTTCCTGAGGAATAAACAACTGTGTCAGATAATTCTCAAATAAACAGGAAAAAAAATACCTGAAAGCAGACACTGAAAGGCTAAAATATTGGTTGTGTTTTAGAACTATGTGTATTTTCCTCTATTTTCACAATCCTGTTTAATGCATTATTTTATGGAAAGATGTTACTTTAGTAATGAGAAAAATAAATATATTTGATGAGCCTCCAATATTGTTCTAATCAGGGCTCCTGAATGTTACTCTCATGGCATATTTTACTCAGATATAATGACTGCTCTGTGGGGGAAGTCCACTGAATTGGATCTTGCAGATGGTGGGATGAATCTGCCTTTGAAAGAGGGGAGGACCTATTGAACTGGGTGCTCCCACATAGAACCATCAGTTATTTCCAATCATTCTGCCCTGCTGTATGCCAAGAAGTTTATTATTGGAACTCGCTTTTTAAGGAAAGCACGTATTTACAGACCAGATCTCACTAACAGCACAGTAACCATGTGACACAAGCCCTACTTGGGCTTATTGATAAATTTTTACCCGAGCGTGGTCTCCTCTGAGCCTGGTTTTTCCGACCCTGCTGGCCGCCCACAGCTGTTCATGAGGACTAAAGGTTGCAAGATGTGAAGATTGAAAAGTTATTCACCATCCTCATAGTCATAAAATTTTTCAAAAAAGAAACTTCCATTAATATAATTTTATTTATGATGACAATAAAATTAATTGATTTTTATGATTTTGCATTACAAAAGTTAATATTATTCATACCTATCCCTACTGAGAGCTCTCAAATATGATCCTTCATGTAAATTGTGTCCATTAACTCCATCAGAATGTCAGTGGGAATAATCATCCGTGTTGGAAAAGTTCCCACCTCCATTTCAGACTTTGGGTCACAGGTTCATCCAGTGAAACAGCCTGTGCAATTGTACTAAAATCATAACTTTTAACAAGCATCCTTTTTATAGACAGAAGAAAACTTTAATGTATCGACATGATCCTGAACTGTGCCCTTGAAGTGTTTTAGAAAGGCATGCCTTTGAGAATTGAAATGTGGTGGAATCCGCGATTAACTACTTAATATGTAAATTATCTTCTCTCTTGTACCACCTGTAATGACTGCCAACTGGTATTAATGAGCTTGTGGTACAGTAAGAAGCAACAGTGCCCTTTCAAAGCCATAGGTGGTAGCTGCAAGCTGATTTATGATCTAAGGCTTATCTTTCTCCATTATCTGCATCAGTTGACAAGCATCCCTTCCATCTCCCCTCCATTGCTTCATTTCTAACACCTAAACTGCAGGGACATCTTTTCCTCTACACCGACAGCACCATTTACTTTGTAAAAGCATCGCCCCAACCCAGTGATCCAGAAGTCGAACTCAGTCACTCTGCACAATAAAGATAACAGCTCCTGGCTGGGGTCCTATCTCAGAGCTTTCTAGTCCAGTTGTAAGCGGTGCAGCTTCAGATTCCTCTTTATTCGGCTTTAGTCTGTACTTGTTTAGTGCTGAGGATACACCTTGAACAGAGATGCTCCAACGGCCAAACAGAACAGTGTGTGGTTTTTGACAAAACCTAGATTGCTGTGGCTTTTTATTCTTAAAAAATGACAAATATTGAATCCTCCTCGCATATCCATTGAGTGAACTATGATGAATGCAAAAGTCGTATTTTAGCCACAATATCATTTAAAAACTGACCTCAGGAGGAGGAGGGGCTTTAGGGTGGAGAGTCCAGGCTCCAGGCTGAGTTTTAAACATGCGCATTTCTCATCTCCTTTGTTCTCTTGCAGGAGGGAATTTATGAAAGACTAACCTAGCACTTTAGTCTCATGTATACTGTATACTCAGTTAATTCCACAGGTTCAGCTCTGTTTTGGCATTATAGTGCTTACATTAAATCAGAATATAAGGTTTAACTCTAAACCACACCTTTTGGCCTTTCCCTGATTAGTTTAGATGTTGCTCTGTGGTGAGAGATAAGTCAGCCACTGGCTAGGGATCCTACTTCCCCTTACTCTCACCAGTTCTCATTTATATTCCGGAAACATTCCAAGTCGAGGATGCTACAAAGCAGTTCTATCTGGCCATCCACAGGCAAACAAACCTGAAATGAAATCTTTCAGCATAGACACAAAGTGCTTTATTATCAGAATGCATTATAGGCAAATAACAATAGTGTCTCATTAAATATGCACTTTAATATGAGGACAGTTAATGTTCTGCGGGAAAGATGTAGCATCCTGACATTCCAATCCAGGCTGGTTTTATTATTACGTTTAGAAGGAACACTGACTAAATGGGGGTGAAAGAGGCCTCTGCATGGTAAAATAAGAGAACCTCAGAAAGTGTTGCATCCTGCCCTGAGGCAGAATTATTCCAGAAGCATATCTGCAATTTTAGCTTGCTTAATTGAGTGACTCTCACGTACCTGCTTTTAGAGTCCTGGGGGTGGGGATAATATGTAATTCTAGGGCTTCTTTTGTCAATTGTTTGACTATCTTCCTGTTCTGAATGAGTCAAATATTAGCTAAGGGCTGAGGAAAAACCTGGGCAGGCAAAATGAGAAAGAGAGAGCGGAGGGCGAGGAGGGAATTCACATATTTATCATCACTCCTCTTGTGTCTTTTTAGTTTCAGTTACTTAGCTCACAGGGAAAGGAGTGTTTGCTGGAGGCCAACAAGGCCATCAGCTAGAGCAAGCATCTGTTACTCCCAAAGGCAATGAGGTCCCAAACTGACCCACCCCATTTGACACACTGATTTTAAAGCCACAACTTACCTTTTTCTTATTTTTCTGAGAAATTCCAAGTTACCATTCAATGAGATTTATGGGAGGCCATTGTTTTGGACTGAACTCCTGACTAGGGTCAATAAACCAGAATAAACAAACCCAGAATGGAGGCACTCATGCTAGGTGCTGCATAATCAGAGTGGAGTTTAAAAGGGTAGTTTTAAAAAATCAAGACAACAACAACCAAAACGAACAAACAAATCCAAAGAAAACAAAATACTCAACAACCCATTAGAATAGGCCCAGTTTGCCTGAACTGATCTGATATGAAGTCCTTTTTCTGTTTTAACTCTAGGAATAAAATATCTTAGAAATGGCCAATCTGGTTTTTGGTCCCTATTTCTGCTTCTTTAGGCTTTTTCTGCCTATAAAGCACCACATAAAAAATAAATAAAACAAAATAAAGACACTGTGTCCATGTATAACTAAAAATATTTTAAAAATAAATAAAACAAAGGTATTGTGCCCATCTACAACTAAAACCAAACAAATGAACAACAACAACAACAACAACAAAAACTCACCTCTATTTCTGGATTGATTATCTGTATTTTGTGGTAAATCTTGCCTTCCACTTTATTATAACTAAACTTATTTTAGATAAGTATTGGCTCAACAGTCTCTTTAAACTCTATATCCTTTGTATACATTGAGGTAATTTGCTACCCACATATTCTTTTGAGTTCTTATCAGTTTTTCTTTTCCATCGTGTTCCTCTACCTTTCATCTCAATATCCCCAGAAATTCTATAGCAGAAATGAGATAAAGGAGAGTCAGTTTAAGAAAGGGGAATGCCACTGAACCATGGCTCACCAGAAATAACTGAGGGGCACGGCAGGGGAAGAAATACATTTCAGAGATAGAGAAATTAAAGACACCAGATCATTTCCTTATTTTTTCAAGTTTTTCTTTGGCACCTTTTGTTTTTTGGTTATTGTTTGTTTTGACTAAATTAATGGAAAAACTAATATTCAAGTGAAACACATTCAAAGTGTAATACTTCTTTTAGTGTTATCCATCTTTTATATCATTCATCCTTTTGGTTTCCCCTACAAATGTGAAAAAAAAAAATCACTGAGCAGATCTATACCCATGAATAGGAAGCTACATCTGTGGAAACTGAGTCATAGAGAGATTAAGCTATTCAAGTCACAGAGCTAGTAAATGACAGTCTAAACATGAAGCCAGGTCACCTGGATTCAGTACTATGTTTTTGAGCTATCTCTTGAGTGCTCTAATTTTTCAAATATATATTTATGAATGTTTTAAAATCAGGTGGAGGGTTTGTAAAAATGCTATTGTCTCTGTGTCTCTGTCCCATTTCCATAGAGTCTGACCTAGTTGGCTTGGAATAAATATCAGGAAACTATTTTTTTTTTTGTTACTGGGGATTGAACCCAGCGGCATTCTACACTGAGCCATATTTCCAACCTTTTTATTATTTTTGTTTTTTGAGACAGAGTCTCACTAAATTGCTTAGGGCCTAAGTTGCTGAGGCTGGCCTTGAACTTGTGATCCTCCTGTCTGAGCCCCACAAGTTGCTGGGGTTACAGGTGTGGGCCACCATGCTTACTTAGCCCAGGAAATTACTTTTTTTTTTTTTTAAATATTTTTTTAGCTGTAGATGGACATAATGTCTTTATTTCATTGCTTTGTATGTGGTGCTGAGGATCGAACCCAGGGCCTCACGCATGCGAGGCAAGTGCTCTACCGCTGAGCTACAATCCCAGCCCAGGAAACTACTTTTAACAATAGTTTTAAAGTAACTCTGATGCGCATATTCCACATATCATTCTTTGGAAAACAATGGTTTGTCATCAAGTGAAGAAGTTGAGCAAAGCTGTTAAGGACAAAAGTCCAGAAATGAAATAGCTAGAACTGGCATTCTAACTCCTCTGTTTGTGTTCAAGTTGCTTAAATTCAGTTTTCTAATTTCCACTTGGGGGTAGAGTTGCTTAAAGTTTAAGTTGCTTAAAGTATGGGGCTTTGGTGAGGATTTAGTTTCTTAATCCATTTAAAATGCTGAGTAAAGTGCTGGCACATAGTAAGCTCTCGATTTATGTTAGCTATCATTAGTGCAGCATGAGGAACTCATAATTAATTAATTCAAGTGTTCTATGTGCAGGTACCACAAAGAATAAGACAGAAAGGTTTTCTCCTTGATCCAAAAAAAAAAGCTGATGATCTGACCCTTATTTATTTCTAACATCCCCTGTTTTCTTTTTATTCTAACTTTAAGTCTTCAACTTTAGTTTTTGGGTTCCTGGCTTTCTCTCTCCATTTGGAAGAATAGTAATCTATTTTTCTGCCTTCTGTATTTCCCACTGAGTCGACCTGATTGTGTAGCATTAAATTGGGTCAGCTGGGGAAAAAAGTGGGGGTGGGAGAAGATAAAAGGCTTTTATAGAAATCTAAGATTAAATTCCCACCAACCCGTGGCAGTGTCATCCAGCTCTTTGTTCTCTGTGTTTTCTTTAGTGCTAGCGTGGTTACATGACATAAAGGTGAATTATTTAAGTAATGCTATTTTACTTCTCTTGGCATAATCACCGTCCTTTCACTTCTTTCCAATGATGACAGACAAGCGCCTCAGAGAATATTTGGAAGCCTTTGTAGTAGAAGGGAACAGAAAATGAACCAACGCCTCTTGTTAAAAGAAATACTGACTGAACTGCATGGGGAGAGTGTGAAGTTTATCTTTGATAGTCTGATACCCTAGTTATCAACTAGGAAGGCAAATTCTCTGTCATGTAGCTGGAAATTTAGTGTCTCCTAAAGATGGAAGAAGAAATTCAAAACAGAGCCTGAAAATGGTGATTTCTGTCCTGTGGCTTCATGTCATGGTCCTGATGGGTCCCTTGAGCCCTTGACCATAAATGGGGCCCCCTTGAGTTGAAGAACTACGTGAGGCATCTCATTCTCAGCTGTACCTGGAGCTGTGAAGGAGACTTGTGAGTTCTCAGCGTTGTTTTAGCAACTGCAATTCAGACTGCAGGATCCCTTGATAACTAACTGATCTCTGTTTTGGCTTCTTGGCAACATTCTGAAGGTCAACCATTTTATCGGGTCAGATTCCTCTCAAAGCCTCATGGGTGATGTAGTTATGTTGCCTATCTTAAAATTTTCTGTGGGAGAACAAAATGCTGAAAACTCCCAGAGCTGTCCTCATTTCCCATTGTCACCAAGTCACCTTTCAGTTTTTAAAGGAGTACCCATTAAAAAGAAATGCCTTGAACTGATTTGCTCAACAGTGTGACTTAATCCCTTTTCCTTCACAATCATAGGAAACATTAAGCATTTCTGAAATGAGTTGAGCACATATGAATTGTATGTTATTTGAACACGAGAAATATAGTATTAAAAAAAAACAACAGAAGAACCAAAGAACTGAAGCTAATTATATAAAATAATTAGGGTGAATTTGCAGTGTTTATATATCTGTTGTTTGCATATTATGTTCCATATGCTCTTTACTTTGGACTTTAAGATGATAGAAATGTTTTATATCTGTGCTGTTCAACAGAGTAGCCAAGTACCCACATGTAACTACCAAATTCTTGAAATGTTGCTAGTGTGATTGAGAAACTGAGTTTTCAGTTTATTTAATTTTGATTAAGTTAAATTTAAACACCACATGTGGTTAATAGTTGCTGCAGTACTGGATGATGCAAGGAAAGGCTGGTCTGATCGCAATAGGATGAAAGAGGTTATTATGGTGGAACAAAGACCCATATTTGGATGGGTGGGTCCACCTGGAAATAGGCTGCTCATTTATAAAGAAAATGTACTTCCTATACTTAGGTTGTTTATTGAGAAAAGAATAGGGGACTGAAAAGGAGTTAATTATTGTTTTGCAGTGATTTTACTGTATGTATATTTGAATGAAATACATTAACACACACAGGCATGCATTAATACCCACGTATGGTCATGTATAACAAATAGAAATTTTATTAAGCACTGGAACAATTTAAAAAATTTTCATATCTTTAATTTTATTTTTCAGCTTTATTACAGTTTAATTGACAAAAATTATATATATTTAAGGTATAAAATGTGATGTTTTAATTTATGTAAACATTGTGAAATAATTATCATAATCATCTTCATTATTTTCTATTTGTGTGTGTGTGTGTGTGTGTGTGTGTAGGTGTGGTGAGAATATTTGAGGGCTACTGTCTTAACACTTTTAATATATACAATACAGTTTGAGTCATAGCCACCATGCTGTACAATAGATCTCCAGAAGTTATTCATCTGGCCCAACTGAAACTTTATACCCTTTGGCCAACATCTCGCCAGTCTCTGCCACTGTCATTATCACCCTTCCCCTCCAAGGTCCTGGTAACTACCATTCTTTTCTCTACTTCTATGGGTTTGATGTTTTTAGATTCTACAAATAAGTGAGATCATGTGATATTTGTCTTTTCATGTCTACTTATTTCACTTGGTATAATGTTTTCTAGGTTCATCCATATTGTTGCAAATGATGAGATTTTCTTCTTTTGTGAGGATCAATAATATTTCCTATGTATATGTGCCACATTTTCTTTATGGACACTTGATGGACACTTAGGTTGATTCCATATCTTAGTTATTATGAACAGTGCTCAATGAACATGAGAGTACAGATGATTCTTAGATGTACTGATTTCATCTCCTTTGGAGATATATCCAGGAGTAAGATTGCTGGACCACATGGTAGTTTTATTTTTAGTTTTTTGAGGAAACTCCATGTTGTTTCCATAATTAGTGGACTAATTTCCATTCACATCAACAAGGTACAGGATTCTCTTTCCTCCACATCCTCTCCAATGCTTATACTT
>CM053406.1:50426447-50455467 GCA_028644305.1 Xerus rutilus
TTTTTTTTTCATTCCATGTTGTCTTTTCACTCTATTTCATTTGCTGTGCAGTTTTTAAGTTTGATAAAATCCCTATTGTGTATTTTTACTTTTGTTGTCTATGCTTTTGGTATCATATCCAAGAAATTATTGCCAAATCTAAGGTCATAAAACTTTTCCTCTATGTTTCCTTCTAGAAGTTTTAATGTTTTAGATCTTATGTCTCTAGTATATATTGAATTAATTTTTGTATATAAGGGTACCACTTCACCCTTTTGCATGTGAATATTCAATTTTTTCAATACCACTCACCAAAGAGACTTTTTTTCCACCTCATTGTATAATCTTGGCCCCTTTTTTGACCATTTTACTATATGCTTGAAGACCTATTTCTAGGCTCCCTGTTCTGTTCCTTTGATCTACATGTCTGTCTACTGCAAGTGCCACATGGCTTTGATTATAGGGAATAGGGAGCCTAGAAAAAGCTGCTATGGACTGGATGTTTGTCTCTTCCTGAATTCATATATTGAAGCTCTAATCCCCAATATGATTGTTTGGAGACAGGGCCTACAAGGAGGTTGTAAATGTTAAGTGAGGTGATAAGTATGAGGTCCCAATCAGACAGGGCTGGTGCCTTTAGAAAAATAGAAAGAAACACAAAAGATATCTGTATATGTATATAAAGAAGAGGTTTTCAAAGCCACAGGGAGAGGACTAGTGCCTGCAAGTCAGGGAGGCAGTCCTTATCAGGCACTAAATGGACTAGCACCTTGATCTTGGACATCTCAGCCTCAGAACTGCAGGAAAGTAGGTTTCTGTTGTTTAAGTCCCCCGCCAGTGGCATTTTGTTATAGCAGCCAAAGCAGTCTAAAACTAGCTAGAAATCAGGAAGGATGAGGCCTCCAGATTTTTTTTTTTTATCTTAAGATTGTTTTGTGACTCAAGATCCTTGGAGATTCCATGTAAATTTTAGTATGGTTTTCATATTTATGTCAAAAATGTCATTGGTCTCTTGATAAAGATTACATTGGATCTATAAATCTCTTTAAGTAGGATGGACTTTTTGACAGTATTAAGTCTTTTCATTTATTTGTGTCTCCTGTAATTTATTTTGGCAATATTTTGTAGTCTTCAGTGTATAAGTCATTCACCTCCTTATATTTATTCTTAAGTATTTCATTTGTTTTGATGTTACTTTAAATTAAATTGTTTTCTTGATTTTCTCAGATATTTTGTTGCTAGTGTTGAAATGCAACTGATTTTTGTATGTAGATTTTGTATCCTGCAATGTTGCTGAGTTCATTCACTAGCTTCTGTATGTGTGTGTGTGTTCGTGTGGTGATCTTGAGGGTCTTGTAACTTTCTCATCTGTGAACAGAGAACATTACACTTCTTCTTTTCCTGTTTGGATGTGCATTATTTCTTTTTCTTGCCTAATTTCCCCTACTAGGACTTCCAGTACTATGTTGAACAGTAGTGGTGACAGTGGGCATCAATATCTTGTTCTTGAACTTAAGAGAAAAAACTTTCAGCTTCCCACCATTGAATACAATGTTAGCTGTGGGTTTGCCATATGGACTTTATTATGTGGATGTCATTTCCTTCTATTCCTAGCTTCCTGGATGTTTTTAATCATCAAAGATTGAAATGTTACTGGTTCTGAAGGTGGAGGAAAGAGTCTATGAACAAAGGAATGGGGGTGGTTTCTAGATCAGTAAAAGCAAAGAGAAAATTCTCCCCTGGAATCTCCAGAAAGGAATGTAGCCCTGGGCCAAACCCTTGATTTCAACCTGGTGAAACCATGTTGAACTTCTAACTCACAGAACTGTATGAGAATAACTTTGTGTTGTTACCAAGCTACCAAATTTGTTGTAATTTGTTACATCAGTAGTAGAAAGCTAATATATTATGGCTATCCCCATGTTGGGAGTTTCCTGCAAATCAGTAGACTCATGTAAAGAAATAGCTTAAACACATAGTGCTTTACAGTTTGCAAAGCACTATTTGTGTCCATCAACCTATCATTTATTTAGCCAAGTGATATCTAGTCTTGTGTACTAGGATTTTTATTTTTACTAAGCTTTGGGGAAATGAAATGAATGAAATAATATTTACTTCTTACTAGATGCTTTGAGATATTTACTTTTATTCCTTTTTCCAGGTAAAAAGTAATGAGGTTCTGATAAATTTAATGACTTACCCAAGGTAACATAAATAACCTTTCATTTCAAATTCAGAGCTACTTCCACAAGAAACTCTTAGAAGAATAGCTGATTATGTTTAGTTGGATATCTGTTCTGATGTAATATAAAATTCTATTGTCATTTCCTGTCTGTTAAATGAATATGGACAAGTAGTTATGTTGTCTGTGAAGTGAGAAATAAATGCTTAAGTGAATAGGGAAAGAATGAGTGAGGTATGAGTAGAGCTTGTTGACATGTCTTAGAGGAAAATGTTTACAAATAAATGCTGTGACTGTGGCTTTTACTTTAGACATCAGGGCATTCTGCACTACATGTGTCTTCCTTTTAATGAGCATGGAATTTAGCAAACAACCATTAGTAGGCAGTGGTATCAGTGCTATTAAGTGCATGAAATAGTTATACCAAGCAGACAGGCTATGGTCATAAAGAATGCTGACCTTAAAGTATCATCTGCTTATTATCTCATTTGCTGTAAAGTTATTTTGCATCATTACAATTCTACAGATGTTTCACAGATGTCTTTAAGGATATATTTCTGTGGCTTGTTATTAAGCTAACTTCTGTGCACTATGGCAGATTACCATAGCATATTAATGAGAACATTATGGAATTGTAAATAAATATGTTTGTAGCAATCGAGATGAAGAGCAGAACTATAAAAATGGTTATAAAAATCTAATTAACATTTTAACAGTAAAAAGCTTGCTGCTTTGATACCGCCAGAGAATGGTCTTAGTTATAGATAAAATGAAGAATTCCCAAGTGGGCTTAAGAGTGGATGAAACATTGCTATCAATATTTAATGGGATGTGTCAGATTTTACCACCATTTGAAAGGATGCAAATAGGGGTTACCATAGAAATCACCTTGTCAGAAAACTGCACAAAATGCAACACAAACTATCCTTCAAGCAGCCTTGCAGGGGTTATTGTTAGGTCCAACTATAATCTTTTCATGTAATCTCTTGATAATGGGGGAAAAAGACAGTGTGTGTGTGCATATGAGTTGCACACATATGCCAATACAACTTGAAAATTACAAAATTTTTGTTGCATAGAAATTCCAGAGGCAAGTATATTCCTATTGCTCTATATCATAATTACTCTCCGATAAAGCTATAAGTGTCAAATTTATTCATAGCTTTAACAAAGCATCCATCATAGGCATGCTACTCAAAGACTTACTATTTAGATGTAACGTGCTGTTTTACATTCTAGTGACAATGTTCTTTTGTGTCATAGCTCTGGAATATTTAAGCATTGCATTTTAGCAATCTCCTCTTGTACCAGTTAGACCAGTTTCTTTCCCAGAAACAATTTTCTGCTGCATTTTTAAGGAGTTTTTTAAATCTTGAAAAAATCGGTCACACATGCTCTCCTTTATTCTACAATTACAACACATCACAAAGCTAGAAGGAGATCACACTTATTTCACAGAATCTTTCAGTAAAAGGAGATGGCTTTGTAAATTCCCCTGTTCTTTAAAAATCAGTGGGAGAGAAATTGCAAAAAGGAATTAAAAGGAATTAAAAAAAAAATCATTAGTCATTGAACCCAAGGGAAAAAAGAAGCAATCACAAACATGTAAGTGTAAAAAATAATCATAGTGGTTATCTGAGAAGATAGAGAAAATTTTGAAACAGTTTTTTGTTCTGCCTTAAACAATTTACGTATGTTTAAATTGAATGAATATTATTTTAATTACATAAATATAAACGTTATTCAATAAATAAAACAAAACTCCTCAAGATTCTTTTTATGATTAATTGAGAGAGAAAGAAAAAGGAAAAGAAAAATAGAAATACTTATGGGAAAAGAAAGAATGGGCTATAGAGATAAAGAGAAGTCAGTATGAAGGAGGAATAATAGAGACAGGAAATCTGACCAGGAAAGAGACAGTGCTAGTCAGGAAAAATAAGAGAAGAAGCATAAATAAAGGAAGGCAGAACTCCTTCTCCACAATTTACCCTGAAAAAATTTTTCAGATATAAAAGAAGAGGGTTTCCATCCCTCAGAGGTATTTAAAGTAGATAGAGGAGACTGAGGAAAATCAATGGGCCTGTGTTTTGTCAGACTGTTTCTCTCTCATGTCACCTGGATGAGGCCTTAATTTTATTGAAGGGCACCCTCAGTCTCTCCCACAGTTCTATAAATTCTTAGCTCATTTTGTTAATCTTCTCAGTTCAGAGCTCATAACCACAAAGGATGAAAATATATAAAGAAACTACAAAGAGGAACTCACAAACCCACAAACGCAGAAAGTTTAATATGCTTCTACATGAAACACAGAACAAATAGCCAGAAGAACTGAAGTGAGAATAGGAGTTTTGAATAATCCATTGAAAGCTTGATTTATTAAATATGTATAGAAGCTTCTATCCAACACAGAGAATGAACACTGTTTCAAAACACAGGTTATTTCAAAATTTCCTGTGCAGGGCTACATTAGAAATCTCAACAAATGTGAAAAACATCAACATCATAAGACAATTCTCTCAAGAAATATGAAAATATTTAAACATTTCCTCTTTCTCTGTTCTTCATGATGATTTGTTGGGAAAAGAACACATACAAGCAATTTGTGGGTTAAAGTGGAAATTAACTAGAAATCAGAAAGTATTTTTAGCTCAATAATAATTAAAGCATTATGTATCAAAACTTAGAAAGTTTAAATCAATTAAAGTGAACCTCAGTGACTGATAGTCCAAATTCCTATGTTAGGACAATATAAATGTTTAAAAATGATGCAATCATCAGATTTAAAATGCATAAAAAGAAAAACAGTGAAAATTAAGAATTTAGAGGGAAGGAAATTAAAGAGAAGCAAAAATTGATGAAATAGAAAAAAGACCCCAAATAAAAAACATCAACAAAATTGAAATTTCTTGCAATGACAAAATATACAAACCCGTCAAATCTGATCCTAATAGGATATAGTACAACTCCAAATATAGAATATTATCTGTAGAAAAGTAGATAGATATAAGTTTAAATATAAGATATAAGTAGAAGTTCATTAATCACAAGAATGTCCTGTAAAGAAGCTTTATAGATTTCAAAACTCAGAAGAAATGTAAAAATCTTTGGCAAAACATAGTACTTAAAGGAGAAATTGATAACAAGGAAAAAGTGTTAAATTTGTTCAAAATTCTTATTTGCTTATAGTCACACAACTCTGTGAAAGCTAGTTTAATATTATTATCATTTTATAATATATTTCTAGGAATATCTTATATAAACTTCTCATATTATTTTACAAGAGGAAAGTACCACACTTGTCATTAAGTTAATTTCAGCTTGGTGATGAAATTAAAAGATAGATTAAAAATAATAAGTCAATTACACTTATAAAAGAGTGAACCCTTGAAATAAAATATTAATAAAGTGAATTTAATAATATATTGAAACAACATGTCATGATCATGCAGGTTTTATTCTGGGAATGCAAGGATGGTTCATCATTTAAAATTCATTAAAGAACATCCAGTTAAAGATGGTGAATATAGACAAACATTTATCTTCATTCCTTCCAAAGGAAAACACATACACACCACCACAAAGGATGAAAATATATAAAGAAACTACAAAGAGGAACTCACAAACCCACAAACGCAGAAAGTTTAATATGCTTCTACATGAAACACAGAACAAATAGCCAGAAGAACTGAAGTGAGAATAGGAGATTTGAATAATCCATTGAAAGATACTACTAAAGAAATACAGATACTACTAAAGGAAAAACAAAAACAAGTATAGACCAAGTAGGAATAGTTAATGAGAAAGATGAGGGAAGTCAATGAAATTTTGGAAACATGGAAGCAAATGACTACCTTGTTGCCGATTTAACAGATTTGAGAAAGCAGAAATGTAAATCTGCAAGGAAGAAACAGAAGCAGCAAGCCAGTTCTGGAAGATGAACCTTAAAATCCCAGAAATTAGCATCACTAGGCATCTGTGAGTTAGGAAAATTGGCTCAAAGTCTCTTTAAGAAGCAAAGCTACATGTCTCCTCCCCAGCTCAACATAGTTGCACAACTGTCTCTCCTCCACACTGTGGAAGACTGGAGTTTGCCTGCAGAGTGGTTAAATGAGAGGTACACTCCACTCACAGGTACAAGGCCTATCTGAAAGATTGGGGGAAACTATTAAAATGGGATGAGTTTGAGAATCTTATCCCTCTTTTCCCCTTAGGCTCAGAGAATGCTGTCATTCAGGCTTATATCTTCTGGATGGAAGATGAGAGGAATTATTGATGGGGGAATTGATCATTGTATGTATGTAAGCATGTGTGTGAGTGTCTGTGGGTCTGTGTATTTTCTGTATGCCACACACTAAGTACTACCTAGCTTAATTTTTATTTGAGAACATACTAGAATAAAAAAGAATGAAGCAAAAGTCTGTAGGTTAGAGATTCTTGTTTGTGACTAAATGTGGGAGGCAATTAAAATGATTCTAAATAAACATAAGGACATTTATTCATTTATTCTTCCAATAGACAAATATTGACCACATACTATATGCAAAGTTTTTAAAAAATTTCCTGGCATTGCTTTTTTATAGGATGTTTGATATGACCTTTGAGGACAGGGAAAATTGAGTGGTCATTGATCTTGTTATTATTTTTATGGGAATTGGTTAAAAACAGATTCAAATAAAGTGGTACAGATACATTCTGGGAAACTTGATATCACCCTCAATGCAATATTACTCTGCTTCTATTAAAAGGTTGCATAAACAGAACAAATTATGAACTTTCATGTGGTTATGTGGTTTTTAACTAATGAATTAGAAATTATGAATAATTTATTCCTAACACCATTTTATTTGAATCCAAAGAATTGCAGTTGTTTTTAACTTCAATAGCTTTTACTTGTGGTTAAATAATATGGCTTTGAATTTGAAATGAGCTACAAACTTTGATTTCTTACAATAAACCTTTGAAATAATTGGAGGAAATAGCAGCATCTTTATTTCTAGATACTAAAACAGTTGCAGTGGCTGTTTTAGAGAGTGGACTTGAAGTTGTGAACCTCAAGTGAGGTTTTAGGTCTGCTTCAGCTAGCATTGTGAGCCTGGGTAAGCCTGTCTGACTCATCATTCTTATCTATCAATTAAGAGGTTCAAAATTGTGTTTTTCATGGCATTCTTGTATCTTGTCCGAGAAAGAAAACTTCACTAACGAGAAATTGTTCCAATTGATTGCTGAACTGTCACTTAAAAATGTTTTATAAAGTTTAAAATTTCTATAGTTAGTTATCTTGGTTATTTCTCCTTTTTCCCCCCTGTCTCCCTTCTTTAAATGTTTTTTCTCCTCCCTCCTTCCATTCCTACTTTCCTTCCCAAAATTGGATTTAATGTATTACAAAAAAAAAAAAAAAAAAGAGAGATGCCAAGAGACAGCAGCTTCTTGGTTGGGTGATTTAGTCAGTCAATGATGACATCATTTGGAACTCATAGTCTTATCAAATTTTCATTCTGCTGTCCTTAGTATAGTTACTAGTTTGGCTACTGTCCCTTTTGTTCATAAGATAGCTGTGACAATTCCATTGAAATATGGAAACATGACAATGTTCAGCAGAAGATAAAAGACAGCTTTTCAGTATGTGTCTTTGTGTGAGAAAATCTTTTCACTCTAACACCCCCTCCAGACTTCTCATGTGTCATTGGCCAGAACTACTTCACATGTTGATGGTTAACTCATCACTGGTGAGGAAAATGGAATCTTTGTGAATGGATTGGGCTCATCGGAATCCATCTCTCCACTCTGGACCTGGGGCTGCAGCTCTGTTCTTACTGCAGGTGTCTTGAGGAGAATGGTGTCTTTTCTGTGGGCTTTGCTTTTCTATCTACTCTAGTATATCTTCAGGTGTGGGACTTTAGACCTGGACATTTCACTCTCAGTTTTCTCCTAGAAAATCTTTAGTCATCTTTTAATACATGTCTTGGGCATTATTTTTGAGGAGATCATAATACTGAGTGGGAAAACCAATGTAAGTCAAGTTTAGGTAGTCTTTTAGAAAATTTTCAACAACTAAAGGGAAATAAAGCATACTTGCAATTTAAAAAATTAAGAGTACAAAAGCAGCAAAAGAGCAGGTCGGTGAACATCAACTATTGCCAATAAGATGTAATGGGAGGGGCTGGAGTTGTGGCTCAGTGGCAGAGCACTTGCCTCACACATGTGAGGCACTGGGTTCGATCCTCAGCACCACATAAAAATAAGTAAAAACAAAATAAAGACACTGTGTCCACGTATAACTAAAATAAAAAAAAGATGTAATGGAAGGTAAGTATTCTTGTTCTTTACAAAATATGGGTTACTAAAACATGTTATTTGCACTAAACTAGAAGTAAACCAATTAGCATTTTAATAAAATAATTCAAAGACTCAAGATAATACAGAAGATCAAAACACTCCTTATACTATACATATGAGAATCCACAGATGTACAAGCCCACTCCGAATACTGTGGGCAGCAGTGAGGGACGTATGGGGATGGCATTGACCAACTCAATGGCGATTCTTAGTGGAAACTTGCGAAGAATCAAAAGAGGGAACAAAGAACCAAGGAACTAATCCAAGGAACCAAACTATTCTCCCGGGTACTTAGGAATCTCAAAGGAGTCTTATATTTGTTGGAGGAGGAGGAGGAGGAGGAGGAGGAGGAGGAGGAGGAGAGAGAGAGAGAGAGAGAGAGAGAGAGAGAGAGAGAGAGAGAGAAAATGAATGATATATTAAAGAATATCTTAGGGAATTGTCTCACCTGATTATAGAGGCTGAGAAGTCCCACCATATGCTGTTGGCAAGCTGGAGACCCAGAAAGCCCCTGGTATAACTCCAAGTCTGAGGCTGAAGGCCTGAGAGACCTAGGAGTGGGGGAGTGGGAGAAAGGTCCTAAAGGGAAATAAAGCATGCTTGCAATTAAAAACTTTTGCAATCTCCTCAAAATAATGCCCAAGATGTGTATTAAAAGATGAATACAGATTTTCTAGGAGAAAATAACTCCCAGAAGCCAAAGGTTCAAGACCAAGAGTTCTGATGTGCAAGTGCAGAAGCAGACAGATATCCCAGTTCAAGCAGAGAGGGAGAGAGAATGAATGAAGGAATTTGCCCTTCCTCTGTCTTTGGTTCTATCTGGGCCCTCATCACATTGCGCCATGTCCACCTGCATTGGTGAAAGTAATTCTTCCTTACTGTCTCCTGATTGAAATGCTAATCTATTTTGGCAACACCTTCACAGGAACACTTAGAAATAGTATTTCAGCAGCTATCTGGGCATAACTTAGCCCAGTTAAGCTGACACATAAAATCAACCACCAGAAGTGTGAAGTCAGCTGGCACACAAGTTAGGGTGGGAGATTATAGTAATGTTCTCCATGCAGCCCCTCTGCCCTGCTGTGAGTGCAGCCACCTACTCCCTCTGGAGGATCTCCATAATTATTTTGTATTGTCTTTTTTCCCCCCACGTATGTATTATTGCCCAATGTCCAAAGATTAGGAATGTGATGAAGTTCTACTCATTCTTTATTCCTAACACAAAGTCTTTAATAGAGTGGGTGCTCAATATATAGGATAATCTCAGCCTGCTCTGTGGCTGCATCCATGCAACTAAATGGAGCTGGAAAAAATACAATCATAATGATTGGGTTCATTTTAAAATTATTACTTCAAGCCTCATGGAGGGCTTTTAGTGCTACTAGAGAAACCTACTATCGTTCCCTGGTAATTCACTGAGTAAAGAATTTTATGTTTTTTCTTAAATCTCTAATACCTCCACTACCTTTCAGCTGATAACTTCACTTTTTATTTCACTAAGGAAAGCAAAGTAATGGAAGAGAACTTCCACACCCAGCCTACAAATTATACCAAATTACCTGCATCCATATAATGAGCATTCCCTTCTCTCACACCAATAGAGTGCCCAAGGCCTTGCCTGCTCTCATTCACAGGATCTCATCCCATTCTGCCGAAGGTGTCATTCTAACATTTATTTGTCTCCATATCATCAATGTTCCTCTCTATTCTGAACCTTTATTAATAGCATACTCATATGCTGTAATAGCTCCCATTAAGGTAAACTTTCTTTTCTCCCCATTCTCCTCTAGCCACTATATCAGTTCTGTCCCCATTATAGCAAAACTCTTTTTTCTAGAAAACGCTGTCTCTTCTCACTGCCTGTTTCATTTCTCTCCCATTTAGATCATATTTCTGATCCCATCTCACTCACTGCTAAATAGCATCCTCATGATACTTTCTCTACCAGCTGCACTTTCCATAACTGATGATCCTTCCCTTTTCATACCCTTTCATTTCTACCCTTCTGATATTCAGCTCTCCTGTTCTACTCTTCCCAGACCTACTGCTCCTACTCAGTCTCCCAAGCTGGGTCATCTTCTCCTGAGCCTTAGCTGGAGTGCTTCAGGCTATGTCCTTAGACTTTTTGTCTTTTCTAGCTTTCTCCTTAGGTGACTTATTCAGACTCACAGTGCCTGTTTTAGTAAGCTGAGCCTGACTATAACAAAGCACTAAGGTAGGCTACAGACATTGACTTCCCACAGTTCTGTAAGATAAGAAGACTAAAAATCAAGATGGTACAGATTTGGTTCCCAATGAGAGTTCATCCTAGCTTTCAGGTGGCTGAAAGCTTATTGTGTCCTTATGAGTGGGTGGAAGGAGAGCTTTGGTGTTTCTTCCTCTTCCTATAATTCCATTAATTCCATTGTGTAGGCTCCACATTCATGACCTTACCTAAACCTGATTACCTCCCCATACCTTCACATTAACAGTTAGAGCTTCAGCATATGAATTTGGTGGTAGTGGTGGTGACATACCAACATTTAGTCCATAATAATTCCCATATGAGTATTTCCAGTTTAGAACCATATAATTAATTGCTTATTTGCAGTTTCCAAAGTGGTTCCTAGTTGACATTTCAAAATTCATAGCAGAAATTTTAATTCTTTCATAGACCCCAAACTATTCTTCCCATAGTCAGCCACATTTCAGTCAATGGTACCTACATTTTACCTTTTGCTTAGTCCAAAAGCTTTTTATATCCTTTATGCCTCTCTTTGTATCATATCATATATCCTGTTCATCAACAAATCTGTTTAGTCTACAATTGAAATGTCTATTGCTTGCCATGTACTGATCTGCTACCATTCTAGTTCAAGATTCCATTATCTCAGACTTGGACAATTGCAACAACTTCCTAATTGTTCTTGCTGCTCATCTTGGTGACAGTCTATTTTTCCAACAGCTGCAAGAGGGAACCTTTAAAAATATGCCATATTATGTCACTCCTATGTTCACAACTCTCAAATGTTTCCTTCCTTAGTTAGTTTAAACTCCCTAGCCTCTTCCTACTTCTCCAGTCTGATCCTCAACCTCTTCAGATCCCTTGCGACTCTTTGAGGATGCCAAAACTGCATCTGCGGCAGGGACCTTCATCTCCGCCTGAAATTGTCTTCTACCACAAAAAGAATGCTGTACTTTCTCCTTTACTTCAGATCATTGTTTAACTATGTGATTATCAGAAAGCTCTTTCTACCAATTCTGTATAAAATCTGGCCCCTTATTGTCCCCCCTACCCCATTGTTTTTTCTTCTTCAAGATTTTTTTCTCATCTAGCATTCACACTTTTTATTATCTTTCTTCTCCACCAGTTCTTTGTATTAAGAACTTTGGCTGTTTCGTTCCTTTTTCTGTCCTATGCATTTTGAAGGGTGCCTAGAACACAAATGGTGCTAAACAAATATTTGTTCAATGAATGAATGAACATTGAATAGTATAACTGTTGGGGCAAGGGATGGTGGATTACTGAGAAAGTAGAATGGCAGAAGAGAATCATAGAGAGGAACTTAGGTTGTCTAGCTGAATTTCCTTATTTTGAAGATTAAGAACTTATTGATTCCAAGAATAAAATTATGATGTCTTAATGTGCTACAAAACGCTTTTTATGATTTGACTCCTGATAACCTTTCTAGGCCCACCTCCTTGCTGTGCCCAATCTTCCTTCATTGCGGCAGTGTGGAAACTTGCAGGTGTCTGGTCATTCCCTGGACTCTTACCCTCTCTTGGCTTTTGCTTGGCTGCCCTGTTTATTCCTTCTTGCAAGTGAGGGCCTGTCTCTTACAAGGAGTCTCCATGATCTGATTCTTCTTCCCCTAGACTGCATTGGATGCTGTTCTTTGGAGTTCCCCTCGTGCTTGTACAGGCAACTATAATAGTGCACAGTGTTGCCAGGTTACCTGTTGAGCTCTTTGACATCTCTTGTTTATTCAGCATCTAGAAGGGTTTTTGGCACAATAATGTTAGTTGCACAAAGGACTCAATGAGATGTCTGTAGAATAGCATCTTGTGTGTGCACGGTCACCCAACATATTGGATGATAATGAGTACAAAAGCTGATCATGTCACCTCTGACTTGACCTAACTTTGGTCTAGCCTCACTCAGTGCATTCTTGGCATAGATTATCATGATTATAGCAAATTATGGTTGCTGTTTTTATGGCATTCAAATTTTACATAATATTTGCAGATTTTTTAAGGTTAACTCTCAATCACAGACAAAAATTGTGAAATTATTGTGGTCACATTTATATAATTGAGAGAATGAAGGAAAATGGACTTGTCCAAGGTACACACACAGTAAGTCATGAACAGAGTATTTGAATCCAGGTCTTCTGAGTCCTTGTTAAGTATCTTATAGGCATCTCCATTTGATGTTATGTGCTGTACTTCCTCTCTTTCTAGTGTTGTGAAAGTCTGCCTCCTTTCTTTATATACCCTTCTGTAATCCAAGCAAAACTATCCCAGAGAAAAAATCTAGTGTCACCTGAGAATATAAGAGGAAGAGGAAACTGATAATAATTTCACATAAAGATGTTTTTATTTAAAGAATAGTGAGACGAGAAAGAAGTAAAAGATGAGTGGAGAAAGGATCATGTATCTTAAAGGGAATTGTTTTAGATATTGAGGGATGCATGAGTCCAATCTGTGAATAGTTTAACTTGTAAAAACAAAATTGTCCTTAGTGGAAACTTACAAGAACATAAAATTTCCTCACTGGCTCCATCTTTGAATTTCTTGTTTTTTTATTGTATCAGACAGAATAGAATACCTACTCCACTTGAAGATGGTTACTCTGGTGACATTTTGGAACAATGATAAATTGAGCACCAGAAATACCACATAAAAATTATTTTATTATGAGACTTTCTTTTAAGATAGATTTGCGGGTTCTAAAAATTATTTGAACTTCCCATCTAAACAAGTGCTCAAGCCTTGGATGTGTTTTAGTTGTTCAAAGGTTAAATCAACATTCTGCATAACTGCTACTTTTCTTTTTTTATATATAGTTGGTGTTGCCACCTAGGACCCAATTTCTAACCACAAGGTAGGGCAAAAGGCTTGCAGCCATTGCTACAATCAATGCTAATGTTACTCTTTAGCCTGTTAGAAATTGGACCTGGGTATTTCTCTGGAGTCCCAAATCCTCAGGTCATAACACTAACATCTCTTAGCACACAGCCCAATCTTATTTAACCCTGCTTCTGGGCATTGTACATTTTAAAACTATTTCACTTTCCTGAACAGATCTCCAACTGACTTACGCTGTGGGCTTGGAGTTCTTTTCTTTTTTAATGTAAAATAAAGTACATCACAAGAAGTGAACAATAAGTCAATAAGCATTAGTCATATACTCACACATTGAAATAAATGGTACAGAGACCTTACCTTAATTTATTAAAGATGCAGATGGCTGATTACAAAGTGATGCTATGGGTAATTGAGTCTTAAATGTGTTTAATAACTAAAGGGAAGGTATAATTTCATGTTTTGAAGTTTTTACCTTCAATTATTAAAAAGTCATTAGCATTTTAGAGTAAAAAATGGATTTATGGGAATCTTTCTATTATAGGAACAGCTTCAGCGATCTTCTCTGACATTGAAAAACGTGTTTGGCAGTCATCTCCAACTGACTTCAGGAACAGAATAGGTATTTGTCTATTGATTACAACAACAGTCTGATGAGTCTAAGCCACAGCACCGGTGGATCAAGTCTTCCTGTTGGTCCCTCCCACCACATTCTTTCTTGTATTTGTCTAGTCATTGCAATTTGTTCAATTGATGTTAGAAAGAGTTGGACTTCTGTTTCAAAGAGGAATGTATTGATCTGGAAGGACATTGGGAAATTTATTTTTCAGAGTGCTATTTTTAATAATGTTACACATGAAGATCTTTTGACTTTGGCTTCTGTGATTACGAGATTTATTTGGATTCATTTCTCATCAATTGAAGAAGTCTTGATTGATGTGTAGCCATATTGAAATTTGGAGTTCTAGGAATTGAATGTGTGGTAGTAGGATGAGAGTGAAAAATTAGCATTTCATTTATAAGATCCACTCATTTAATAGGGATTATCTAAGAAGTATACAGTGGATTTCAGAGTTTCATTTGCTCAGTACTTTCTCTGGTACATTTTCAATCCATAACCCTACTCCCTTGACCAGAGCAGTAGATGATTGCCTCAAGCAGAGACAATCTGAATCTCCCTCAGATAGGAATTCGGCCTTGAGGAAGGCAAGGAGGACTGAGGTAATGGGATCAGAACCACTTAATGGCATCTTTTCCATGAGTCTCTGCCACAGAAATCCTTGGAGATAACACTGATACTTGCCTTCTTAAACCGAGAGAATCCACTTTCCACTTTATTTTCTTAATTTTAATGGGTATATTTATTTTGCTTGAAACAAAGAATCTGAACTAGTTCAGCCTATTTCATAGCTGGAAGGCTGAAGATTATTTCTATGCAGGGCAATTACTCATAGAATTGGTTTTAAACAAACTTGTAAGTAAGCTAAGGTTTTTTTTTTTTTTTTTTTTTTTGGTACTAGGGACTGAACTCAGGGGCATTCAGCCACTGAGCCATATCCCTAGCCCTATTTTGTATTTCATTTAGAGATGGTCTCAGTCTCACTGAGTTGCTTAATGCCTTGCTTTTGCTGAGGCCAGCTTTGAACTCATAATTCTCCTGCCTCACCCTCCCGAGCTGCTGGGATTACAGGCATGTGCCACCATGCCCGGCAGTAAGCTAAATTTATCCTGGAGTTTTCTCTCTCTTCTTTCTCAACCTTCTATTATCATCATCACCCTTCTCCTTCCCACGCCTTTAACAATTTTTTTATTTTTAAAAATTCACAAAGTGTAGAGTGACCCCACATCTCCAGTTGCTGAGGATGACCCAGGCTTATTTCTATTGTACTGGTGTCATTATTAGTAGCATCTTCCTTTTCTCTCAGTAGTGCTTCAGTTTATGGCTACTCTGCTTTTTAATAGTCTTAACAGATCCTTTTACCAGGAGGAGAAGTTGAAGCAAAAGTTACTGCACTTTCATGTAAATTTTTTTTTTAAAGAGAAAGGTATGCTATTCAACAAGTTTAAAGTTTCACTGGTACAGTGTGAATAAGTTCTAGAGATCTTCTGTACAGTATTGTGCCTGTGGTTAGCAATACCATGTTGTGCACTTAAGCTTTTGTTAGGAGGGCAGCTCTCATGTTAAACATTCCTGCTACAACTTAAAAAAATATATATGGCAGGTCAGAAGTATTTCTTTATTTACTTGTTCTGTTTGTTCCCACTACCTATCTCATTTTTTCTTTTAATCATTCCTTCTTGGATCTACTTATTATTTTAGTTCCTTTTTGTTGCTACAAAATACCTGAAGTTGGATAATTTATAAGGACAGAGTTTATCTTGGCTCATGGTTCTGTAAGCTGTGAAGTCGGAGAGCATGGCACCAGTGAGGGCCTTGTGCTGCTTCAGTTCATGGTGGAAAGAGGAGAACAGGTGCACCCAGAGGAGAAAGCACAACAGAGCTGAGTTTGCTTTTATAGCAACTGGCCCTGGCCAGAAGTAGGCCAGTTTTGTAAGAACTGCAGGTTCCACTATTAACCACCTAATCACATCTTAATAGTCCCTCACTGTTTTAGTCAGCTTTTTCATTTCTGTGACTAAAGGATCTGACCAGAACAACTGTAGAGGAGGATGAGTTTATTTGACGGCTCATGGTTTCAGAGGTCTTAGTTCATAGAAGGCTGGCTCCATTTCTCAGGACTTGAGATGAGGCTGAACATCATGGCAGAGTGTGTGGCAGAGGGAAGTAGTTCACATCATGGTAATCAAGAAGCAGAGAGAGAATCTCCACTTGCCAGATACAAATATATACCCCAAGCCATGCCCTAATTCCCAGTTCCTCTAGTTACACCCAACCATGTCAGATACCACTCAGTTAATCCCTATTAGGAGATTAACTCATGGATTGAGTTAAGACTCACAACCCAATCATTCCTCCTTTGAACTTTCTTGCATTGTCTCAAATGTGTGCTTTTGGTGGACACCTCACATCCAAACCACAACACTCACTTTGCAACACTGGTACACTGGGGACTAAATTTCAACATGAGTTTTGGAGGGGACAAAGCATATATGAACTATAATCTAGAATACTTACATTTCTAATCAGCCTAGATTATTTATCACGTTACTCTTGTCTTGTACACTATTGTTTTGTCCCTTTAGCCTTCTCTCACTTTTACCTAGAAAACCACCAAAAGCCAAAGAAAGTCAAACATTCCCTTCATACCATTCAAACATCCTGGCTATAGGATATTGCCTGTAAAATCATTATTCACCACATGCAACCTCCAAAAATAGTCTCCAGTTAACATCAGGCCAATTGATGCTTCTTTTGTATCAAGGAAGTTCCTTACATTTTTCCTCCCCTTGCTTTATTTCTCTTCAACCTCCAATCTGCCTCTCCCCCAGCCCCTGCTCCATTCCTGTAGGTGTTCTAATCAATTCCTTCACAGCAAAGACAGAGACTATCAGGAGAAACCATTGGCTTATCACTGTGCACTGAAACCTTTACCTACTTAATATTTCTATATCCAAATTGATGACCAGTACCTCCTTCCCATAGACTCAGGGAAAAATGCAATCTCACTTTTGAATTTTGGTTATTCTAGACCCTTGATCATTTGGTATCCTTTCTCTCCTGTGTCTATCATCTTTCCTTACTATGCCTTTTTCTCTGCATACTTTTAAATTTTAACAATTCCAGATCCCCAAGCTTTAGCCATCTTAGAAACTCATAGACCTTCAAAGCCCAGCAAACTCCACCACCACTTTTTTTATCCTTGCATTCATGTTCTTTGAAAGTCATCATTCTAGTCTTATTTTGCTCTTC
Organism: Xerus rutilus; assembly: GCA_028644305.1. Taxonomy (NCBI): domain Eukaryota; kingdom Metazoa; phylum Chordata; class Mammalia; order Rodentia; family Sciuridae; genus Xerus; species Xerus rutilus. The sequence continues at coordinate 50,443,880 of CM053406.1, forward strand.
AAAGAGGATTTCTTCCTTGTACCCTGCCTTAGTCTGTGATAGCTACTGCCACCCACTGCTCCCCACATCAAAGGTGCACATTGGCCTGTGTGGAGGGGATTTCCTACTATAACTTGCCCTTACAGGGTGAGCTTTCTGAGAAAAATCTCTGCCATCATATCTCCATCTATAATGGTCTACTCCAGAGTGGTATTCTTCATCAGTATGATATGACATACATTTTATAAAATAGTTAGTTCTCTGCATTATCACCTTCATTCAAACCAAAATAATTATATTTCTACAGGATATTTTAGAATAAAAAATTCTTTTCCTGTACTCCTTAATGAGCTATTATCAATGATGGCTCTCTGAAAATATAGTACTGGTTATAATGATGGAGATAAGATTTAATCAAAAGAGCTAGGGCTGTAACTCAGTGGCAGAGCACTTGCCTAGCATGTGTTAGGCACTGGGTTCCATCCTTAGCACCACAGAAAAGTAAACAAATAAAATAAAGGCATTCTGTCCATCTACAAATGCAAAAAAATTTCAAAAAAGATTTGATCAAAATAGTAAGGATAAATGTTGACCAGCAGAAAAGAAAGATGTATAAAGGAGAGAAGAGAGATGGTGATGAGAACTTTTAAATAGGACAATTAAAAACTAGTAGTTGTGTATTGTTTCCCAGGTAGCAATCTCTCCTTACATATTCAAGCCACTACTACTCATCAAAACTCAGTGATATAGACCGACCCTGGCCTGACATGCAGAGGAGGTAGAGCAGAATGACCCTGGCCTGACACACAGAGGAGGAGACTGATTGTACTATGGCCCCCCATCTACCAATGCATGGCTCCTCTGGCCCACCTCCATCTAGAGATAACAGCCAAGACCGGGAAGACCATCACCAAGGTCCTTGCAGGCCTGGTTACACCAGAGGCATCCCTACAAGTCTACTTCCTTTGATTCCTCTCTCACTCCCCCATGATCTAGTATCTCTATATTCTCACCTTCTACCTCATAAACCTCACATCCTACACTCTCCCCTTTGTCTACCATTAGAGACTGTAGACCCATATGCAAACCTACTTTTTATAGTGTGGACACTAAGTGAACACATCATTTCTGTTTATTGCAACAGAACTGTAATTGTCTAAATAGGAATTATTTGCTTTAAGGATGCCTATTGTTTGCATTGGGTGCTATAAGTATTGATCTTCCCCTTAAAAGCAAGGTACTGGCAACCTGCAGGGATACTACAAGATTATAGGGTAGAAACTGTAATACCTCGGATCCACACTGCTAGAGAGGAAGCCACATGAACAACATGAAAAAACAAGGAAAGTGCTCTCCCAAAACCAAGATGCTACAATAATAGAATCCATTGACAGCATGGTAGATGAAATGTCAGAGAAAAAGTTCAGAAGGTACATAATTAAAATGATCTGCAAAGCACAGAATGATATAACAGAACAAATACAGGCAATAATTGATCACGCCAACAGAGATAAGAGAGTAAATACAGGCAGCAAAAGATCACTTCGAAAAAGAGATAGACATTCTGAAAAAAACAAAAACAAAACAGAAATCCTTGAATGAAACAATAAGCCAAATAAAAAACTCAATAGAAAGCATCACCAACAGACTAGATCACTTGGAAGACAGAACCTCAGGTAATGAAGACAAAATATATAATCTTGAAAATAAAGTTGACTACCCAATGAAGATGGTAAGAAACCATGAACAGAACCTCCAAAAATTATGGAATAACATGAAAAGACCAAATGTAAGAATTATCAGTATAGAGGAAGGCATAAACATACCAAAGGGATGCATAATCTCTTCAAATAAATAATATCAGAAAATTCCCCAAACATGAAGGATGAATTGGAAAATCAAATACGAGAAGCTTACAGGGCACCAAATGTATAAAACTACAACAGATCCACACCAAGGCACATCATAATGAAAATGTCTAACGTATATAATAAGTATACAATTTTAAAAGAGGCAAGAAAAAAGTTTCAGATTACATTCAGGGGGAAACCAATTAGCAGATTTCTCAACCCAGACCCTCAAAGCCAGGAGATCCTGGAACAACATATACAAAGCTCTGAAAGACAAAGGGTGCTGACCAAAAATCTTATATCCAGCAAAATTAAGATTCAGATTTGATGATGAAATAAAAACTTTTCACAATAAACAAAAATTAAAACAATTTACAGCAAGAAAGCCGACACTACAGAACATTCTTGAAAAAATATTCCATAAGGAGAAAATGAAAAACAACAATGGAAATCAGCAAAGGGAGGGACCACACTAAAGGAAAAGGCAATCAAAGGAAAAAACAAGTCAAGATAAAAACCAAAAATAAACCAAAATGACCAAGAATGCAAACCATATTTCAATAATAAACCTGAACATTAATGGCCTAAACTCATCAATTAGAAGACATAGACTGGCAGACTGGATTAACAAAGACCCAAAAATATGCTGCCTTCAAGAGACTCATTTCATAGAAAAAGACCTCCACAGATTGAAGGTAAAAGGATGGGGAAAAATATCACTTACCTGGACCACATAAACAAGCAGGGGTTTCCATCTTCATATCAGATAAAGTGGATTTCAAACCAAAGTTAGTCAGAAGGGATAAAGAAGCTCATTTCATACTGCTTAAGGGAATCATATATCAACAACACATAACAATCATAAATATCTATGCCCCAAACAATGGAGCATCCACATATATCAAACAAACCCTTCTCAACTTCAAGAATCAAATAGACCACAACACAATAATATTGGGTGACTTTAACACACTTCTCTCATCACTGGACATCTTCCAAACAAAAACTAAACAAAGAAACCATGGAATTTAATAATACAATCAATAATTTGGACTTAACAGACATATATAGAATATTTCAACCGCCAACAGGCAAATACACTTTTTTCTCAGTAGCACATTGGATCCTTCTCCAAAATAGCCATATGTCATGCCACAAAACAAGTCTTAGCAAATACAAAAAATAGAGATACTACCCTGCATTCTATTAGACCATAATGGAATAAAATTAGAAATCAATGATAAAATAAAAAATAGAAGCTACTCCAACATCTGGAGACTAAACAATATGCTATGCTATGATGCATGGATAGTAGAAGACATCAGGGAGGAGATAAAAATTTCTTGGAGGTAAATGAGAACTCCAATATAACATATCAAAATCTCTGGGACAGTATGAAAGCTGTGTTAAGAGGAAAGTTCATTGCATTGAGCTCATTTATTAAAAGAAGAAAAAGTTCACATTGCATCTCAAAGCCCTAGAGAAAGAAGAACAAATCTAAACCAAGAGTAGTAGAAGACAGGAAATAATTAAAATCAGGCCTGAAATCAATGAAATTGAAACAAAAGAAACAATTGAAAAATTTGACAAAACAAAAAGCTTATTCTTTGAAAAAATAAATAAAATTGATAAACCCTTAGCTACTGTAACAAAAAGGAGAGAGAAAACTCAAATTTCTAAAACTTATAATGAAAAAGGAAATATGGCAGATACTATTGAAATACAGAAGATAATTAGAAAGTATTTTGAAAACTTATACTCCAGTAAAATAGAAAATATTGATGACACTGACAAATTTCTGGAGAAATATGATCTGTCCAAACTGAATTAGGAGGACATACACAATTTAAACAGATCAATTTCAAGCAATGAAATAGAAGATACCATTAAAACCTACCAACCAAGAAAAGCCCAAGACTATACTGATTCTCAGCCAAATTCTACAATACCATCAAAGAAGAATTAATAGAAAAGGAGGGAACCCTTCCAAACTCATTCTATGAGGCTAGTATTACCCTGATACCAGACAAAGACACATTAAGGAAAGAAAACTTTGGACCAATATCCCTGATGAAAATAGATGCAAAATTCTCAATAAAATTATTGAAAATCACATACAAAAACATATTAAAAAGATAGTGCACCATGATCAAGTGGGATTCATCCCAGTGATTCACGTTTGGTTCAAAATATGGAAATCAATAAACGTAATTCATCACATCAATAAGCTTAAAGATAAAAATTTTATGATCATCACAATAGATGCAGGAAAAGCATTTGATAAAATACAACACCCTTTCATATTCAGAACACTAGGAAAACTAGGGATAATAGGAACATACCTCAACATTGTAAAAGCTATCTATGCTAAGCCCAAGGCCAACATTATTCTAAATGGAGAAAAATTGGAAGCATTCCCTCTAACACCTGCAGCAAGATGAGGACGCCCTCTCTCACCACTCCTATTCAACATAGTTCTTGAAACTCTAGCTAGAGCAATTAGACGAAAGAAATTAAAGGGATATGAATAGGAAAAGAAGAACCCAAACTATCACTATTTGCCAACAACATGATTCTATACTTAGAGGATCCAAAAACTCCACCAGAAAACTTCTAGAATTAATAAATGAATTCAGCAAAATAGCAGGATATAAAATCAATACCCATAAATCAAATGCATTTCTATACATTAGTGATGAACTCTCTGAAAGAGAAATTAGGAAAACTACCCCATCCACAATATCCTCAAAACAAACAAACAAGCAAACAAACAAACAAAAAACAACACAACAACTTGGGAATCAATTTAACAAAAGAAGTGAAATACTTCTACAATGAAAACTACAGAACACTAAAGAAAGAAATTGAAGAATAACTTAGAAGATGGAAAGATCTCCCATGCACTTCAACAGAATGCAATTCCCATTAGAATACCAATGGCATTCTTTATAAAACTAGGAAAAGCATTCATGAAATTCATTTGGAAAAATAAGAGATGCAGAATAGCTAAGGCAGTTCTTAGCAAGAAGAGTGAAGCTGGAGGCAGAACAATACCAGACTTAAACTATACTACATAGCTATAGTAACAAAAATGGCATGGTATTGATAGCAAAGTAGACATGTAGACCAATGGTACAAAATAGAAGACACAGAGACAAACTCACAAAAACATAGTTATCTTATGAGATAAAGACAAAGGTACTTAGACAAGGGCACTACAAACATACATTCGAGAAAAGATAGCCTCTTCAACAAATGGTGCTGGGAAAACTGGAAATCCATAGGTAGCAAAATGAAATTAAAAATCTATCTCTCACCCCACACAAAAATCAACTCAAAGTGGATCAAAGATTTAGACACTAGAACACAGAGACCTTGTGCCTAAGAGAAGAAAAAGTAGGCCCAAATCTTCATCATGTTAGCTTAGGACTTGACTTCCTGAATAAGACTCTTAAAGTGCAAGAAGTAAAATCAAGAATCAATCAATGGGATGGATTAAAACTAAAAAGCTTCCCCTCAGCAAAGGAAACAATCAGTGATGAGAGAGCCTACAGAATGAGAAAAAATCTTTACCACACGCACCTCAGAGCACTAATCTCCAGGTTATATAAAGAATTCAAAAAACTTGACACCTAAAAAACAAGTAACTCAATCAATAAAGGGGCTAAGGAACTGAACAGACACTTCTCAGAAGAAATACAGTCAACGAACATGTGAAAAATGTTCATCATCTTTAGCAATTAGAGAAATGCAAATCAAACTACTCTAAGATTTCATCTCACTCCAGTCAGAATGGCAATCATTAAGAATACAAGCAATAATAAGTGTTGACAAGGATGTGGGGAAAAAGTTACACTCATACATTGCTAGTGGGATTGCAAATTGGTGCAACCACTATGGAAAGCAGTATGGAGATACCTTAAAAAACTTGGAATGGAACCACCATTTGACTCAGCTAGCCCACTCCTCAGTTTATAACCAAAGGACTTAAAATCAGCATACTACAGTGACACAGCCACATCAATATTCATAGTAGCTCAATTCACAATAGCTAAACCAACCTAGATATCCTTCATCAGGTGAATGGATGAAGAAAATGTGGTACGTAAACACAATGGAATATTATTCAGCCTTTAAGAAGAATGAAATTATGGCATTTGCAGGTAGATGGATGGAACTAGAGAATATCAAGCTAAGTGAAATAATCCAATCCTAAAAAATCAAAATCCAAATGTTTTCTCTAATAAATGGATGCTGATCCATAGTGGGTGGGAGGGATAGGGAAGAATGAAGGGATTTTGTTGTTGGCTCTCCTCAGTTGACATAATTGCCGAGTCATTTGTTGCTGCTATTGCTCATGGTGCCACATTTTCTTTTAATGTTTAGTAATAGTAAATCCATTTTGTTTGAAATCTGAAATAGTTACTTTCAATGTAATTTTTCTTCATTATTGTCATTGTGTGTTCTTAGGTTTTGCTATGGTAAGAACAATTAATGCAGTTTTGTACAAATATTTTTGCATCCTGATCATTCAGTTCTGTCATTGTAATCTTTTCTGTTAGAAAAAGGATGAAGAGGTAGGGTTTTGTGAACTTTTGCAATGCTATAAATTCAGTTTCAGTTGGGAATTGTTTATTTTCTATTGAAACCATTGCAAAATTGAGCTTTTGGTGGGAGGAAGGAGCTTATTCATTGGTCCTTTAATTTGTACAGAATACAATTTATTTCTCTATAAATTACTTAATACAATACATTGAACATTTAACTAAATGTTCAAAGGGAAAGAATGTTCCCCCAAACAAATAATCTTAATATTTTTTAAAAAATAGTCATTAAAAGATATGTTGTGATGTTTGATGGATATTTTTCTTGAGTTTCAGATATTAACTGAAATATATCTTTTCTTTTTGTACATGCCATTATTTATAAATCTAGTGGACTGATTTTTCAACATTGTGTCTACAAATATACGTATAAAATCATCTACAAGTGTCTAAATGGACTCAATTTGTTGGCCACAATTTTGATCATGCCTTCATTTCTCCTTTCTTGAAAACAATAGTGTTATTTTGACAATTAGGCCTAGCATATTGTGTTGTAGATTATTCTCCAATGAACTATTAAATGTTTAAATTAGCTACTACTTAATTTTATTATACCATCAATAGCTGATTAAAAAGAACCAAATGTTTCTAGTAAACAAAAAAATTCCACCGTCTTATTTTGTTTTGTTTGAGGTTTTTCCAGACTGCTAGGCCAGCATTAGTCTGTCAATGCAAGCCCTTTGGTACGCTTTTGTAAATTAAATTTTTCCCTTAAGCTCAGAGTTTCACCCTTATTCTCTTTCCTCCCACAGCATAGATATCTATTTTAATGATCTCTATCTTCTAATATGGATCTCTGAATAATGGATAGTATTGCTTTTTTGTATTAGTATTGTTTATGTATTTTAAGATTGCAAAAATTTATAATACATATTTTACTGTTTCTTAAAGAAACCCCCCCCCCCACAAAACAACAACAAAAAAACCTCAGTAATATGGACACTTGTTATTAGCTGCATTTTGCAAATGAAGAAATCAAGACAGGTTATCATGTGACATGTTCAAGGTCAGATAGGATGTGGTGAAGCTGGGATTGAGCTGATGCAGATGGACTCCATAGTCTTGGCTCTTAACCACCTATCTTCTAAGCCCACAAACCACATAGGAAAGTTGCAGGGCAATGAAATTGTATAGTCTGATAAGTAAGTCTGTTATCAAAATAGCTAAAATTGTAATTCAACATGAACTACTTTCTTTACTGAAATATGTGGAGCTATTTTCACCCACAGTAAACTGGTCTCGTTTCCTTTATTTGAAATTTTTCTGCACTAACTTCAATTGTAAAAATATCATTATTTTTTCAGGGTCCAATAATAGCTTTTTAAAATATTTGATTTCAAAAATATAGAAGGTCTAATTATCCAACTGTTGAATTTGACATATTAAAAAAAAGCAAGAATTTTTCTTCAAGGTCAGAATCCCCATTTAAAATAGTTGGAACTGCTGTACTCAGAAAAGCACATGTATTTGCTAATCTGCAAGTAATTCCACCTGTTTTTATTCTGTCTTAGTGGGTTTTCTGGGTTATGTGTACACGAACAGAACCATAATACCTCCAAAATGCTGCTGCTCAGTTCTCCTGTGTGATTCTTTTTATTGAAGATGTCTACCTTTAAACAGATTTGATGAGCTTTGTGAAATTTTCACTTCAAAGAGGAGGGTTCTTGAATTTTTAATCATATTACTCAGGAACAATGTTTTCTTGGTGTGCCTTCTATTTTTCTTTTATATGGGGAAATTATACACATTTTACTAAGTCATCAATTTCTACTTGGAATTCTACCCTCAGTTTCATGCGTGCATGGCTGTATAAAAGTGGGATCAGTTTTATATGCTTCAGGGACTGTGCAGTGAAAGAAGGATCCAGCAGAGATTTGGCCATAACCGACAAATGCCTGCTGTCAGATTTTTCCCTTCTCCTCTGTTTGACACGATGGAATCCCTTACAATCATGTTGATTTTGACCAGCATGCTGCATACTAAATTATGAAAACAGTATTCACGTGTCAGCATCAAAGAAGTGGACTCATCATGTGGTATTGCTCTGAAGCGAAACATCGGTGATGAGATGGGAAAAGACGACTATCTATCAATTATCTTGATATTTAGCAGGCCATGGTACAGTGTGGATGTTTGACTCTTGCTGCAGGATGGCACGTTTGCTGTGATTTATGTGCATCTGACTATATGATTTTGGTTTTGATGACAGATGTTATAGGAATAATATTCAACTTTGTGATGTGCTGTAATATCCTTGGGGTGAAAATGAATCTATGTAAAATTGAATAATATTGTAGTTGTATTTGCTAATTAAAGTTGCTGTGCTTTGTACTTTATTTCAGATCATCATGCCTGAACAGACACAGAAAATAGCAATTATTTTTAGCAAATGTGAGACTGGCTTGCAGTATCCCTGGCATGTGGCAAGCCTCTAGACACATAGGGAAGGGAAGGGCGAGTCATGGGCCATGGTTTTTGCTTGCTGGGTGCACTTGTCACTTCTGGAAATTAGTGATGTTTTACATATGTTTTGTTCCAACACTGATAACAACAAGTTGGCTTTAAATGTGATGGAGTTAAGTCAACTGGAGGTGTCAGTGACAATTGTAAGCTCTGTAGTCGTTCCCTTGTTTTTGTGTGATTCCACAACTTGACCACTTCAAATCATTACGATGCATTGAAGATCCTACCTTCTTGTTTCACATTGAGACTGCAAATCATTAGAAGAAAAATATGTTTCAACATACACCCAGTGGAAGGGGCTCAATGCCATATAACAGAAAGATAGTCCATGGGGTGTGAGTACATGTAAGTCAATGTCTGTACAACTGAAAAGTCACACTGTGCTCTTTCTAAAACTGGTAATGGGAAATGAATTTAACAAGACATTCTTTGTCCAGGCCATTTTGTATAACACTTCAAGATTAATCTCTTAAATATATTTTAATCATGACCCTGTACTAATAAAACAACTTAAATGGCTTTTTGTTGCCTACAGGACAATGACCACATATTGTACCAATATTTAAGATCTTGTACAAACAGGCTGAGTGATTCTAATTCCTTAGGTAGACTCTATACATCTTAGTTTTGGGGTATGTACTATAAAACTTCTGCCATTTGGTGTCTAGCCAATTGGAAATCTTCTTTATTCTCTATGTGTTATCCATTGTTAATAATAATTGGTGACATTTAGAGCATTTATTATGTGCTTGAGGATGCACTGAGTGCTTTTCATGTATTATACCATTTACTTCACACAAGAGCCCCGTACAGTAGGTATACTAATTTTCCCCCATGGTGAAAGACACACAGAGGTATGAAACATCCTCTAGGTTGCAAAGCTAGTAAAAATTTGGGGAGCATCCAGCCTGACTCTGGATTTAAGAATGAACTAAGGGGCTGAGTGCAGTGGCACATGCCTAGAATCCCAGCAGCTTGGGAGGCTGAGACAGAAGGATCATGAGTTCAAAGCCAGCCTCAGCAACTTAGTAAGGCACTTAGCAACTCAGTGAGACCCCGTCACTAAACAAAACATAAAAAAAAAATATAAAGGGCTGGGGAGGTTGCCTAGTGGTTAAGCACTGGGTTCAATTCTCAGTACCAAAAAAAAAAAAAAAAAAAAAAGTGAACTAAACCACAAAATTGAATCTCTTCTATTTTGCCTTGTATATGACTTATTTTGAATTCTGCCTTAGATTAATCTCTTGGGCTTGCTACGCAGGGAGGACTGGATGTCTGGCTTTTCATTTCATTTTGCACCTGAGCTCTGACTCACAGCAAATTCGATTTCCATTTCCTACTCCATAAACTACCCACTTCCTCCAGTTCTGATTTGTCCATCACTTCCTGCAGGGGGCCCTTCTCTGACAGTCTCCTAAGGAAACATTATATTAAGTTTCCTCTGCATCTTTACATTCATTGACTTTTTCTTCCATCTGCCTAGAAGTCTTAGAAATTCTTACCACCTTTAATAACATAAAATTCACTTCTGTGGCTTTCCGAACACAGCATAAGTCTATTTCTTCCCTTACATTGTGAGTTTCATGTTTAACTGTCTGCAGGTTCCTCCTCCTTTTATCTATTAAACTTGTGTACTCTAAGAGACTCTGACATTTCATTCTATGTCTAACACTTTCAATTCTCTCTCTTCAGACATTCTATCCATTTTCACAGTTTATTGTTGTTTTTAGGTGTATGATTTTAACTCAGGTGTTCCTTCAGGATGTATCATGTATTACCTTGCTTTTATTGTCTGCTGATTATTTCCACATTAACCCCTTGCTTCTATAGTTAACCTGACAGGGTCCAACTTTATATTCTCCCCTTTGCCTTAAATAAACTCCTCCTTTTATTAATGTTCTTAAAAATATCTCAGATACGTGTATTCCAATTTTATGACTATTTGGTTTCTCCCTCTCTTATGTCCTGTAACAATAGTAACAGGAATAATTAGTTAATGCTTGTTCTATACAATGTGCTAGACAGTGGTTTAAGTTTTTTTTCAGATTTAATTTATTTATTTGTTCTATTTAGGCTTACATGATAACAGAGTGCAATTTGATTCAATGTACATAGATAGAGAATAACATATCAATGCTTTAGTTGTAAGTTGTATACAATCACAACATATATGCAGTCATACATAAAGTTAGGGCTATGATGACCATCATATTCCACCACCTTTACGGTCCCCATCCCCCCTCTCCCCTTAAACCTCTGTGAACAGAGATCCACCATTGTTCCCATGTCGTTCCCCACATTATGGATCAGCATCCACTTATCAACGAGTACATTTGGAATTTGGTTTTCTGAGATTGGCTTACTTCACTTAGAATAGAAGACACACATGATATTCTCCAACTCCATCCATTTATCTGCAAATGCCATAATTTTATTCTCTCTTATTGCTGAGTAATATTCCATTGTGTATATATGCCACAGTTTCTTTATCCAGTCATCTATCGAAGGGCATCTAGGTTGGTTCCACAGTTTAGCTATTGTGAATTGAGCTGCTATAAACATTGAAGTGGCTGCGTCATTGTAGTTTGCTGTTTTTAAGTCTTCTGGGTTTAGACTGAGGAGTGGGATAGCTGGGTCAAATGGTGGTTCCATTCCAAGTTTTCTAAGGAATCTCCATACTGCTTTCCAGATT
>CM053406.1:50455967-50469515 GCA_028644305.1 Xerus rutilus
GAAGAGTCAATTCATTTATTTGTTGACTTTTACTTCTTCTAATGAATGAGTTTAGTGCTATGAACTTTCCTCTTAGCACTGCCTTCATGGTATCCCAGAGATTTTGATATGTTGTATTGGAGTTTTCATTTGCCTCTAAGAATTTTTTTTATCTCTTCCTTGATGTCTTCTGTTATCCATGCATCATTCAATAGCATATTATTTAGTTTCCAGGTGATGGAGTAGTTTCTGTTTTTTAATCTGTCATTGATTTGTAATTTTATTCATTGTGGTCAGATAGGATGCAGGGTAGAATCTCTGTTTTTTTGTATTTGCTAAGACTGGCTTTGTGACATAACAGATGATCTATTTTGGAAAAGGATCCATGTGCAGCTGAGAAAAAATTGTATTCGCTGATTGATGGATGGGACACTCTATATATGTCTGTTAAGTCTAAATTATTGATAGTTTCATTGAGATCTATGATTTCTTTATTAAGTTTTTGTTTGGAAGATCTATCCAATGGTAAGAGTGCTGTGTTAAAGTCTCCAAGTATTACTGTGTTGTGGTCTATCTGATTCTTGTGTTTGAGAAGGATTTGTTTGATATACGTAGAAACCCCATTATTTGGGGCATAGATATTTATGATTGTTATGTCTTGTTGATGTATGATTCCCTTAAGAAGTATGGAATGACCTTCTTTATCTCTTTTCACCATCTTTGGTTTGAAGTCCACTTTATTTGATATGAGGATGGAAACTCCTGCTTGTTTGCAGGGTCCATGTGAGTGATATTTTTTTTCCCACCCTTTCACTTTCAGTCTGTGGATGTGTTTTCCTGTGAGATGAGTCTCTTGAAGACAGCATATTGTTGGGTCTTTTTTTAATCCAGTATGTCAGTCTATGTCTTTTAATTGGTGCATTTAGACCATTACATTCAGGGTGATTACTGAAATATGATTTGTAATTCCGGACATTTTGGGTTGTGTTTGGTTTTTACCTTGAGTTGTTTTCTCTTTTGAATGGTCTTTCCTTTAGTGTAGTTCCTCTCTTTGTAAATTTTCATTGTTGGTTATCATTTCCTCCTCATGGAATATTTTGCCAAGAATGCTGTGTAGTGCAGGCTTTCTTGCTGTAAATTCTTTTAACTTTCATTTATCATGGAAGGTTTTTATTTCATCATCAAATCTGAAGCTCAATTTTGCTGGATATAGGATTCTTGGTTGGCATCCATTGTCTTTCAGGGCTTAGAATATGCTATTCCATAATCTCCTGGCTTTTAGTGTCTGGGTTGAAAAATCTGAGATACGAATTGGTCTCCCCTTGTATGTAATCTGGTTCTTCTCTCTTGTGGCCTTTAAAATTCTATTCTTATTCTGTATGTTGGGCATTTTCATTATAATGTGCCTTGGTGTAGATCTGTTAAAATTTTGTATGTTTGGTGTCCTGTAAGCCTCTTGTATTTGATCTTCCATTTCATTTTTCATGTTTGGGAAATTTTCTGATATTATTTCATTGAAGAGATTGTGCATTCCTTTGGTTTGAAATTCTGTGCCTTCTTCTATCCCAGTAAATCTTAGTTTGGTCTTTTGTTGCTGTCCAATATTTCTTGTATGTTCTGTTCATGATTTTTTGACCATCTTCACTGTATGGTCAAATTTGTTTTCAAGATTGTATGTCTTGTCTTCATTATCTGAGGTTCTGTCTTCCAGATGATCTAGTCTACTGGTGATGCTTTCTATTGAATTTTTTATTTGGTTTATTGTTTCTTTCATTTCAAGTATTTCTAATTGTTTTTTTTCCCCACAATCTCTAACTCTTTCTTAAAGTAATCTTTTGCTACTTGTAATTGCTCTCTTATCTCTTTGTTACAATGATCAATAGTTGCCTTTATTTGCTCATCTATTTCTTTGTTGGATTGATCAATTTTTGCCTGTAATTGTTCACTTATGTCATTCTTTAGTTCACTGATCATTTTAATTATGTACATTCTGAATTCTTTCTCTGACATTTCAACAACTGTGCTGTGAATAGATTGTGTTACAGTGGTATCCAGGTTTATTTGGGGCACTTTCTTCCCTTGTTTTTTTCATGTTGATTGTGTATCTTACTTTCTTGAAATACCAATCTGAGGTATTGCAGCTTCTATCCTATAATCTTGTATTGACACTCCAGATTACCTGTGTCTCACCTTGGAGCTACTTCTGTTCCCCCAGTGTCCTCAGATGGGCACTACTGCCACTAAAGTTGGTGGCAGAGGTAGTGGATGTACCTCTAGAGGGCAGTGAGAGTGGCCTTGGCTGGGGTCCTGAGGCGTCCCCTGAGGGCTGTTTTGCCCCTCTTTTGCACTCCTGCTGGTAAACAGAAACTCTGGAGCAGAACTGGAGGCGGGCCCAGGTCTCACTTAGGCATGTTCACAAGCAGGAGAGTCTGTGTGCAACTCTTATAGTGAGTGTGAGCTCCCCTGGGGCTGGAGGCTAGCAGGCTCTGGTATGCTTTTAACTGGGCACCCCTGGCATTCCCTAAGGGTGGTTTTGGGCCTCCTGTCTGGCCTGATCACAGGAACTCTGGAGTGGAACTGAGGCAGGCCCAGAGCACACTTGGGTGGGGCCTCTTCACGCTAGGATCTCTGCAGGTCACTCTCACTCTGCGTATGCCTTCCTCTGTGGCTAGCGGCCAGCAGCCCCTGGTCTCCCATTGACTGGACACCTGTGGAGTTTCCTGAGGGTGGATCTGGGCCCTCTGTGGCTCCTGCCTGTCCACAGGAACTCTGGAGCAGAACTGGGGCAGAGTTGGCTCACGCTGGTGTCTCTGGAGCAACTCTTGACCTGAATTTGGGTTCCCCAGTGGCTAGAGGTAGCAGTCCCTGGTCTCCCTTTGGCTGGACAACCGTGGAGTTTCCTGAGGGTGGATCAGGGCCCTCTGTGGCTCTTGCCAGTCCACAGGAACTCTGGAACAGAACTGGGGCAGGCCCTGGCTGCCCTTGTGCGGGGCTGCCTCGCGCTAGGGTCTCTGCGGTGACTCTCACCCTGAGTTTGGGCTCCCTAGCGGCTAGCGGCTAGCAGTCCCTGGTCTCCCATTGGCTAGACACCCGTGGAGTTTCCTGAGGGAGGATCTGAGGCCTCTGCGGCTCCTGCCAGTCCCTTCAGTTTTTTTTTTAATCAATTACTGTTATGGTTTGAATCTTAAATATCCACCCGAAGCTCATGCATTGAAGGCTTGGTCCCATGTTCAGCAGTGTTTAGAGGTGAGGCCTTTGGGAGAGGGTGATAGAATCACGAGGGTTTTAGTTTCATGAGTAGATTTACTTATTTATGGGTTCATAATTTAATGAGCTATTAGGAGGTAGTAGAAACTTTAGGAGATAGAGTCTATTTTCAGGAAGTGTCATTGGGGGCATGAACTTGAAGGTCTATTATGTTCTTACCCCTCCCCTTTCTCTCTTTCTTGGCTGCTATAATGTGAGCAGCCTTGCTCCAGTATACACTCCCCACCATGTTGTACTCCATCAGTTTAGGCCCAGAACCAATAGAGCCAAGTGGCCATGGACTGAAACCTCTGAAACTGTTGAGTCAAAATAAATCATTTCTCCTTTAAGTTGATTTCCTCAGGTATTTTGTCACAACAATTGACTAATATACTTATTTTAATACTTAAACTATGATGTAATTACTCATTGTTAAACCTATTTTATGGCAGAGACCTCATTAGTCATTTAGTCCTGCTGATGTCTTGATCATAAATCCTGCCTTATCATCCCTTTCTGTCAATGGCATCTGTATCAATAGTTTCTATTGGTATTTTTCTGAACTTGTTTCTCCAACGATACATTGTACGTATTTGCTGAATGTCATTCTTTCTAAAACATTGCTTAGATGATGACACTGTCCTGTCTTAAAATCCTTTCATGACGTCTCTTGTTTTACATATTCAAGTCCAAAGTTTTCCTCTTGTAATTCAAAGCTGCCACCTAGATGTCCAAATCTATTTTCCACTCCCGTGTTATGAAAGCTATAGTCAGATTTCTTTGAGCATATTTTCAATTCTCAAAGTTATTTCTTTCCAACCTCCCTACTTTGATTATTTCATTCTTGAGAGTCTGAATAACAATCATCTCTGTTGTCATTATCTGTTTCTGCCTATAGATAGCTTATCCAATGTCAAGCCTTGGCCTCATTGCTTAAGTGCCTCCAAGAAAAGGATGTCCCTGTTCTGAAATTTCATGGAGTATTTATTTGTACCACTCACATAAAACTCATTTATTGTCTTGTTTGTGGTCATTTTTGGATTTTTCTCTTCTCTCTGCTAGGCTGTAAACCCCAGGGAGAGATGTAGCTGTCACATTTGTCTTGGATTCCCCTTGGTGTAAAAGAGATACTTTAAGGGAAGGAAACCTTAGAAAACATTTGTAGGAATGAATGCTGAGTCTATTAGGATGTATCAGTTCTCTTACTGATACATGTTTAGGGGCTTGATCTGTTTAAAATCTGATAAAAGTGAGAATTTCTAGCCAGAAAAAAGAACTACATATAGGGAGAAGGTTTTGTATAAAATTTAATGCATTCATGGGTACTCTGAAACCAATCCAGGTTAAGAAATTTTGAATTAGACCATCTGTGTATTTTGTGTTCTGTAATTAGACAGTGTAACAATGAGGCTTACCCAAAGTGGAAGGATTCCTTTCACAATTCTGTGTCAAACTCTCCAAATGATAGGCAACACTGCTGTGTCTGCCTCAATGGTCTGTGAAGTAATAATGGATAAATACATTAGGAAGCATTTCTTGGCCTGGACTTAGGATATATGATTTGTGTGGCACTGTATTAGGGATCTGAGAAATTATAAAGTCTACTAGCTTATGATGCTATAATTTTTATATTCTAATCAGGTACTAATCAAGGACTTCAACCATATATATAGGGTGCATTTGTGTACCTTATTATAAATAAGGATTCTATACACTCTTCTCTTCCAGCATCCTTAATGGAAAAAGTCAATGAGGCTACCTACCTTGTCAGTGCCCTAAGAATTATACATGTATGTTGCTCTCCCTTTGTCAGCGGTTCTTACCTATGTTTTTTGGGACAGATGTAGTTGTTTCTGAATTATAGATCCAGCCCCACTATTTCATCAGGGGGATCAGAAGATGGATCAAAGTTCTAGATAAAAAAAAAAAAAAACAGAAGGCAAAAGAATAATATATTAGCTTCTTTGTAACTCTCTGGGTGGCTGACTATAAAGATTATGCCTAAAATGTGGCTTATTTGAATTGTGTCTTAGCTTTGTGAGTGTTCACAGAGTTACCGCCTTGATAGTGGCCCAAAGACTCTTTCCTTCCATTGCTTATTTTAACTGCTCCTGACTTTGCAAGAAAGTCATAATAGAAGCTTCATTTTTTAAAAAAATATTTTGTTTAGTTGTAGATGAACACAATATCTTTATTTATTTTATGTGGTGCTGAGGATCGAACCCAGTGCCTCACGTATGCGAGGCAAGCACTCAACCGCTGAGCCATAAATCAGCCCCGAAGCTTCATTTTTAATAAAATGAATCATTCATGAAAATCAAGCATCTATGTGAAGATTCATGAAGATTACTTCATGAGTTAGGAATGATTTCTTAAAAGAGTTACCATCACCATCTTCAAAATCCATTTGCTAAATGCCTAACATTTGTGAGTTTGTGGATGGATTCCAGACAGTCCTATCTAGAAAGGATTCCAGTCTTTTGAGACTTCAGAGGTTTACATAAACACACTGACTTAAAATGTAGGAAAACACTGGAACACACGAGTTTATGGCAGTAGTTCTTTGCCTAGAGAATTTTATCTATTAGAGGCAGATAGTTCAAGGATGGTGTGTGTGTGTGTGTGTGTTTATTCTTTACTCCTACTCCTGCCATCTGTCTGCAAATAAAGGTCCTAATCAGTGAAAATTTTTATGATGTGGTGGAGGCCACAGAAATGGACGACAGCACAAAGGTCAATTCAGCTGCTTTCAGATAGGAATGACTTTTGCTCTCTGATGAGTTGATATGCATGTGAGAGAGTCAATGTCACCTTCCAGGCCTCTGGAGCAATCTATCCCCCTGTCATATCTTTTTTTTTTTGAACCATGACATTCTGAAAAAGTGATTGTAATTCTTTCTTCTATAATTTCACAAAGGTTGTACTGTCAAGTACTCTCCAGGATGTATATTTTTAAGACTTGGCTTCCTCCCTGGAATTGTGAACTCTTCAGAGGCTATGATAATGGAGTTTAAAGTCATCTGAGCTAGCAATTCTATTAGTATGAATAACAGACTCTCTAATTTTCAGT
This sequence comes from Xerus rutilus, assembly GCA_028644305.1. Taxonomy (NCBI): domain Eukaryota; kingdom Metazoa; phylum Chordata; class Mammalia; order Rodentia; family Sciuridae; genus Xerus; species Xerus rutilus. Next base: position 50,462,263 of record CM053406.1, read on the forward strand.
TATAATGTTTTTTAAAGTGATTATGTCTTTCCACACTTATCCTGGCAGATGAAACATTCTAGTTAGAGAATGGACCTCAAGGAATTAGTAAGATACCCCTAGAAACTTTCAATTAAAGATGGAAAATTTGGGATAGTAGGGCGGAAATACATGTAATGAAATCACATAGTTTTAATTGAACATTAGAAAAATAACAGAAAACCAGTAATTTGACTTGATTTTAGAAGCAAATGCTGCTTCACCTACCTAGAATTTAAACATCGACATAAATGCTGTGTTGCTGATCTTATTGCATGTCTCATCATTTGTTATTAAGTGCTGGCCTTTTTGGTTTTGAGAAATTATCCATCCATCTATTCTGAAGATGTATTTGTACCCATATCTTGTGTTAAAAACATTTAAAAGGACAATATTCATTCTGTGGCATTTCTGTTCAATAATAATTATTATAATTTTAACTGTCTTTTCAAAAAGGGAAAATTCACGTATTAAAATTATTCTTTTGTCTCTGCCTCTTTTTTGTTCATTTTGGGATTTCCATTTGTATTGCAGTTGATTAGAAATGAACAAATTTACATGTTTCATCCTCTAACTTCTCAAATATGAAGAACATGATCATAAAAGATTTATTTCAAACAATATATCCCTCAGTAGGAACATGTGCTAGGTCAGTTTCTTTGGTATATTTTGAAATAGGTCTAATTCAAAGCTTTTTAGAGCAGAACATTGTGCATTTGACAGTAATTGTGACTGATTTTCATAATGCACTGATGCAGCATGTCAAATCTTATGCAGTTAGTTAAGTTCTGGGAAAGAAATTAAATTTGGCAATAGTTGAGATTTTTTTTCCCTTACAATTAAAGAAAGTTCTCCTTGCTATGTTTCATCTGCAGTATAAACATTGCTTTCTTTAGCATCACTTGCAGATACTCTAATTTTTCTGTCAAATTACAAATGACTTATTTTATCATTTTGTCAGTTTCCATTTTCAACCCCCTTTCTTTCCTTGAAACACTGTGCAACCATAACATGGAATCAAATGCATGAAAGAAATAGTTTTCAACTTTTGTCCTTTTTTTGTAAAGGAAGGATTTCCTTACTTGAGGACTATCTCATGCCTAAAGCATGTTTTATAGAGTTGTGAACAATATAAAATAGAAATTGCAGCTCTCTTAAAAGAATAAACATTTGATATTACCCAGGTCTTTTTTTAGTTATTAAGTAATTAATGAAAGGAAATACCCAAACTGTTTTGATCTTTTGAAGGCCAGTTATGTCAGGCATATGTTTTAAATAAACTGTGAGGTTTATTTAATAAAATTCATATCTTTTTTTTAAAAAAAGGAAAAGAAAACCAAAGTCAAATTATAAACTATGTCCAGAGAATGAGGTTATATTTGTGTACATTGGTTAAAAAAAAATTCTTTAAAAATATTCCTATCCTGGCCCCTTACCCTATTTTGGACATGCTTTGGAGAGTTTAAAAGTGGACACAGCCCAGGCAGCTGCAGCAGGGCAGGTAAAGTTGGTGCAATAGAGCTACATGACAGGGCTCTATTACAGTAAGTAATACAATTCCAGAAATAACCTATGTGGAACATATTGCCTCTGCTACACATATCAGAAAATGGACTTTGATGGATGGTGTTGCAACACAATACCACATCCTAAAACTTTTTAATTATGATGACAGTGTAAAAGTGTACACAGCCTTGCCAGCAGAGTGTCAGTAGCTTTTATAATTAACAAATGGACAAAGCTCCTAAGTTCTGTATGTGCCTTGTGACTTACAAGTATTTCTGATTACTGCCATCAGCATCTATGTAAGCAGGGAGGCATGAGAGGTCTGGTGATCATCACCTCTGAGGGTGGAGGCATTCTCGATGGGGGAGTGGTGATCGTCTACGGTAATCACACCACCTGGAGTTGCCATATTGCTACGCTAAAAATGCATTAATGTGGGAGAAAAATGTGTCCACTTGTGCTAGAAAATGAAGCTAGCAGTTTAGAATACTAACTAGTGGTATGTGTGGTTTATACAGACCAAACTGTATAGAACACTTACCCATAAATTGAAATACATTGTCATTTAAACTTCATACACTTAGGAAAAAAATACTCTCAGTAAATGTTCACAGCCTTTCTGTAGAAACATTTGCTGACAGTGAAAGTGGCAAAATTGTTAGATTTTAGATCATCTAGAGAAGTGGTTTGCTTTGAAAGATGAGTGATTGGATTTAAAAACATGTTGGCCAGGAATTCTAGTTTTTTGAAAACTGAATTTGTAAATTGAAGTTAAAACATATGGGGCATTTTTATTTGTTCACTTTTAGTTATTCTGATTTGCCTTATAAAGGAAATTAAGAGATAAAAGGCACAATTCCCCCATATTTCTTTGCTTCCTTGGCCCAAAATGTTTCAGAAAAATTGAATACAACTTTTAAAATGACTAATTATAATAGCAAATTCTTGCCAGTAATATATGTAATTTCTATACTTAGTGACCATTTCTATAATTAAAGTTTTTGTGGTAAATAAATCTTTGTCTTTAGAATGTATTTTGCCAATGAATATACCCAAATCATTAATTATTTTAATATCTTATGAAGCATCTGTGGCCATAGGAATTTCTCTGTGTGTGTTTGTGTGTATATATGTAAAATTTTAATTGTATATAATTGCAAGAATTTCATATGCTAAAAAATTTACAAGACTCAGTGAGCATAATGATATAATTGCCCTGGTGACAAGATTGGCCTTCTCCTGGATGGAATGTGGATTTTGTTAAAGATTTAGATATATTTTTTTAAAATTAAGAATTATCTCAGAGGATATAAAATGATAAAATCAAACACATTTCTTTTCTTCTTTTTAAATCAAGTTATACACCATCTGTTTTCTTTTTTCAGATTTAGTTTCTTTTTCTTTTAGTTTTAAGCATAACGTAAATAGTAATACTATCTTTGGTTTATTTCTAAGTCAAATTTTGTTAAAAATACACAAACACTTAAGTTCTGTGAGGCGTAAGACTGCATTTTGTTTGCCAGTGTTCTTTCCAACAATGGCTAATATTTATCGAGATGTTGCTCCCTGTCAGAAGATGGTCAAAGCACAAGCATCTAGTACCTTATTTGGTCTTCTTGACCCATTACTCTTTTCCTCAGCACAGAACTAAATGCTTTGAAGTCCTTTGCACTGAGAAAGAAGATAGTGCCTTCCCTACTACCCTTTGCTATGTAAAATTTGTATTTAGAAAGAAAAGTGGGGGGAAGAAAGTAAAAGTAAAAATTTTCATAAATACTGAAATTGAGTGTTTTATTTAAAAAATTAGATTTTCTGTGGCCATATTCTGGGTAATTTTCTCAAAACTGGGCTTTACTAATTTTTAATTTTCTCTTGACTTATGTGTTTGATACATACTTAATTTGGCTTCCACGAAATTTATCTATAACCTTCAGCACCTAGAACCATCCATAAAGACATGCTTTAGTGTCAGCTGAGTTGGTGATGGAAACAAGTATATCACTTAGTCCCTGTCTTTGACTTACTGGGGAGACAAAACATATACTTATGGAAAAAATAATTTAAAAAGAATATTTTAAAGGAATACTGACAAGAACTCACCAACAGAATAGCTTCTATTTTTATATCACTCACTTTTTTATTCTTTCCTTGTTTTTCTTTTTTCTGTTTCTAGATTATTTAAGGAGTTTGAGAAAAGAACACATAGAGCCCATGCAAATAATTACATGTGGGAGGAAAGCAAATGATATAAAGCAAATGAAAGAAAATACATATTCCAACATAGAAGTCAGAGAATTGGGTTCTGGTTCTGGTGCTACAATGAAGTAGCTTGAAACAAGTTGATTAAATTTATCTGGCCCCAAATATTTTTATGTGGAAAATAATGTGACTGAGGTGGATGATATCTGTGGTGAATCCTTGTGTTCTCTTTTCCTCTACTTAGTAGTTTCCTTCTTAAGATATATCATTCAGAAGCATTGGGAGAATCAGCTTAGAGATTGATATTTAAATACCAACAGGTCAGAGTTGGATTATTTGTTCAATGATCTGGTATTTCTCTGTGTGCTGAGTCTGTACCTATTGTGTGTAGAACACTGTAGCAATGCAAAGATGAAGAAAGAATAATCTGTTCAAAACAGATTTCTATAACATAATCAGTGAAAAAACTCAGGCTGTGCCATATGCATTCTTTTAAAAAAGGTTGTAGTGAGGGTCATTGTGATATATTTGTACATATATATAACATAATTTGTTCTGATATGTTCTCCAGTACTTCCCTTTTCCCTCCCCTTCTCCCTCTCCCTGTTCCCCTTTCTCTATTCTTTTGGACTTCTCTGTCTTTCTCTGTCTCTGTGTCTTTGTCTCTTTATCTCTCTCTGTCTCTGTATCTCTCTCTCTCTCCATATATATGTATATATACATACATACACATATATATCTATAAAGCCATTGGTGCATTATCATTTTGCATACAAGTGAAGTTCATTGTGATATATTAATACATGCATATAGCATAATTTGGTAGATTTTATTCCCTTGTTCTTTCCCTTTTTCCTCTTCCTCCTCCTCTTCTTCTTCCTCCTCTTCTTCCTCCTCCTCCTCCCTCTCTCTCTCTTTTTGAGAAAAAGGAAAAAGGATTTCTTTGCTAGCAAAAAAAGCAGCCGAGGGGGGACTCCTGTCCCACAGTCTGTGATTTTGGCCATCAGTAGGAACAGGGGGCTTTTAAAGAGGTCATTCAAAGGCTATATTCCATGTGTTCTCTGTCTGGAGTTGTAATTCACTTGTTAATTTGGGAGACAGTCATTTCTGAGATCTTCTAGTCTCATCCCCAAAGTCTGAATTACCTCCTTTCTTTGGTGGTTGTGTGCATAAAGATGTAACTGTGCTTAGGATGTGGAAGAAAGATAGTCCTGTTTCCTCTGAGATTAGGGATGGGGAGAGATTAGGGAGGAGCAAGAGAGGAAGAGAAAGAAACATGTCTATTTTAAAAATAAGTCATAGTTGCAGAGCAGCAAGGGCTATATTCAAAGCAAAAAGTGGACCACTGTTACATTTCCCCACTGTAAGTTTCTACTTTCCATTTCTTGGAAAAATGGGCAATGACATCTCCAAGCTGCCTCCTGCTGAAAGAGGGTGAGGTTGGGGAAAGTGACCCAAATTCCTTGTTCTCTATCAGGTGGAACATGGACAGTTAAGAGTATTCAGCATCAGGGCAGTCTAGAGGTACACAGTGGCAGTTGGTGGGTGAATGGACAAGGCAGAGATCATGCTAAGACAACAATAAACAAGACAGCAAAGCATTACATTTTTGTAAATAATTAGCACAAAAGCAATAAATATTTTAGCCAACTCTCTGAAAACCATGAAGACAGAAACTCATAATTATATCATTGAAAAATAAATTGAGGTTATCTGTGTAGGAGGTTAGAAAGATTGGTAGGCCTATGAGTTCAGGCTCAAATTGACTCAGGATAAAACTGTGACTCTAGAGTCCTTTGTGATCATTATCACTCAGTCCCACACAAGAACCCTTCCTTTATAGCCTCCAGCTTATTTTCAGTAAGGATGCCACAAGTATATATCTTAAGTTATAGTTGAAAAAAAAAAGCATTGTTTTTCCTTTTGAATGTCCATGTAGGTCTGTGCTTTGGCTTTAATCTCCTGCCAGGCATTTAGGAACAAGTTAGTCAAAACTGACCTTGCTCTTATCTACTGAGTCAGCTGAGATTCCTCAGAGGTCACTCTTGGGAAGTGTGTGAAGCCTCTTAGTTCCTTTAGCCTTCCTCTACAAGTGGTTCCATATGCCAGGATTGGTCAGAGTCTTGCTGACCTTGATTCCCAACTTCTACTCTACTGATCTCCTTTCTATTTTGTGAGATCTCCCTACTCCTTATTTATTTAAAATTCCCTTTCTTTTTTCTATTCAACTTCCACATATGAAAAAAAAAACATTCTATCCTTGACTTTCTGAGTATGGCTTATTTTAGTTAGCATGATGTTTTACAGTGCCATCCATTCATGAGAAAATGATATAATTTCATTCTTCTTTATGGCTGAGCATAACTCCATTATGTGTGTACATATATATACACACACATATACATATATCTGTATATAAATGTGTATATATACATATACATACATATATACATATATATATTTTATTTATCCATTTATCTGCAGAGGGGCACCTAGGCTGGTTCCATAACTTGGTTCTTATGAATTGCACTGCCAAACTATGCTGAGTTCAGTTCTTTAGGATAAATTCTGAGCAGATGAATAGCTGGTTGTATGTTCCTACTCTTTTGAATAATCTCCACACGCATTTGCATAGTGATTATCCTAATTTGCAATCCCACAACAATATATTCCTTTCTCCTCTACATCCTCACAACATTTATTATTTATATTCTTCATGGATATCATTGTAAGTTGATGAAATTGTTGTGTAGTTTTGATATGTATTTCCCTGATTACTAATGATGTTAAACATTTTCTTATATATTTGTTGATCATTTCTCTTCCTTTGAGAAATGTCTATTTAGGTCATTTGCCCATTTAATGATTGGGTTATTTGTGTGTGTGTGTTCTGAAGTAAGGTAGGTGGAAAAAAGTAGGATTTCATGGCAAAGTGAGCATCTGAACTAGGCCCTTTAATCAATCATAACATCTGCATGTCAAATTTAGTACATATAGCCTATTGTGTGCGAATCAATGTAGGAAATGTAAGTTAGAAGATATAAATATAAATCCAGTCTTTATTTGTACCTAGTGAATTTTCCATAAAAGTGAAATTAATTTTCAAAAATATCATCTCTGAATTTTCTTGCTATCTGACATTCAGATAAAGACATTAATAATTTCACAGTCTTTTTAATAATTCACATTTTACTGGGAAAAGTAAAACGTCATTTCAACCTAACAAAATTTAGCTCTCCCTTGGATTATTGTTTATTCAATAATACAGACTCAAATTTCATGTTAGTATAAATGTTACCACATCTAATAGAATATTTCTTACTGTTCTCTGTTCTTTTTTTTTTTTTTGGCACCAGGGACTGAACTCAGGGGCACTCGACCACTGAGCCACATCCCCAGCCCTATTTTGTGTTTTATGTAGAGACAGGGTCTCACTGAGTCACTTAGCACCTCGCTGTTGCTGAGGCTGGCTTTGAACTCGCGATCCTCCTGTCTCAGCCTCCCTAAGTGCTGGGATTACAGGCGTGAGC
>CM053406.1:50469615-50620840 GCA_028644305.1 Xerus rutilus
GTTCTTTCCAAAATCATGCTTGGCTAGAAACTTTTGGTTTATGGGCTTTTCCTCTCGTGAGAGTACTAACTTGAATGTGTTCTATAAAATGTCACATTGTACGAAAAATTCTTTTTTTTTCCCAGGCTTTTGTGAAAATTATATGGTCCATGGGTTCCGCCTGGTCAGTTTCTCCTCACTGTACATCTATGCTCATGGTGAGCATCACAGACTGCAAACAGCTCTACTTTTGATGGATGTTAGTACATTTCCTCAGTGACTGATTTTTATTAGTTTCAAAAGATAACAGTATATGCATGCACACATGCTGATGTTTCTGAAGGGCATTGATAAAAGATTAGAGTGTCTTTTGTCCTCATCTTGATCAGTGTGTCTTAGAGAGCATGGGTGCATTTAGTTTTGTGTCACAAATCTGTTGACATTGTTACTTACCACTCAGCTTCATTCATTATTAATGCCAAATATGCCTGTTTGGTCAGTAAAGGCTGAAGTCATGAGGTTAGATATCACATGAAGTTCAGGATGTTCAGAATGCAGTGTTAATTCAAAAATAATTTCAAGGTAAAGAGGCAAGGAACCCATGATTGAAACACAGGTGTTTCATGGCCAACATGGACTTAGGTTCATCTCATAACAGTGAAATACACTATGTGGGGAACTGAAAATTAGTGCAGAGTGTAGGTCTTTATTATAATGAATATCAATGAGAGAGTAGAACAGATCTGACTTAATAAAGTTAATTCAGTTACACATGGCCAGCTATGTATCATAGAAGACTTTAGCACACACAGTAGCAGCAATGCAAAAAAGCAGAAGGAAATCACTAGGTGTGGCAAGATTGGAAAATTGAACCTCCACAGCATGCATAATCAAGGGTGAGACAAGTTTTTCATAAAAAAATTCTCTTCTTTGTGAGAAAAATGCAATGTCTAAGTTTGATCTTAGACATTGAGACATGAGGCATGTTTTAAGTACTCAATTTCTAGCATCTATCACTGTTTATAGTTACACTGGACAATCTGAGCATAACATAAGAAAACACTGGCATCAGTCAGATTTGGGTGAGGGATTAGCAAGTCTGGTTGCAGAAATATCAGAGTTTTGTTCAGAGATCTGGAAATGTTGTCTTAAATGGGTAATGTGTGCAGCACCTACAGAGAAACTTGTGATGTGGACTTCACTGAACAAACATGTATAGTACGGTTTAATGTGCTAGATATTCTCAGTAATAGACTGTTAGTAACATGAATAAAATGCTTAAAATGGGGTCCTCCCCTTGAGCTGTTCCCAGTGTGGTCAACATCTTCTGGCTAAACAGAAAGTGATTTGTTTGAGTGTGAAAAATGCTGAGTATCTCCTGCATGGCCAGTTTAAGATGATCTTGGAATGAATGGAAACTCTGGAATTCACAACTTGAAGGGTCATTGAAGAAGTAGTAATAATAGTTAGGGAATATCTTTTATGTGACGGAACTTCATCTAGTTTCTTCACTGATTTTATTATGTGACACTTAGGACATCTTGGTGAGAAGGAACAATGCCAGTATCTTTCAGGTACTAGTGGAGGAAACCCCAAGCCAGTTAGCTTAAATAAAAAGCAGTTACTGCACCCATTCCCATTTTATTGCTGAATAATATTCCATTGAGTATATGTACCACAGTTTCTTTATCTATTGAAGGGCATCTCGGTTGCTTCCACAGTTTTGCAATTGTGAATTGTGCTGCTATAAACATTGAAGTGGAATGGGTGTAGTAAAGATGGTTGAATGAGATGGTCATCACTACCCCAGGTGCATGTATGAAGACAGAAATGGTGTGACTCTATCTGGTTTGCAACCAGAGAAATGGAAAAATTGAGCTCTATATATGTACTATGACTTGAAATGCATTTCAATAAATTTAAAATAAATAAATAAATAAAAATCTAAAAAAAAAAAAAAGCAGTTACTGGTTCTCATTCTGGAGGTCTGGATGCATAATTGTCTCTTCTTATTGGTTGTACTTTCCAGGGCCTTGGTCTTCAATACATGGTGACCTCTAGTCCAAACTTAGAGGAATGTCACTTCTAAGTTGCATCTTGGTAAGTTCTTAAATTCTGTTTTTGTTCTGATTGCTCTCTTCTCCTTTCTTCTCACTGTATAACCATTTGTGATTTCATCTGCACCTTTTAGTTCAGCTCCCACCCATGTACTCATGACCCACAAGTCTACATTTGCAGCTCCTCTAGTGTTCCTGAATCACAGACCTATATGTCAGACTTCCTACTAGAAATCTTCATTGGATGCCCCAGAGTTCTTCAACCATGGGAAACCTTGGCGCGCACTTGGTCTCGCTCTGTCTCTCTCTCTATGAATGCGCTCTCTCTCTCTCTCTCTCTCTCTCTCTCTCTCTCTCTCTCTCGTGCTGGGAACCTGATAGGCTAAGGATGACCAAGAGATCAACCTTGGCATGTTGATCATGATCCTCAGCAGTCACTGGGATGTTCTGTTAAGGATTATGTGGCACTGTTCAAGCTCATCAAGGTGATTTGTAATTGGTCAGCAATATCTAACCTGGGTATGAGAAAGGGAGAGGACATTATTTCATGCCTCAGACTTGCTTCTAAAATAGGCCCCCAAATAATAGAAGCCAGCATTTGAATGTTCAGTTGTGGTTATTATCATTCATTATTCCCTTCTTACCTTATAATGCCACCAGGTTTCTAGGCCATAATCTTTTCTTACCCTTTTCAGTAATTTGTGTTCAACTTGTGAGGAAAAGCCCATTATTTTTGCTTTATTCTGTCTCTAGCTAAACACCTGCCTTCTAATCATAAAGCCAATGACTTAAGTCATTCTCTATTTATTTTTTTACCTAGTTCAATGCAATTATTGGTATTTAAAAGCTCTCAATTTAGACATTTCTGCAAGGGATATTTTTTAGGCTGCAGAAATTAGAGAAATTTGAATTCCTTATTGTAGCCCATAAGCTCTTTCTTCACTCAACCTTTATGTATTCTTTTCACTCCTATTAATTCTGCTGCACAGCCCGTTCTTCCCATTGATTTCTCTGCAACCCACAATCATCCCAAATCTCTTACAAGGTTGCCAGTTTTTCCTCAAAGGTGCCTGTTCCTATTCTTGACTGGTTAACGATTAATTACCATTCAATTGGGCACAGAGACACCTCTGCCAGGACCATTTCCCTCTCCCATTGGTTGCCTTCCTATGCTAGACCATCATTAGCAGCAACCCATTCATTCATTCATTGTTTTAAATTCACTCATTTATCCACTAATTTGTTTAATATTGACTAAGAATCTAGGTATTAGAAATACAGCAGTGAATAAGATAGACAACGTCCCTTTTTAAATGAAGTTTCCATCGACCTGGTAGTAGTGATGGGGGTTGTATAATAGAAGAGATTATTTTTAAGAAAAGCCATGATCTCTGAGAATGAGTGAGTCAACTCCAGGGGCTGTAAAAATGAATAATCTGGATCTTGGAAGAGAAGGGTTAGAAGTTCTACATTTCTATCTCATGCCTTTTTAATTTCTATCTTATGTATATTTTATAACACATTTTCCATGTTGTTAAAAAAACCTTGTAAAATAATTTAGCATTTATGTAATACATAACAATTTCTTAATGTGTATTCTGGTCAATTAAGTTTGGGTTAAGGTAGATGAGGTGATGTTAAGCAGGGTTCTCTTGTGGCTTTTTTTTTTTTTTTTCATAACATGACTTTCTAAGAGATGGATAGAATCTGCTTTCCTCGGTCATGGAATACTAGATTTTAAGAAGTATCTCAGGATATTAGGGGTCTAACCATGGTCTTCTGAATTGCATTTGTGCCCATAATCCCCTTAATGAATTCCCTACTGGGTTTTTTTCTTTTTCCTCCCCCCCCCAATTCAGGGCTTATTTTTCACTCTGGGAATATTTCCCAGAATTCCTGATCAGCAGGGTATAGGTATCATTCTGCCAATGAGAAACACAAGCGAGAAACTTGAAAGTTGAAAGAAAAACAAGCCATTATTCTTGAATAGTATCTAACAGTAGGTGGAATTCTATGTTAATAATATTAACTATTACTAATAATTATATAATTAAATGATAACATATGAAACAATAAACTAGATTATAAAAAACACTTGTGGTCTTTATATATTACCACAGTAATCTTCAAAACAGAGCTTTAAATTTATATTCCCTGTGGTAGTAAATGAAAACAGTGCATATTCCAATTTATCCTAATCATTAGTTTTATTGCTTAAAAATATTTGCTGTTTTAATTTTGTAAAGAAATGAAATATTTTTGTTACATGTTTACTATTCTTTGGTATTGCACGTTTTTCAAATTTGATTAGTGTATTGGTAAGGAAGACCTTTGGTAAAAAATAGCAGGACTTAGTAATTGTGGTTTAAACAAATATGATTGTTATTTTCCTCAAAAAACATTGATTCAGGTACTGGGAGTGGAATTGATTCAACTGCTCAACAAAAATCTTAGAAATACAAGATTTTTCTGTGGTTTTGCTTTCCCATTCTGAGCATCCTGGCCCTCACTCTCATTCTTGCTCCCTCGTGCTCACAATATGGCAGTTGTATGACCAGATAAACTTTATAATTACCAGGAGAAAGAAGAGAAAAGGCAGGAAGAAGAAAAGGGGAAAACAATCTGAAAATTATGTCCTATGGCCACCAGTAGCTACAAAGGAAGCTGGGAATAATTGTTTATATTTTGGAAAGCAAATAGAGAGTAGTTGAAAAAAGAGGTGAAAATGAGCACATTTGCTTAAGTGCATTTTCTCTTTTACAAATTACTTAAAACTTTTTCCTATTTATCTATATAGTTTGAGTGCCTTTCTAACTTTTATATTATCTTCATAAATATTAATTATATTAGCCATTTGCTATGTTTGCTATATTTCCCCCATTTTCCTTTAAATCATTTTAAAAAATCACAATTTTCATAATTCTATGTATTATCAATTTTAAATGCTTTTTCCTATTGGTTTTGATCATAGATATTTTTAAAAATTGAATCACACTATTTTATTGTGATAAATTTGCATATAGAGAAATACCAAAGGTTCCCTGCTTGTTTTGGTTAACATGTTTGTGCAATTAGTTTTAGTTTTTTGTATGTTTTAGAAGTCAATTATTTTTTATTGACAAATAGTCCTCCACTAATAAGAATACATCATATTTTGTTTAACCTTTTATTGATGGACATTTGGGTTGCTTCTGTTTTCTACAATTCTAAGTATTGGCTGCTATAAACAATGATGTACAATATCTTCTGTGTATGGATATGTGTTTTCATTTCTTTTTGGAATAACTGAGAATGAAATGTTGGATGGTGGTGTAAGTATATATTTAATGTTACGTGAAAGTGCCAAATTATTTTCCAGTGTAGTTGAACCACTTCATACTCCCATCAACTATGTATAAGAATCCTAGCTATTCTTTGTCCACAGTTATTCTAGTGTATGAAAATATCATCTCACTTTAGTATTTGCATTTCCTTGATGAACAATGACATTAAACACCATTTTGGGTGCTATTTGCCATTTATATGCTTTTGAAAACTGTTTATATGTTTTATACATTTTCAGCTGGGTCATTATTTTTTATAATTAATTTATAGGAGTCCTTAAAAATATTCTGGGCCTAAGTTATTTGTCAAGTATTTTTTTGTATGTGTGAATATGATCTTTTAGTTTTTGGCTTGTCATTCAATTTCTTAATTGGGATTTTAAAAGCAGATATTCTTAAATTTTATCAAGGACTGATATTGTGGTGAGTCCCCTGGGGTTTTATGTTTGCCTACATTTATTTATATCTTCAAATCTTGGAGCTGAAGGAAACAGCAACACAGAAATGCCTAGGGATATACATATAGGAGCCTCAAACCAACCAACCAACCAATCGACCAACCAACCAACCAAACGATCTCCTACTTTTTGTTCTTTACTAATTATTCTACACTTTGGTTTCTTGGCCTGTATCCTCCTCGGCATGAATAACCTCTGGAGGAGACACTAGACATCTCCTTGCAAGGAACCAAATTTCCTTCTTTCAGAGGAAAGAGAAAACTAGAAAATAGAAAAATAGAAATTACCTAGTCTTAACCACAGGAATTAGTGAAACTATTGCAAATGACAGAATTTCCTTCTTTTAGAAAGCTGACTAATATTAGCTTTTGGGTGAGTTCGTGTTTATGTAGGAGCACACAATAGGAAACAACACATTTTCTTTGTTCATTTGTCAGTGGAGACTTAGGTGGATTCCCTGTCTTGGTTATTGTGAATAGTGCTACAGTGAATATGGGAGAACAGATGTCTTTTAACATACTTCTTTCATTTCCTTTATATTCCCATCATTAGGATACCTTGATTGTACAGTAGTTCTATTTTTAGTTTTTGGGGTACATTCATAATATTGCTTTTTATAATATTTTTACTAATTTATATTCCTACTGATGAGGTGCCAGGGATTCCCATCTCTCCACATCCTTTTCAACACTTAACATTCATCATTTTAATAATATCCATCCCAATAGTTGTAAGATGACAATTTGCTGTGGTTTTGATTATCATTTCTCTGAAGACTAGTGATTTTGAACATTTTCAAATACCAGCTGAACATTTGTATGTCTTCTTTTGAGAAAATGTTCATTCAGATCTTTTGCCTATTTTTTTTAACTGAGTCATTTGCTTTTTAACTATTGAGTTGTCTGAGTTCTTTACATCAAGATAAACTTTAAAATTATTAGACAATATTTAGAAAATTCCATCCAGGTAATTAGGTTATATTGTTTATTCTTTAAATTAATATGGGGTAATTATTTTTATATCATTTCATAGAATGAATTGAAGGAAGAGGAAAAAAAATTGTGGATTACTTCCAAATAGTTTTTACTCTTGCCTACAGAAAGGTCTCTTTAACAAAGTAATTCCCATAGACTATTAGAGATGAGTTAATTATTTTCCTTGAAGGGACAATAATGACTGGGTCAAAATAAGTAAATAAAGGTAATGATATAGCTAATCACTACTGTATTCAAAATATTTTAAAAAATATGTACATGAAGGTATTAAGTTTTATGCCAAATTGTTCTTTACTTGATCTATTTGTGATGGTTAATTTTATGTGTCAAAATGATGGGTCCAAAGGATGCCTAGATATTTGGTTAAACCTTATTTGGTGTGTCTGTGAGGGTGTTTCTAGATAAGATCACATTTGTATCAGTAGACTGCATCAAGCAGCTTTACCTACCCCATGTGTCTGAGCTTCACCCAGTATACTGAATAGAACAAAATGCTGAGCAAGAGAGAACTCGTTGTATTTCTCTGGCAGGACTTGAGACATTGGTCTTCTCAGGTTGTTGGATTCAGACTATAGCTTATAACATTAGCTCTCCTGGTATTCAACCCCTTTGGATAGTAGATCTTAGCACTAATCAGCCTCTATAATCATGCTAGCCAACTCCTTATAAATTTGTTTCTCTCCCTCTCTCTCTCTCTATATATATTTATACATAAAATATATATAAAATTGTGTGTATATGTGAATATATATGTATTTATATATAGTTAATTCTGTACAGAGAGACAGATGCATATATTTATATTTATTTATATATATATATATCATATAGTTAATTCTGTATTTTTGGAGAACTCTGACTAATTAGAATAGAACAGACCTCTGTGAAAACTTTATAAGGATAATGATGAGGGAATTCCTGAAATGCATGTTGTCATAGAGTTTGTTTATTAAGGATTTTTGAAAGAATGTGCTTCAAATAACTCCTCACTGAAGTAAACCTCTACAGAGTATTCACAGTTTCAGAAACTCTGGTTGACACTATGGAAATATTCCTACATTGATAACAGGAAGTTTTTTTGATTTACTTAAAGATTTTGTACCTTTAAGTGGAAAAGTCAACTTGTATGATAAACATGTACCATTGAAAACTAACATGAGTTTATACTGTCAAAATCCTAATAAAACCTTCAGCTTCAATTCAAATCTTTTTTTTTAAAGTCATGGTTGATAGGACATTTATTTACTCTTCTGTGTTTTGAAGATTCAGCAAACTTTCTACAACACTGCTAAATATACATGTCCTTTAATTTAATTCAATTCAGAAAAAACACATTTTCCTTTTTTGTATGTTTGTGTATTTGCTATAACTCATAATGGCCATATTGAGCTTGAAAATAGTCATTATATATTTTTTTATTTATCATCAAGAAATACAAAGCTGTGTTGCCTTTAGCACAAGTGAAAATTGTCTAGAAAATGCCAAGTCCTCAGAGAAATTATTTTGATGAAATGAGAGAAGAGACTTGGCTTTCTGAATTACTTTGCTTTTTGCATACTTGAGGTCTGCATGTATTTTTCTTTCTCTGTTTATTATGTATTGGGTGTTGGTGGCAATAATCTAATGGAAAGTAACGGTTAGCATGTGACTTGCATTGTCAAATTCTTTAAAACTAAGGGATACGTGATTCATTATTATCTTTTATTTTTTTCTGAAACAACATTCTACATTTTGTTACTGAAAAAAATTCCAATGCTAGACTTTATTAAAGTTACACAAATGTAAAATTGATTTTGAGGATTTAAATGAAGATAACAATCCTTTAGGTATAAGAAAAAATTCATGAGAAAACTGTGTTAACACTTAATTGATTAGGCAGGGAGGAAGGTGAGAAGAATTAGATGATCAGTAACAGAAGTGTTATGGTTTGGATATGAAGTATTACCCAAAGATTCATGTATTTAAAGCGTGGTCCCCGGTACAGCAATGTTTAGAGGTGGAGCTTTTGCGAGTTGACTGGATCATGAGGACTCATGATCCACTTCATCAGTGGATTAATCCATTGGCAGTGGAAACTGTAGGAGGTGGGGCATGGTTGGAGGAAGTAGGCCCTAGGTATACCCTGGAAGAGTAGTTCTTGTCCCTGGACTCGTTCTTTCTTCCTCTCTCTCTCTGCTTCTTGGCTGCCATGAGCTGAGCTTTTGTCTGCCATGCCCTTCTGCCATTTTGTTCTTCCTCTCAGGCTCCAACAGAACCAGCAGTGCATGGACTGAAACCTATGAAACTGTGAGCCAAAATAAGTCTTTCCTTCTTTAGTTGTTTGTGTCAGGTATTTTGGTCACATCTATAAAAAGCTAATACAAAAGAAAACAATGATGATAGTAATAATACTAATAATTTATTGAGCATTTATTACATGTCAGACACTGTGCTAGGCACTAAACATATTTTTCCCATATATAATCCCTAGGTAAATTTTGTGATCTTTCTACTATTTTAATTACTGTTTTTGAGTCTCAGAGAGTGACTTACTTTAAGATGAGATTTATTTGCAAAGTAACTTTAGAATGAACAGGAACTGATAGAATATCAGAAAGTGAATAGATCTGTAATATGATCAATCAAATGATCAAAAGAATAATGACAATAGTATCAGTAATTATAATTGCTAATTTTTATTGTGTGGTTAATCTGTGTATATCACTTACTTTATAGGTATTATCTCATTTATGGACACAGTGAGTCTCTGAAAGAGGCATTGTAATTAATGTAACTATTTTACAGGCAGGAAAATTAAGGCACTGACAGATTATGTTACTAAGTGTCAAAATCTTAGAGAATGATCTGCAAACTATTGCCACTTCTCCCTTCCAAAATTCAGAACCAAGTGAGAAAGAAGTCAAGATAGTCAGAAAGTGGAAAATCAAACTCTCAAAATACAACATTTATGAGTGAAAGGTTAGAATGTGGCTTATTTCTGTGAGCTGTTGAACCTCCTAAGAACAAACCTCAATCTACTAGCTTGAATAGGCCTGTCTAAACTGGCAGTTGAGCTCTTGGAAGAGGTAGAGCATGGGTGAGCAGAGAAGGAGGTGGGCTCTGCTGGTGGCCCCTTCCTCCCCAGAGCAGTCTGGTCCTTGACAATAGGACCCCTCTCATGACAGTTAATAACACTGAGAGTTTGCTGAGCCCTGCACTGACTTTCTTCTCTAAAGACAGCTTGCTATGCAGGAAGGAGAAGATCTCGGACCAAACCCCTGAACTGGATTTAAAAGTTTACATGAACTGTAGATTTCTCCTGCAATTAGGACTGCTGGTCTGCAGCTATTGCTGGGACTGAAAGCACTCTTAGGCCTACCTTGTGATTGCAGTGTCTGGTTCCTCTCCCTTGCTGGGAACCCAAGTCCTACAACTAGCTTTGTGCTTTTCTCTCCAGTTCTGTTGCTTGGATTTCCTGTCACTTCTCTTTTTCTTCTCAGAGCTTCCTTCCCTTTGTTTCTCTCCTCTGAAAGTAGCTTTCCATCCTTGCCCTGACTCTTCCCACTTACAATCATGCAATTCGAACTTCTATTCACCATCTTGCTTTCTGTCCAATGAACTGACATTTCTTTTTTCTAAATGGGGGGACCCACTCTTGAGAGAGATAAAAGGGCAGATATTGGGCCTTGAATTCTCCCTTTCCCCTACTAAATTCAACAATTAGATATGGCATGTGCTCTTAGGGTTAAGTGAGGCAATGGAGAGAAAGAAACCTCAAGGATGTGCAAGAAATGTTTCCCTTACAAGCTTAGTGGTGCAGTGGATCCCCTCCCAGAAGTACACTGGCAATCTCTCACGTGTGTCAATAAGATAATAAATCCATAGCACTTAGTACATGTAGGAGCATCTCCATACCTTCCCACCCCTCCCTTCTATCCTTCCCCATTCTATGCTAATAGACTATGCTCTTGCCAAAGAGCATCCCTTTGTTTGTGACCTTTGATTCTGATTGGTCCAACAGTGTATTTAAGCTTCTATAGTTTCTGGAATAAACGGTGTTCTTTGCTCCTCGCCCCGGTGTGTTTCTTGTCCCGGGTATCTCTACATCTCGCTGGGGCGAAGCAAATTTTTACCTACACCCCAGGGCCTGGGGAGATTGGCTCCATGGATTGCCACCATCCAGAGAGACTCCTTTTTGTCTAGCCTGGGGACCCTTTCTCTGTCTCTCTTGGACTCCAACTCCTCAAGAAGCTACGTGCCGCCCCCCCTTATCAAAGCGACAAGTATGGAGACTGGCACTTGGAAGCACACACTAAAGGGTGGCTGTTCATATTATTATCAGCATCAAATTGTTGCCCAGTCTTGGAGTCAGGTTTTTCTGACTCCTGCACTCACATGCTTAGCCTTGTATCTCTTCCCAAGGCAGGGTTCATGGGAGACGAGTGTGATTTTATTGTATTGGCTGGTGATCTTTTCAACAGGCAAGTTTCTTTTATGCTCAACCACCTAAAACAGAACAAACAAGAGTTAGAAATACATAGCATACATCGATATCTTCCAGCAGCGGCACGGGGAACTTTTGGACATCACTCAGTGGGAAGAAGTCCATCCTGCAGGGGCCCAGCAGCAGTTTTGGAAACTCAGGCTTTGTTCTTTCCAAATCAGGCTTAACTAGGTCTTGAGTAAAAACAAAAGTAATGGTTTTTTATCAAACTACTGCTTCGTCCACGAACACCTTGTCAACTTCAAAGACTCACTTCGTGGGAACTAAACAGCTTGAGCAGAATGCTCCCAATTTACAGGAAGTTTGAAGATTCTTGACGATTCTTTGATGGTGGCAACTACTTTTGCATTAATTTGAAAGGTTATTTTCTGAATAGCCGGCACTTTTAAGAAAGAAAGGTAAAGTGAAAGGTACTTTGACAAAAGTTCATTTTTTCTTGTGAATTTCTGGGATGATAGACTCAAAGCCGTAAAGAATTTTAGGTATGTGTGAATGAGAGAGAAGACCCTGGGAGGCAGGGGAACTCTGAGCTGTATGCCGGCTCTTCTGGGTGCTGTGTGCTTGTTTTATGACTTACAGGGAGCTTATTGTGTGCTAGGCACTGGGCTATTTTCCTGAATTATTTTATTTAAGACTGTGTACCATTCACAATTTCATATCTCCAATGTCTGGTACGATGCCTTACACAGAGTAGGTACTCAGTAAATATTTTTTGATTATTGAATGAATGAAATACTAAAATTAGAAACCCTTAGTTAATGTGAAGGTATTAAACATGTCAAGAACATGGTTTTTGATATTTTATAGTTTTAAATTCTTATTCTTAAACAATAAACCATTATTAAACAGCTACTGTGTGACAGGAAGTGTACAAAACTCTGAAGACAGTTACACAATTCACAGTCCCTAGACTGAATAAGCTCATTTTATTGCCCAGCATATACCAATATTAACTGGTGAATCTTGAGATTAATGACAATCTCCTGATTTATTTGAGACTTTCTCTATTAAGCAGATTTGACAGGTAGTACCTTGGTGCTTAAAGTGGACATAAATGCTGATTTTTAATGGCTCTGAATTGAAGATGTGGTGTGACAATGCTTCTAACATTATTTTGTGCTCTTAGTAATTTAAAAATGCAGCATTTTCCCTAATTTTGCATTTAACTAAGTCAAGTATCCAGAAATTGGATTTATTTTTTATGGAACCAAAAGAGCCCTAGACAAAGGAAGAGAGAAGGAGGAAAAAGGAACTATTTTTTAGTATTTAAGAATCTAATTTGGTGCCAGACATTGTGTCGGCCACTTGACATGCTGTCTCTAGTCCTTAAACCACCCTACAAGGTGGGAGTTAGCATTCCACTTTTACAGATAAGAAGAATCAGTCCTAGGAGGGGACTCTTGCTTGGTCACACCACACAACTGTAAGTGGTAGGCACGGAGACCTCACACCCAAGTCTGGCTTTAGAAACTCTGCCTTTCCTTAAGCTGGACAGCCTCATGTTGTGATCAACAATTACACCACCAAGAATGCTTTCCATAGTCCCAAGTCCTTTTTATGTCATTAATTTCCTGGAAGTCTCAAGATTATTCAAGTTCTAACCTTATTATTTAGAAATGTAATAGCTAGACTAAAGAATCAGAAAAATAGATTATATCAAAGAAGTGCCTAATCATCACTAAATCCTAAATAGCTAAAAAGGTAGAGATTACATTAGTATACATTAATTTACTATATGTTCAGTGCTTTATAAAGCACACACATTCCAAGCAAAGAATATATGGGTGCCTTCCCTCGTATTTTGGTTCAGCTCATTCAACTCACATATTTTTAAATAATTTATCTCCAACTTCTAAAAATATGGCCTTTATTCTTTGATCTTAAATCCTGTTTTTCATTTGCAGGCAAGTGATATTTTTATGGGCCAGTGAAGCTTATATACCATTGAATGACATTTAGATACTATAGTCATTTCCATGTGAGGAGAATTAATCTCTTAAAGCAGGAGACTCAGAGTCCTTTCCTCTATTCCTGGGCCTATCACTGAAAATCTCCAGGGACATTTGCTGCTAAAAGAGCAGCATCTTCTATAGTGTTTTAAAATTTAAGTATAGAAAACTTTTGATTAGGAGTCAGTGTAACATTTTGTTTACTGAACCACTTTTGCATCATCTTTTGTGACAGATAAGATAATTAACATATTATTTTAATGTTTTGATTAACTTATCTTAGAAATGGAGTTTACTTGTCTCAGAAGAATATGAAAGTATTGAATGAGATAGTGTGTGAGAAAGTGATTAAAACATTTCGCAGTTGTAAACAAATGAGAAATACACTAGAACACACTTATGAAAAGGGAATTAGAATTTTCACAGGGAATTAAATTAGTTTTTATGGATTAAGTAACCTGGCTGATTCTGTTTACCATTGGTTTTATTTTTTAAAATGTTTAGTTTCATTTTCAGTCCTGGCTCAGGGAGTCTTTTTTTTTGCAGTAGGGCTATCTTTCCTCAGGCAGTGGCACACAGGCTGTGTAAATGTGTGATTTTTCTTCCTTTATCTGCCCTTCTTTCTTCCGTCTCACCTCCTCTTTCTTGAAGCCCAATCCTTGCTTCCCCTGCAACAATAAATCCATTACTGATGGCAAAACAGACCTAATATAAACAATCCTGGGAATGTTTCAGGTTTTTTTCCCAGGGTTTTCAGATTTGTTTGTTTGTTTGTTTGTCTTTGTAGTTTGGCCTTTGGCAAAGGTCCATGATAGCACAATGCTCCATGAAAAATGTTAGTTTTTTGGTTGGTAATTCAGAGTGGATTTGACCTATAGACTTGTTTCAAATTTCCACAGAACAGAGAGGCCACCTTTCCAATTGGAATCAGACTGGCATTGAGCTTGGGAGTCCTCTAGCAGAGGGGCCCCTGGGATCACTTTGTCTGCCTATTTACCTTTTGGTATCAGTTTTATAACTGTGATCACAAAGCTCTGTTGAAAAATTTAATATAACTGAGGTGGTAAGATTGAAAAAAGGGAGAGGAGAATACAGAGAAGAGAGAGATTCAGTTTGGGTGGTGAAAACCCCAAAGGAAGCTCAAATTCAGCATGAACCACATTTGCTTGTTAGCATTCAGGTCTTAGATAAATGACAGCAGTAGGATATTTGAAGCAACGAGTGGAAGGAGATGATGGAAATAGTCCTAATCATTAAGGCAAGAGACAAAAACAGAATAAGCAAGGGATCTTTTATGTCGGGAGCAGGTGAGGCTAATATATCTATTCCTGACAGTTGAATACATCAGGTTGCACAAATTATAGGCTTTTACTGTGAGAATTTTGGTGCAAGATTAAGGTTTTAATATGAATTCCTTCTGGTGACAATTATCAGTTTGAAGGAACTGTATTATACATTGCAGGAAGAGGGCACAAATCTCAGGTCACTGAACGCTCAGGCTTTTCGTCGTGCTTGAACCATCCTGTGCAGCAAAATGCATGCCTGATTTAAACGACAAAACTGAAAGGCAGACAGATATTTTTAGTGAGAGAAAGTGGAGGTGGCAAGAAGCTCTTAAGACTTTAATCTTTCAGGGGTATCATGGGAAAAAAATAGCAAGCCCAAAGAAACGAATAATAATGACAGATCCTATTTACATCTGTGTCCTTTAAAACATAATTACTTTATATACAGTCGTTCTTGAAGCAGGAGAATTTTTACATTGTCAGCTCCCCATTCCCCAGTTCCTTTTCTCAGTTTCAGGGATTAAGTATATGTGAAAATCTTCAATGTTTTAATTTCTTTGTTGTTATTGTTCTATGGCTTCAAAACCAAAGGTTACTTTGAAGCATTTTATATTTTATTTCCTAACCATTTTAATAGGGCATTTATACCTTGCAAGGAGACTACTGAAATGAAATATATTATTGCATATGGAAAAAGGGAGAAAGGGTTGAAAATAGGAAAACCCATAGCTCTATTTTTTTTGTATAAAAATAAGGAAATAAACATCAGATATATTTAGAAATAGTGTAGGTGAATGTAGCTCTGTGTGTGTGTGTGTGTGTGTGTGTGTGTGTGTGTGTGTGTGTGGTATTAAAGAGACAGAGACAGATATTATGAGCTTGCTGTTAGTTTAAATATACTTTATATCAAGCAGCTCAGGATTTCATTCTTCTACATCAAGACCTTATTCTAAGGCTTTCCTTTCTGCTCTTGTTGATTAGTTGGTTTCTTTGTAAGTCTTTCATGGCTTGTTAGTGTTTTTCTGCACAGGTACAGTAATTTGGAGTATGGATATTTATTGTTTAAATTAAAAATTTTTTGAATTTAAAGGGGACCAGGTCCTAGAACTTTGGGAGGCTGAGGAGAATTGCGAGTTCAAAGCCAGCCTCAGCAATGGCGAAGTGCTGAGCAACTCAGTGAGACCCTGTCTCTACATAAAACACAAAATAGGGCTGGGGATGTGGCTTAGTGGTTGAGTACCCCTGAGTTCAATCCCTGGTACCCCCCAAAAAAATAAATAAAGGGGACTAGGAAGCATTTTCTTTAATCTGTACTAATGAAGCCCATGTTTTATTTTCTAAGGTGTTTCCTACATTGCATTCTGGCACATGAGCTGGTAGGAGTCAATATGGAAAACCTAACTTCTCCATTGAGTCAATGTCTCAAAGTTTTCTTTAATGAGTCTGCTCAGGGCTCAGTGGTGAGGTATAATGTGGTGTAGTCAGCTGTGTGACTCCCTTACTAATTCCTTCCAAGTGAAATGTTGGAAACGGGAAACAACTCTGGGTGTGGATATAACACAGCACCACATGTAGAGGAGAGAACATCTCTGGTCAGAACCCAGCATGGTGTGCATTTGGTCACTCTGGAAAATAACACAGCTGCCGCATATTCCTAGTTCAGGCTCCCAGAAGTGATGCGGCCCCCATGTGGGCAAGTTCAAAGCACAGTAGCAGCCAGCAGCTTCCTGTCCTGCAGAACAAGCGTGGGAGGTGCTACCATTTGTGAGAGATTGTGCTTGGTACCTTTGGAAGGTTTACAAAATGTCACCCTCATGGCTAGAGCCCTCATTGACAACAGAGGTTACACGAGACCATAGCAGTTGAGGACAGCCTTGGGGCAAACCAGTATGCCAGAGATTCAGTCCAATTCAGTTCAATTGTTGGCTTAGCACCCTGTGGGGCTTTGATGCTGTGGCATGTCTCCTGTTCCAGGGATGTCAGGCACCAGGCTGGGCCACCTGGACCATAGAAGCAAATATCACCAAAACAAGTGGAGCAGAGGGAGAAAGAAAAGTCAAATGCTTTATGGTGGTCTGAAATGCTGATTTCTAAATATTTGGGGCCTTTCTTGGGGACTGCTTGAAATAATTGGATGTGGGGTTAGGTAGGCTTGGGGTGGGGTGGTGCATGTCAGGGTAACGAGCGAGTCCTAGATACATGCTGCACACGTGCTTAGTGTACCTGTGATTTTGTGCCTTCCTGCATCATTCTTGCTCCTCTCTTCTCTACCCCTCATTCATTGGAATGAATTGGACTGAATTGGACTGAATCTCTGGCATACTGCTTTGCCCCTAGGCTGTCCTCAACTGCTATGATCTCGTGTAGCCTCTGTTGACAAAGACCTGGTGAAATGTGTCTCATGTGACTTTGATCACCTGGCACTACTCGTATCTTAGGTGGGAACAGACGTAAAATCCCTTTCAATTGAGTTAATAGTATCAGGAAGACTCAGGAGAAAAACTGCTTTGCAGTTTTCAATTTCTTACATAGGACTAATTTTCTGCTTTTGATACACTTGAATTTAAACATATTTCCCCAAATAGCCAGCGACATAATTTTTGGAAGTATTTTAAAACACGTGGATCTTCACTTTTAGTCAAACCCTAGCACAATGGGGCAGGAAAAAAATCTTATTCACTATATACAATGCCTGTGAACAGCCTGAGACTTAATATCATTTTTCCAAACACTGTCTTTGGGCAATGTTTAATTTGATCCATATAAAGCACAAAGGCAGCATCTTATCATTTCTTTCAGAAATTATAGTTGCACTAAGCCTAAAATATTACTGAAATATTCTTCTTTAATTAAAAGAAGTTCTGTAAGGTACAATGATTACTTAGATGAGAGAGAACATTATAACTTTGCCATAAAAGCAGGGCAAGAATTAGTTAATTATCCTTTCTTTTCTGGAAACCATTTCTCAAGGCAGGGGAAGAACAAATATTAGATAGACAGTTGGATTGTTTGCCTTTTTGGCTCAAGAACAAGCGCTAATGTCTCGCAGGAGGCTGAGCAATGTTCACAAGCCGTCCACAGGATGATTTATTTTTATGACTTACTGACATATGTTATGGGCAGTGGAATGGGATGTCTTCTTTTTTCCCTGTGGCTTGTTAAGTATTTAAATGAGCAGACAGAACCATGCATCTCCTTCTTCCAGGAGCCCTCTGGGTCATGCTTTTTCATCTTTCTCCTTATTGAAATAGACAAGAATGGAAATGTTTGCAAATGGGGCTTTCTTCCTAATTTAGCAAGGTTCAAGAAAGTGCTAACTTCTTTCCAAGTATTATCTCAAAATGCTTTTTGCCCAGATTGATTTTCTTACTTCAGACTTTATAGGGACTCAGACCCTGTAAGAAGTTTCGTGATCTCCACTTCCTCTACCCACAATCACATGCTGTCATCCTCTTCTCTGATATATCCAAGTTATAAGTTGCTGATTTTCCTGTTCTAGAACATAAGAATTAGGAAGAAAACACATCATAAAACCACTCAGGAAACAAAAATGTCCCCAAATGAGTCAGTGTCAATTGAAGAGACTACCTGATGCAAATACTACATCAGCACCAATTTTGTCATTTAAGAATTTTAAGATCAGAAGCAATTACACTCAACAGCACCTTGTTTTTATGTGTCTACCCTTCATAGCCTTGGCTAGTAAGTCGGCCTGCACCATAATTTACACTGACATCTAATTTCAGCAGATCTGCAAGCAATCTAACAGAAGATGGAGAAACTGAGAGGAGAGGAGTCCAACTTTATCACCGCAGACGTAAAGATTCATTATTTTTGCCAATTTCAAAAGTGAACCTTATAAATATCTACGCTTTTTCAATATTTTGCATATTTCATTACTTGAATAATCTGTATATTTGGTAAATGATTTCTGCTTAAAAATAGATGATTAAACACTTTACCTGGTTATAAAAAGC
Organism: Xerus rutilus; assembly: GCA_028644305.1. Taxonomy (NCBI): domain Eukaryota; kingdom Metazoa; phylum Chordata; class Mammalia; order Rodentia; family Sciuridae; genus Xerus; species Xerus rutilus. The sequence continues at coordinate 50,488,123 of CM053406.1, forward strand.
ACTTAAGTATGGTTATAGTATGGGTATAGAACCTATTCCAAATATATGTTTTTCCATTTTAGAAAATTTGCTGCAGAAAGAGCAAGCACTAAGATCCTTTTAAAAAAGTATAGTCACCAAAGAAGTTCTATTTTGCAGTTCACACTGTTTGGAATGCCTCCCCAGCTTCTTGCATTTTTCTCCTCTCTGAGACTGGCACCATACAAGGAAAGGGACATCAAGTAGCCTCCCTTGGTCCTGCGGTCCCATGGTCATGGCTGTGTGGTTTGGCAATTGACTCAAGTAAGTCTAATTTGATTCCTTCCTGGATTAAAACAAACAAACAAATGGAAACTAGGGTGAATTTTCAGTCCTGTTCTAACAGTGAGACCATCAGATGAGTAGATTAGGAATGAAAAGATGTCATGTGACTGAGTATGTGGATCCATATAAAGCAGATCAGGGCTTCTTGGTTTGGGTGTTGTTTATATTTGGGAGAAGTTCTTTGCTGTGGGATCTATCCTCGGCTTTGTAGGACTTTCAGCAATATCCATGGCCTCTGTCCACTAGATTGCATTAGCATTTCTGTTATGACAACTGAAAATGTCTCCAGACATTGCTGAATGTCTTCTGGGTGGAACCCCCAGAGTAGAGGGAACAGAGGTGATGTGGGGAGAGACAGAAACTGGAAATGTCAGAGTTTCTGACATGATTGTCTTAAAGACATTTGATTTACTTTTGTTGTTTCTAAGCCTCAGGTATATTCCTACCAGCATTCTTCCAATTGGTATGCTTTTTTTTCTACATAATTTTTACCCTAAAAATTTGAGTTGTGTTTCTGCCCTTGGCAAACAAAATAGTTCTAATTAATGAGATAATAGATTGTGGTAGATTAAACTTATTCTAAAAGCCCATTTTCAAAAAGAAAGGATGGCTACTACAGATATGTTCTTATCAACAGTGTCCTCTCATTTAAGGAACAATCAGAGTTTTTAATAAATGAATTAATTTTAACAGCTGTTCTCCCCCGCAGTCCCCTTCCCCCAGTGCTGGGTGTCAAATCTGGGGCTTTGCACATGCTAGGCAAGTACTCTACCACTGAGCTCCAGCTCCAGCCCCAACAGGTTAATTTTATAAATGCAAATGTGGGCAAGGGTGAAATAAGGAACAAGTGTTTAACAGGTGCAGTTTCAGTTTTTCCAGATGAAAAGAGTTCTGTGGATAGATGGCAGTGATGGCAGTATGACAATGTGGATGTCCTTAATGTCACGTAACTGTAGTTTGACAATAGTGAAGATGGTAACTTTTATATTATGTATGTTAACACAGTTCAAGGTTAAAAGGTAGGTATGAGGAAGAGAAAAGGAAAGGAAAGAAGAGGGAGACTGGGTTGGGCCAGGTTTGGCTTACGCATTCCTGATGAACTTATTGGTCAGCAATTCATCTTGTAGCGGATTCACCACCCACAGTTTACCAGACTGACAGCATTTGGCTTCTGCCTGTGATGGTATTATTCTTTCAGTAGTGTTTTTGAAGAAGACATATTGAGGCACAGATGAAAACCTGCTGAATTATTCTCTGTCAGTTCCTTTGTGTTTTAAAGCTGCTTCAGGTCACCTTCAGAGAGTTCTAGACTTGGTACTTAATTAATATAAAACTGCGTGTTCTGTCCATGTGTAGTTTAACCCATTTAGGAGACTACATCTTGGGAATCATTCTGCAAAGAGCCCCCCCACCCCAAAATGTTTTGTCTTCTAACTCCTGAGACTGATCATCTAAAGGCATTCAGGGATATATCAGTAGAACACTGGAAATGTGCACTTACTCATCTGGGTTCCATAATTTAGAACCTGGATTGATCCTGACTATGAAGAGAAAAAAGGTGTCTTCAGGCACACGTTGGTAAAAACGACCATATCAAATGGGTAATAGGACTAAGAAGAAAAGGGCTCTGGTAGGAATAATGCGCTTCAGGTGAAGGGCATGTTTATTTCATTCTGAATTCTTCCTGAAGTATCTCGCTCTGACAATGCAAATTGGAATTGAATTTATAATTTCAGTAGATACATATTTTATAGGTGGTATATGCTATACATACAAATTCCTTGTTTTGAATAGCTGATTAAAAATTATTTGAACTTAATTGAGGTGAAAAAAATTTCAGTAATCCAGTCTCTAAATGAAGCCCTTTTTTCTTTTACAGGATGAGGGTGGGGAGGCAGATTTATAAAGCCATAAAAAGTCCCTTTCCTCTTTAATCATTTAGACAGGTAGTCAATTTTCTTAGTATAGGCTATCTTTTGCCATTAAATTTGCAGATGGGGTTGGTGATCAAGCAGTAAGGCCATAATAAAGTTCTTTGCTCCAAAAGAAAGTGAATAATATGCAACATTTTTAATGAAAGCAGAAAGTGAAGACAAGAACAGGAAAAACAAATACCGATTAGATTTCCCAATTAAGTTAACCTTCCATAATACATAATTGTATTATGTATTATTATTAAGGGAGAAACTTTTGGACAAATAAAGTATTTGTATATTTGTCTTTAAACTATAGTGATACAATATTTTGAATTTTCTTATCTTGTTATAATCTAAAGCTTTAAAAATAATTGAGGTCTTATTATTATAAACATCTCCTAAACCAAGAATTCTTTAGTGCAAGTTTTTCTAAGAAATGTTAGAGGGTGCACAGGTACTTCAGTATCATTGAGCAGATCGTACACAGTATCACATTTAAAGTAATGTGGTCAAATTCTCAGTGTCACATATCTGTTTTCATATCCATTTCTTACACACACACACATATATATATAAAATTCAAAGCATGGTTATTTTGGTGAGATGGTTAATTGGTGGGTTCTAAGAGTTAGGGTATGATTCTTATTCTTTGTCTTAATTGGAAAAGTCCTTTTTGTTCTCAAAGAATATATATATAAAACAAAAATAGACATCTGTTCATATATATTTAAATATAATCCTGAATAATATCTTGAAGAGGCCAGAGGGGTTTAAACGTTTGTTGAATCATGGATAGCTTTGGGATTCTAAATAACCTTGCAATTTATTTTATAAGCCTAGAAACCTTGAAAGGGTAACTGGATTCCACTGAATAATTATGCTGAGAGAAGAAATATGAACAAGGATTTTCCCAGGCAAACTGGAAGGATTGGTTGTTATGGTTTGGATGTGATATGTCCCACAAAAGCTCACATGTGAGACAATGCAGGATGGTTCAGAGAAGAATTGATGGGGTTAGGAGAGCCTTAACCCAATCAGTGAATTAATCACTTGATGGGATTAATTGAGTGGTAAGTGAAGGCAGGTGGGGTGTGACTGGAAGAGGCAGGACATTGGGGGCGTGGCTCTGGGGTATATATTTGTATCTGGCCAGTGGAGTTGTTCTCTGCTTCTGATCGTCATGTGGGCTGCTTCCCTCCACCACACTCTTCTGCCATGTTGTTATCCCTAGCCTTGAGCCCCAAGGAATGGAGCCTGCTGTCTGTGGATTGAGACCTCTTAAACCGTGAGCTCCCAAATAAACTCTTCCTCTAAAATTATTCTGGTCAGATCTTTTAGTTATAGCAGTGAAAAAGCTGACTAAAACAGTGGTCATTTTAAGAACTTGGTGAAAACTATGGGAGAAAAGTGCTCATGCTCACAACGCTTTTTCGGCATGTCATTTTGTAGAGTTTACACCTTCATGTTAAGAACTCTTGGATTAAGTGCATTTATTCAACAGTTATTTGTTGTTTGTTTTCTTGATCCCAGCACTATTTTTAGATGCTAGAGATGCTGCCCTGCACAAAACTGAAACATCTTCACCCATATGGGATTTTTATTCTATGGGTTGGAGTAGTCTACAATGTGGGATGCAAAATTTTAAAAATGATCCCAATAATAATTTGGATATGGAGTGTCCCCTAAAGTCTCATGTGTTAAAGGCTCTCTGGCATACCTGTGATGATTTTAGGAGGCAGTGAAAAAGACAGGGCCTATTTGAAGGAAGGTAGGTCATTGGGGATGTGCCCTTGAGGAGGGCATATTGGAATCTTGGTCTTTCTCTCTCTACTTCCCAGCTGCCATGAGGTAAGCAGCTTTGTCCCATCATGTATTCCCCATCATGATTTTCTGTCTTGTCAAAAGCCCTGAAACAATGGAGCCAACCAACCAAGGACTGAAACCAAAGCCAAAATAAATCTTTCCCCCTTTTAATTTGATTTTTCTCAGCTATTTTGTTAGAGCAACAAAAAGCTAACTGAAACAGTCCCCCAAGATTCCCATCCTCTGGTCATTCAATTAGAAATTAATCTGGGCATTGCTGAGAAGGGATTTTGCAGATGTAACTAAGGTTAAAAACCCTTCTCTAGGTGGCCCAATCTAATTCCTTGACCCCTGAGGAGCAGAGAGTTTTTCTTTGGCTAAAGTCAAAGAGAGGAGTGGAAAAGCAAAGTTAGAGAGATAAAGCTGAGAAAAGGAAAGTCAAAGAGATTCAAAGTGTATAATGGGCTGGGCTTTCCCTTGATGGTTTTGAATACATGAGAGGGATGCCATGAGCCAAAGTGTATAGGCAGCCTCTGATTTATGGCTATTTCACCTCATGAAAAACCAAAAAGATCATAGGACTTCTCACCTATAGAACAGTGAGATGATAAATGTGTTGTTTTAAGCTGCTCTTTTGTTGTAATGGCAATAGAAATGAAAAGAGGCAATAAACAAAAAAAGAAGAAAAATATTTGCTAATAGGTTATGAATGCTAAGTGGAAAACATATAGGAAGATATTGAATGGGATGAAAGATGGCACTTTATGTAGAATTTTCTGGAAAGGATTCACTGAGAAAGGGGTCTTTTGAGAAAAGACCTGAAGGCCATGAAGGAGCGAGCCATGAAGGTATTGGGGTGCCAGCATTCAGTGCAGAGGGGACAGTAGAAGCAAAGTCCTGAGGCAGAAGCAGGTTTGATGTATGAGAGGAGTGGTAGGAAGGCCGGGATGCCTAGGGCTGAGTGAACTCAGGGGAGTCATTTTCTGAAGGTCTCATAAGTCGTGCAACAATTTTGGCATTTATTCTGAGGATAGAATCCATAAAGGAGTCTGCACAAGGGAGAGGATAACATAATTGACTTGTGCTTTAGCAGGATCACTCTAGCTTTGTGTTGAGATTCAGCTGCAAGGAGGCATGGGTAGAACTGGGGTATCAGCTAGAAGGCTACTGCAAGAATCCAAGCGAGACAAGATATTGGTTTGGTCTTTCATCTGGGTGGTGGAAGTAGTAAGGAATGGTCATATGTGATTCATTTTGAAAGTACAGTGGATAGAATTTTTTCAATGACCAGTAGTGAAGGGTGCCATGTAAGAAAGTAAGGCAGAAAAAGCATCTTTTACTGCTTTCGTGAAATAGAAATTTAAGATCGTCTAATAGTTTGGAAACTTCAGAATTATTTAATAATATTCATTTGGTGGACTTAGTGTATGTGTGTGTTCAATGTGTGTGTGTGTGTGTGTGTGTGGGGAGAGAGAGAGAGAGAGAGAGAGAGAGAGAGAGAGTTAATTCTCTTGGGTCCACATAGTACTTTGGTTCCTTTTGTGACTGGACAGAGATGCTGGAGTGTACTGACACTTCTAGGATTATGGCTCTTCAACAATGATGGAAGCCACAGGAGAATCTTCAGGCCCTGTACTGCCTTGCAGAAATCTTAGGAGTGTTCCCAAAAGAAGACAGAAAAACCAAACATGTAAAACATGTACATGGAGTGAACAAACATAGCAGTAGTAGCCAAAAAGTAAAACCAAATACAAAACATAGGCAGATTAAGTTTTAGGAAATTTGGAAAATCAGTAAGAACCAGAACATAGGAGTACGGTGGAATTGTCAGAAAAGGTAGAACTTTTTAACCTAGTGATGTAAAGTCGCAGGTGTGGTTTGATAACTTGACTGAATATGTAAAATATTATGGCTCAATGAATGGCCAAGGCTCTTCATTGTGCCTAAAAGAGGTAACCAAAGGGATTTAGATCAGCTAAGAGGCAGAGCTGATTATTAAATAATGGAAGGAGCACCCCGATGAATCTCCAGAGGCTTTTTAAAAATTGAAACAACTGAGGGACAAGTATTCTGTTGTGACAGTGCTGGATCTCTCCACAAGATGGCAATCATGAGTTAGCTCCAGTTTTTGTTTTCTCTTGATAAAAATATAAAGTTTACACTTGGGCAGGAAAAAAATAAAGAACCATGACTTATGTTTTACTGTCATATTTTGTATCGTTTATCTGTGGATGAGTTATATTTCCCCAAACCTCCATCTCCACTTATGGGTTTTTAAAACGTATTATTTTATAAGACTGGGGGAGGCAGGTTGCGATATGGGGGTGGCAAGAATCTCTCCTTACTCTCACATCCTAGCACTAGAACATCGATCTTCATGGAAAGCTTGTGGAACAAGAAAGAGTTTGCCATGCTTTAGAAGTCTGAAGTGAGGTATTTTCTAAAACTTGGTATGCAAAAGGATGTCAGTTAGAAACCTACATGTTTCTTCAAACAGTAAGAAGTTATGAATTTGGTGAAGGGATGTGGAAATTTTTTGTTTAACAAATGATTTTTATTCCCTTAAGAAATAAGAATTTTTGGGGAGAGGAGGTTCCCGGGCATTGAACTCAGAGGTGTTTAACCACAGAGCCACATCCCCAGCTTGTATTTTTTTTTTTTTATTAAATATATTTTATTTTGACATTGGATCTTGCTAAGTTGTTTAGGGCCTTGCCAAATTGGTGAGGGTGACCTTGAACTTGAGATTTTCCCACCTCAGTCTCCTGAGTCAAGTTGCTGGGATTAAAAGAGTGGGCCACTGTGCCCAGCTTAGAAATAAGAATGTTAAGACTTTTGTTTGACATAGAATGTATTCAATTTAAAATTCAGAGGAGAAAGTACCTTCTTCCTCTTGTAAAAAAGAAATTGTCAGATGCACTAACACATACCTGTAATCCCAGCAATTTGGAAGGCTGAGGGAAGAGGATCACAAGTTAGAAGCCAGTCTCAGCAACTTTGGGAGACCTTTAGCAACTTATAGTGAGATCCTATCTCAGAATAAAAATGGCTGGGGATGTGGCTTGGTAGTAAAGTACCCCTGCCTTCAATTCCCAGTATGAAAGAGAGAAATTGTTTTTTCTATTATGTAGAGGTTACACAATTTCAGGTCATGTACTTAGCGGTATGCACTGCAACTTGATCTTCATCTGTAACTACTGTATTGTCTGTTTAGTCTCTATATTGCCTAATGGCAGACAATCAAAGAAAAAAACCAGGTGCATTACTGGAGTATTTTATCAGTTTGGAATTTTCTCTCCCTGGAATTAAAATTAATCCCAAGGCAGCAGTGAGGACATCTAGTTCTGATATGTGTTCATATGGCATCTCCGCTGTGATACTGGCATATTTGGGACTGGAGTGTGACCAGTCCTTCATGCTGGTATCCACTGAAATCCATGGTTCTTGCTTTACTGAAAGTCATGGTTCTCCTTGCTTTGCTTGTCACACAAGTCATTATCTGCCTCCTACTATGATATCTCTCGATTGCAAACAGAAGGCCCCCTGGATCTTCCAGCTTGCTTGGAAGCCATTTTCTCTCAGCCAGCATCCAATGTCTTTTGCTGCATAGAAGATGCCAATGCTACTTGGAGAGCTCTTGAGGGGAGCTGGTCTGGGTGGGTGTGCTCTGCTTGATTTTGGCTCACTGCAGTGTTCATTGTGATGCTGCTGTGTTCCTGCCTGCACAGTTGTGTTGCTATGTAGGTTGTAGTTGACAGGTGTTTGGATCCTGCCTTTACAAGCTCAACTTGAGGTCTTGAAGGTTGTGACCACAGGCCCTGATTTTATAACCTCAACCTGAGGACTTGAAGTTTCAGACCTCAGGAATGCAGCGCTCTCTCTCTCTCTCTCTCTCTCTCTCTCTCTCTCTCTCTGCCCTTTGCTGTGTGGCATAGAGATTTATACTGCAGTATCTATATATCAGGTTCAGCTACATACAGGATCATCAGTTGTTAGAAAATCCAGATGATACAGTGTATGAAGGCAAGGTGTTAGATCACCTTATCTGCCTTAATGCATCTGGAAAATAGTGAACCAGAGTCAATGTAGGGCACTTTGGGAAAAAGAAGCCTAAATTAGCAATGACAGTAAAGAGACACTGGGATAATAAGTCCAGGATCCTGCAGAACTAATCGTGTGAGACCTTCAAGTCACTTAACCTACCTGAGATGACATTTCATGATCTAGGATCTAGAAAGCACCATATGCGATTCAAAGTGCACATGGTATCAATTTGCGATGTGTGATATTATAAAGTTTTTACTTTCCTAAGTAAAGCTATTGTGAGGATAAAACCTAAATCAAGACAAAAGTATGTAAATCCTGGATTTCAATAGTTTAGTTCTATAAGGCAGTTTATACACAGAGAAACTCCAGTGGTTTGAAAGAGGAATGTACAATTTGCTCATTTTGAATGCTCTGAATATAAATATTGTGTGTATAAAGAGTTCAAAGATACCTCATATTATTCACCATCTAAAACTAATTAATGTCATAAAAGTTGCAGTTGAAAACAATATACTTTTTCAGTACATCTGGGTGTATGATTAAATTCCACTTCTTTAATAAGATTTTTTAAAAAGAGATTAAAGCAGATGAAAACATGGATAAATTTAGGCAGAATGCGCGAACAACTGTTACTGGAAACACCGAATAAAATTGTTACAGATGGCACTATAGATGTCAAGAGGGTTCTTGATATAAACATTTAAGTTTACAAAAATTTTACATGGCTAATAATACATTAGAATAATTAAATTAAATACTGAAAATTGCACTGAGGAGAATAACCATCCAACTCTCTTCTTTTTAGGGTATTTAGGGCAAAGCTCTCTTCCTTTAGGTTTAAAGTGTCAACTTAGGTTTCTCGAAATATGCCAAAGGGGAATTTCACGTGTGCTTTGCAATATGCCAGTTTCTACACAGTCCCTTCCCACTGTGCCCATGCATCACATGCTCGCCTCTGTGAGTACAACGGCATTGCAGCAGTGAGGGGGCGAGTCACCTGCCCAGCTTGATATAAGTGGCAGCTCAACAGGGTTTCACTGGAACATTTATAAAGTTTTAGATAGTGGTCACTGCCAGCTCAGAAGATAATTATAATAAGTGAATTTTGTCTGGAAGCCAAGAAGAGAAAATCTATTTGGCATTGAGATAAAAGTAGACAACTTTATTGTTTTAGCAGCACTTGTCCTGCAGTTGGAGTCTGTGGCAGCAGTAGGGGATGGAAATCATGCTCTCCCTCCTGTGCCTTTCTGAACCCAGAACAAAGCAATTACATTTTTAGACGAAACCATTTAGAGGACAACCAATTTCACTGCAAGCATCCTGGAATCCAACAGCTCTACATGGCTCTGGTTAGAATGACATCTCTAAAATTGTATCTCTGCTGCTGTGTGACTCCTAGTGTTTACTATAATTTGGTGGCTGAAACCCTATGACTTTAGTGCCTACTGTGTGCAATCCCCTACGGCAGGCTGCTGCCATCCTGGCTGTGTGGCTGCACTGGGGTAGGAAGTAAACCAGGAAGCAGCGGGGAGTGCAGGCGAGAAATTTCTTCACAGCTGGGTAGACAAGTGGCTAAAGTCGTTTCATGACTCTGGTTGTCTATTGTGTCTCTTTTGAAATGAGATTCCTCATTCTTTTAGCCAAAGGATGATTTTACTAGTAAACAGAATTTTCTCTACAAAGCTGGTCTCAAGAAATGGCATATAAGTAGCCCTGAAATAAATTCTGATGGCTTAATTAAAGTTAATGCAATATGCAATTCCAATGTGTTTTCAATCTGAGTAAACTGTTGCTTTGTTTTAAAGGGCAGTGCAAATCATTTGTGGGGTATAGTAATAATATGTGGTATGAAACAATTTATATAACATCAGCCTTTTATTCATTGGAATGCAAGTATATGTTTTGAGATTTATTTTTTTTTTTGGTGCTATGTATAAAATCCCCATTTTAAGGGCAATGGGAATCATTTAGATCATTCAAACACCAATAATGCTAAGAATAAGCATGAAGTATTTGTGTGTCTAAAAAGTTGGCTCTTGTTTCATTTTATATAAATTAAACATTTTCCACTCTGATTTGTTTTATGATCTTTAGTTATGGCTTCGGTGCTCAGTCTTAATGTTATTGGTTTCAGAATTTAATAAAATCAAAATTAAATATACAGTCAAACTTACAAATATATTGTTGCCTAGATCTTTTTGATGGCTGTTTTTATGTCAAGAAATTTTATATGTCAGACCATTGAAATCTCTTCATGGGTGACCACTGAAGGATTGCTCTTGCCCTAGTGCCTATTTCAATCTGTGTGAGCTACATGTCTGCTCCTAATGTGTGCTGCCATTCAAACTGTCAGACTATGCTCGGACCTTGGGTTTGGTCAGGGTAGATCATGTTGGTTCTTGTGTTTGGGAACAGCTATTGTTCTTTGGCTTGTCTGCTAACCTACTTATATCATGCAGATAGGAAGTATATGATAATTACAATATATTCCCATTGAGAAGCTCAGGAGATCTTGGGTATCATGAGGAAAATGAGAGGAGTTCATAAACATTTTTTCTTGATGTTTTATATAGCACAACAGGAGGTGAAGCAAGTAGAATCCTAAATGTGCTTTTCTGGGTGTTGAGAAGGGTCTGGAATCCAGAAGTAGTGTTTGTACTTTTCTTGAATGTTTTCCTCTTACTTGAGTGGGTGTGTTTTATCTAACACTATTGGAGATGAGAGCTTTAAAGAAGAGAAAATGAAGCCATCACACTGAGGATAAATACAATATATGCTTTGAGAGCAGATTTTGACAGAAAGAAAGATACAAATAGAGAAAAAGAAGGACCAAAGGAAAAAGAAGAAAGAAATGATTGAGTTGGGTACACAGGGCACATTTGCTAACTTCTGGGGCTATATATATTACAAAATAGTTTCAAATCCCAACGAGGCTGTGTACCAAAACAGTGGATGAGAGTTGTTTGAAACTTGGGTTCTAAGGGAACAATACCATGTGCGGTCAGGGATGGTTTCGCCAAATACATGGTATTTCCATGTGGCCCAGAAAGAAGAGAAAGAAGAAGTCATTCAAAGTGCAGGAGGAAAAGCCCATCTTAGGGAGAGTGAAATGCCTTGTGTAAAAACTGTGAGCAGGAAAATGTCTTGTTGTGTTCTAAGGACTGGAAGGAGGTCCTTGTGGTTGAGAAATGAGGACATGGAGGAGCATAAGGTGAATCAAGAGGGCAGCAATGTTGGGTCATACATTAGGTTTGGATTTTACATTGAATCCAGAAGCAGACTATTGAGTGATTTTAAGCAAGGGAACAACTTGATCCTATTGTGTCTTGGGAAGGAAGTTGCAATCTAAGAGAGGTAAAGTTAAGGGCTCTATATTAGATATGATCATTTTGTATTGCCTAAATTATTGAATTTATAGTCTGGATATTGGAATCTAGGAACCATCTATATAAAGATGGAATTTAATCCCATGGGGATAGATGAGATCACTAAGGGCAAGAGGAAAAAGAGAAGACAGGCCAGGGTTTCTAAGGAGAAAGCATGTTATGCAGGAGGTTGAGGTCAAAGGAGTTAAAAAAAAATCAGGAGAATGTGGTGACAGAAGCCTGGAGGGCAGAGACTTTTGAGGAAGGGAATATTTAACTACACCCAATTGTGAGACATTGAATGACAAAGTTTCCATGTAATTCAACAACATGGTGTAGCCTTATACAGAACGGTTTCAGTGAAGTGGGGAGATGCCAACCAGTTTGAAGTGAATTCTGGAGAAAGAATTGGTGAGCTTAGTTCTTTCAACTATGGGAGAACAGAGAAGGCACATTAGCTGAGGGAAGTTTGAAATTAAGAGAAAGTTTTTTTTCTTTATTCTTCTTAAAGTATGGATAGTATTATAGTAAATTTGAGTGTAATTGAGAATGAGCCAGAAGATAGCTAGTATTTTATGAAATAGGAGAGAGGAAAAATGAAGAAATAAAAATTTGAGAAGATGAGTATATCATGAAGGTGGCTGTGTTTCAGTAGAACCTGCTTCTGCTGGGTCTGGGAAAGGCCTTTTCTTGATGCCCATTAGAGAGTCACAGAATTCTCAAGAGAGACAGGGTCAGGTTCAGAGCCTACTTCTCCAAGGAGTGACCCTTTAACTATGCCTCAGAGCTTCTTTAGTAAAGTTCCTGCTGCTGTCAGGGTAGGCCCCCATGTGGGGATTGGACTAGAAAATCCAGGATGCCTCCTTAGATCCCTGAAAGCCAGATGCCTCTGCTGTCATCTTTTAACAATGTTGAAATGTGCAGGATTCCTGCTTCCTGTCTGCTGTCTTCCAAATTGAAGTGAACCTGATGGTTAATTCGGAGGCAATGGAAATCCATGCCTAGCAGAAACCTGAGATGCCACAGGCACATGCCTTATTTGACCTTGCCTGAAAATGTACAGTTCTCTTTTAAATTCACTGTCAACCATGGAAACACAGCATGAACCTTTGCAGCAGAAAAGGCATTTTTTCTTTGAGACTAGCATTGTGAGCAATGACAGGAATCAAATATCAGAAGTTATCAGTACCTTTCAGGGGCAAGTGCCTGAGCAGGATAGCAAGGGTTTCCTAGACTGCGTATGGACATTGTAGTATCAGGTCACTGACAGACAAAAAGGGTCAAAGAAGTACTTATGTTGCTTGTTTAATATATTTTGTAGTTTATGTGTAAGATTGAATGAGGTTCAAAGCAAAAATAATTGGCTTTTACATGTAGATTTTGTTATTACACTATTTCTTTAGATTAATTATTTCTTTAAATGTTTTTTTCTTTTTTTAAAAGTATAGAACTCTGATAATAATTTAATAAGTTTCCCACATAAGAATTTTCAATTCTGTATTATATGAACCTACGTACAATTTCAAAGTATTAGTTTTATTCATTTTTATGAGAAAAACAAGTTAAATGAAAAGCTTAAATATGTTTAAAATGATCATTGTGTAACTATTTAGTAATATAGATAGTTTGGGGTACAATGAAGACTTGTTTTTATAGACTCATTAATTGTGGTATTTAACAAATCATTGTAAGTCTCATAGGTTTATATTTATTTAAAATGTTTCAGATATTAAAACTAATTGATATGGTGTGCTTTCATCACCTCTATAAAATTTTTGTGGTATTCATTGTGACATACTTAAAGTGGAGACAGAACCCTTTTCTTTGCCAGTGATTTCGGAGAGATGTTTGATTGCAAGAAAATGTTTTGCCATGGCATGGGTTGGAGAGGTTGACAAAAAACTCCATGTAAGCTTCTTCTTTCACAAAGCACAGAAAGAATGCACCAAACAAAAAACCAGTTTCTGTAGCAGAACATACACACACAGTACAGAGTCCACTGAATAGTGACAGTGCAATGGGACTAAACCAGGGACAAGCAGGCAGCCAGAACATTTCAGAGCACAATGATGCAACCATAGAGCTCAGCTGATTTCTGCATTTAAAGTAAATGTAAATGCAGATGCAAAAATAAATGAGTTTATACAAATAGAAATAAGCCTCCTAAACAGACTAAGCAATATTCAATAGGGAAGAGCAAGCAGAAAATAACAAGGGATGTTGAATCTTAAATAAAAGAAATCTAGACTAGGTAAGCTGGTATTTAGTAAACCAAATCAAATAAACATTTTTTTTTCAATTTCTAATAAGAAGAAACCAGAAATTCTTCTTGGATGCTAGGGTACAGGATTCTTTAACACATTTCTTTATTTAAAAATAATCCCTAAGCACATCTTTACAAGGTAAACAAAACAGATTATATCCTTGTTCTCATGGAGCTTATTTTCCAGTAGGGGAAGAAAAATGTTTAAAATATGTAATGTATCAAATGTGATAAGAATGTTGACAGTGCAAACTGGTTAATATATACTGAATGGAGGGATGGGTACAAGGACCACAATTAGGCAGACAGGAATCTGCGAGAGAGAAGACTCCTGGACCCCACAGCACAAATTTTTCCAGTGTTGCAAAAGCAGCATTTTATACACTGGATCTTCTTCCTGCTTGCCATGAATATGAACATGTCAAGAAAGTTATGGCAGGCAGACCTCAGAGAACACTGGTATAGAGTGTTCATCATGATCACGACTCTTCTCCATTTGCTTGTCTCAAGTGTCTCAGTTAGTTAAGGCTGGCTGGTAGCCATGCTGCTCAGGAGAGAGAATAGGATTAGTAGAAAGTGCTTCTCTTTCCACTGTTGGCTGGAGAGCCAATGGGGAAGTTCACAGTCTTTCCAACACAGTCAATTATTTTTAGTCTCACTTTCCACTCCCACTCTGGTCTCAAGACTGATGAAGAAGCAAAAATGGGAGGAAATGATAACTGAGGACAAAACCAGAATGGAAAAAATTTTCAGATGCTTAGAAGTCGATTGTGACTGAAGATGAATTTGATTTCATTGTTTTTGTTTTGATCATATTTCTATTTTTACATAAAGGTTCTTCTGGTTTTAATTTGGGTGTTGAGATTTTCTTGGAACTCTCATCTTTGAGTGGCTTCATAAGTTTTACCTAAAATATCCTTAGAGTACTATGAAAAAACTTCTTATATTTTCTGTTCACCTTGTGTTTGGCTTCTGAACTCTTTAATTCCTGGGTAACCAATTCCCTGTGTTCAACATCCTCTGCTTGATATGCCTATGGTGGTGTCTCATAGAATATTAAGTCCTGTCTCCAGGGATCTGTGCCTTACCAGTGAGTAGAGAATATTCTTCTAGGGCTGAGGGAATGAACTATCAGAAGAGACTGCCTCTGGCAGAACACATTGAACAATTTTATTTCTGCACCTTTAGAAAAGTGGTCCTGATTTTTCCCTCTGATGGCCTGTTCTCAAAATGCACTGAGACTTCACTTCTTTTATTTACCTTTTCTGAAATATTACTTCCTGATGGCATCTCCTACTCACATTGGCACTGTATTTATTTTAGCCAGCTGAGACTTGTTTCTACTTTTCCTGGTATCTGATCACAGTGTCCTTTCACCTTTGGTATTCTCAGTGATAGTATTTATATTTGGCTGAAGACATTTCTGCTTCTCTACAGATCACAAGTTTTGACACAACTAAGACAAAAGACCGCTTGGTGAACAAAGGAGTAACTCGGGATGAACCTGCCTACTCCTGATAATATAATCTATTTTGCAGCCATTTTAGTGACTTCATTATAATGTTATAGTAGGAAAAAAAATCCCAAGCAAGCTGTGAGGAGACTCCAGTTATTTTCCTGACCCTGTCTTTGACCCTGACCCATGACATGCACAGAAAAGGAGAAGAGCCATAATATCAACTGTCTGATCTCACTGAATTATTCAGAAGAGCAGATGATAGATTAATAACATAATGACACTAATAATAAGCTGCTTGATTTAAACATGTTATCACATTCTTATGATGATTCTGTGAGGTAGTTAGTTGTAATGCAGTTGAGAAAACCCAGGTTGAGAGGGCCAAGTGACTCATCCAAGGTCCTATTGGGGAATAAGCAAAATAGCCAGAATTCCAACCCTATTTACTTGCCTTCAATATCCATGTTCTTTCCACTTCACCTGGATGCCTCTGGATCTGAAAAATTGTTAATTGAAGTTCTTTAGGGAAGAACGTATTATATGCTGTACAATTGCTGGCATATAGCACTAAGCATTATCCTTCTTCAAATGGAAGATATCACCTACCAGGCGAGATAACCGAGAGAATAATTGTTCTTTCTTAACAGCTGACACACTTAACAACCAAGTTATTTCCTTTCTGAGTGAAAGCATTTTATTTTTTAATCATCTAAATTCACAGCACTGTCTTTGGCAAAACAGCCTTTCTTTTGGAATCTTTAGCTATAGACCCTGGTGGGATCAGGAGTCCATTTGATCTCTTGAACCTGCATATAGATCCACACTGCTGTGAACAAAGTAAAGCATGAAGTAAATGGTGTTAGGTGACAGTTGTCTGCAAATCAAGGTAATCTAGCTGTCGACTGTTTGCTTTAAGAGTTCAATGGAATATTTTGGTTTAAGTTTTCCTTTTGTTGTATTACAAAAAGTACCCTGAGAACTTTCAAAGAAATGCTACAACAGTCCTTCAAATATTTTCTTCATATTTTTACTGCATTCTGAATGTTCTCACAATGTGTTATGCTGCATTTTTGCCACATTTTACTGTCATTCTGGCTGCTCCCTGTTATGTTTATTGCTGCTCATTCAGATTATAGTTCCAAGCTGAACTAAACCACAGTGATATAGTATGTAGACATTAAGGGAAGAAATGTGTTTCTTTCACTAGATTTCTGACATTGTTGAAAAGATCCTAATTTTGTATATCTATTTTTTTCTTTCTTGAACATGCAGCAATATGAATAAAGATGATCTTTTAGCACAAAATTATGAAGGATATTCAGTTTACCAATTAGCATGCACTGCCAAAAAAACACCTGCTTGTTTTATGGCAATAAAGAAGAGCCTAGCTGTCAGCATTGGCTTGATGAGAGCACTGTGCTTACTTCCACATTTGTCAGTGACGGAAAATAGCTGCAGCTTCCAAGCTTTCATAATAAAACATTGATTCTATTGGGACATTTATTAGCCCAGTCAACTACCAATGATAACATTGCAAGTCTTTTGACCACATTATTTGTGCATATGTGTATTTTTGTAATTAGATAGGAAGAGTGTTGACACAGTTATTACGATTTTCCAGTCTGGTGTTTCATTAGGAATTTCATCAAAGACTTGGCTATAATATTTTACACAGTAGAGTTCTGGAGCTGTGTGAAGTAGGCCATAGGAGGCACCGATGTGGATGTGTGATGTAGACAACCTATTTTCTAGTTCTTTTCTATTGTCCTGGAAGTTTCACTGCCTGACATCAACATCCTTGTGCATTTTGATTATTGTTCACAAGTAACTAAAGTAATCATAGAGGCTGCAGAGCTTACTGGCTAGTCCTCGCCAACAAGATGGCCAGTGGCCTCTGGAGCAATACCTTTCTAATTGCTGCACTGAAAATAGAGAGATGGAAAAAGGCAATGGAAACCTAGAAAGATAGGAGGAAATGAGCAAGAAAATCTGATGCATTTCCAGAATGCTTGTTCAGAGGATTAATGAAGAAGGCCCCACCAGGAGCATATAGAAATAAGGTCAGTGATCCATTTCTGTATGGGCCTGAGATAAGAATTGTAGGCTCTGCAATTATACCATCTCTGTTGCAACTATTCAACTCCATCATCATGGTGTGAAAGAAGCCACAGATAATACACAAACAACAACAAAAAAATTTGGGGTTTTTTTTTTTTTTTTCCTTTTCGGCAATTAGCAGAAGGTAGGTTTACTAGTGTTTTTAGAAAAAAACATTTCTATAAATTTATATTAAGACTATTTCAGGTGGTGAGAGTGAAAAAGAGTACCTGATTAATATATCTCCCCAACTATTTTGTGTGAAGGTTTGGCAGTAATTAATCACACAACATCCAAGATTATGGGTGACCTTGGTTCTTGTAGTAGAATACCATGAAACTTACAGGCATTTACTTTTAGAGCATTTTATTTAGAGCACATTTACTGGTATGCAGTTGCTTCCTAAATGATTTTATTACCTATATTGTCTTTGATTTTCTGAGTTCTCATATATTTTGTTCCCGTAATTTGAGAACTACTCCTATGGTATCACTCCCCTCACTACTTACAAATAAATGCCGTCTCCCCAGCCTGTTATTCAGACTTTTATGAACTAGAACCCAACCTGTCTTCCCAGTGTTATCTCTAGTTCTCCCCTGTATCTTAAGTTCTTTCCATAGAGTGATTATTCACCATTGCCCTGAGCCTAATCTGACTGCTCCATCTCCATGCTGGTATCAAGCCAATCCCTCTGGGCCTTCTGCTCTACTTACGCTTGAAAAGCCTACCTGTATCTCTTAGTCTCCAAAGAAGGCAATGATACCATAGTACTACATATAATTATAACTAATTATTAAAAATATTAGGAAAGTTATCTTTTCTTTGCAAATATATAAAATTTTAGGCTTATATTTAATAATAAAACTAGAAAGCTCCAAATTATAGCAATTTAGAGTGTCAAATTTGGCCCAATTGAGCTCAAAAGGTATAATAAAGATATCATACTGATTTCAGCAAATTGTAGTTTTTATCTATTAACACCTTCCCAGTGTGAAATCACCTCCTTGTGAGGACTATTAGCTCTCCTCCATTAGTGATTCAGACTGTGGAAGATGCAATATTACTGGCATTTTCAGGTTAAGTAATAGTAATAATCAGAGTATCTGAGAAAAAGCTGCATGTAATAGAAATAGCACAGGAGCTGGAAACCTGCAGGCCTGCGACCAAATAGCACTATTTCTGGAAAGTGCATCTGGACTAATGACAAAACTCTCCTTCTCCTCTCCCCATTCCCAAAGAGCCTAAAAGTACACGCAAGGTATCTCAAAGAACAAAATGTTAGCATGGAATTCCAGTGTCACACTTACAATGTATAATATCCCTTCCTGTATAAATAATATGATTTTGCTTTTTTCAATCCATGTATTCCTTAACAAAGGTACCATAAAATTTATTATATTAGTGTTGTATTTCAGTGTGTGACATTCTTGACTATTAAAACTGAGTGGAGTTCATGGAATCACCAGAGAGCAGGACTCCCTGTATCTGTTTCTCCTTCCCTTTGTATGTTCCTGGGAAGAGGAATCTCTATTTTACAACATTGTTTTAAGTGTGAAATAAGATGATTTATGTGTAGGGATTGGAATTATATATGAATACCATCTAGGATATACTCAAGATAATGTACCAAGAAGTATTTCAACAAAATAAAGTCACTGCAGTAAAACAATAAAAAATAGTTCTACATACTTCCACATAAATGCCAACCAATACAAGAACTATAAAAAAGCCAAGTGGGGCTGGGGTTGTGGCTCAGTGCTAGCGTGCTCGCCTAGCACGCGTGAGGCACTAGGTTCGATCCTCAGCACCACATAAAAATAAAATAAAGATATTCTGTCCACCTACAACTAAAAAATAAATATTAAAAAAAAAAGCAAAGTGTACTGTAGTGTTTTGAGACCCAGTGTCTTACCCTGTACACCGTGGTTCCTGGTAGCTTTGGTCAAGGAAACATGCTGCTTTGACTCTCAGAGCCTTAGAGATGTTCCCCTAGGATCTGCTGCTTCCCCTTTACAGTTTACATATACAGGTGAAAGGCCAGTTGGGCATAGGGAATTGGTTACTCAGGAATTAAAGTGTTAAGAAGTCAAACACAAGATGAAGAACAAATATAAGGAGTATTTTCATAGCACCTCTCAGGGTATTTTAGGTAAAAATTTTGAAGTCACTCAAAGATGTGAGATCCAGGAAAATTTCAACATTTATGTAAAAGTCGAAATATGATCAAAACAAAACCAACAAAACCAAATTCATCTTTAGTCACACAAGGCTTACAATCTCCCTAAAGTGCCAAGCATCTGGAACTTCTTTCCCTTCCAATGTCACCCTCTGCTTGATATGCCTATGGTGGTGACTTAGAGTACCAAATATTGACTCCAGAACACTGTGCCTTTCTGGTGACTAGATACTTACTGTCTGCCACTTGTAATTAAATAACCCAGCCTATATCATTTTGCTGGGCAGGACTTGATTTTGAAGTGAGCTAATTTGTTTAAAACAAAGCAACATTTTTGTTTAACAAACCAAAGAAGGTATTTGTATAATCTAGTTTTTCTGAGAGCATAATTTGAAGGAAACAGTGATACAAAGAGATGGCTGAACTCCTCAGCATATGTTAATAAACATCTGATCATTGGGGAAAACAGCTGAGAGAGAGGAGTGGGAAAGCTAGGGAGGGTTGAAAAACAGGGTGAGACAGAGGAATGATAAAATGCCCAGTGAAATTTTAAATTTCTCTCTATTCTTTCTCCAGATAGATCTCTTTTGTTCTCTGTGTAGAGAAGGGTGGAATACTAGTAACCCAGGCTCCTAGTCCTATGACAAAGGTTCACTCTGTGTTTATGCTAACCTACAGTCAACTATAGCTAGGAAGGACAGTAAAGTAATATTGACAAGATAGTCACAGACATACTCTTCAAGCACTAGTGAAATTTTGGAGAAAGGAGGTCATTCTGATTTGTGCATATACCTCAAAATAGTTTCACCATAATTTTGCACTTAAGATAACAGTAGTGCAGAGAAATGATTAATAAAATTCATTGATTTTCAATAATTTCTCTTATTTTAGAAATAAAGTTTACTTAATTTCACTAGTATGAAATTAATAATTATTATAACATTCTTCTTAAAGTTTTTTTTTAGTTATTGATGGCTCTTTATTTTATTCAATTATTATTTATATGTGGTGCTGAGGATCAAACCCAGTGCCTCACACATGCTAGGCAAGCGCTCTACCACTGAGCTACAGCCCTAGCCCTATAACATTCTTCCTGTAGGTTTTAGTTTAGCCTAGTTGACATATGTCATCTATCTATCTATTTATCTATCCATCTAATCTATCATCTATCTATCTTCAATGGTCTCTGGGTTTAAAGGGCAAAGCCCTTATAGATGCTTCCTTCAGGGAATGGTATGAAACAAATTCAGAAATAACTAAAAATGATAAGTACAATGATAAGAGCTATAGAGAAGGATACATTAGGAGTTAAGTATTGGTTTAAAAAAGTCACATCTATTGGGGATCAATTAGAAAACCCTCTTAAATGTGGTGCTATTTGAATTTTACCATAAAAGATAGCTTGAGTATCAAAAAGAAAATCTAAAAAAATGAACAAACAAGCAAAAAATAAAGATGAAAACTGGGGAGGAGAAAGCATTCTAGGTGGAAGGAGCTGTATGAATAAGATGGAATTCAAGCATGATTAATAAATGATATAGACATTAGATCATTGATTATGTAAGAAAATTGTAGGAAAGGGTATTTATTGGTACTATTTTGGTAACAAAATTACTACAGCTTTGGAGACCAGGCTTTGAAATATGTACATGATCTTAAATTTTACATGTGTCTCCTTATCTTTATTTTTACCTAAAAATAATGAAGACATGATCTCTCATGGAAGGAGGAGTTGCGGGATGCATCAGACAAGATCTGCTTCTGATAAACTTTCTTAACCTCATTGGCTGCTGTGGCAGTGAGCAAGGACAGAAGACAATAAATGTCAACTGTGCTTGACAGACAGACACATAATATAAGATAAATCTTGATACCAGATGGCAGGGTCTACATGAAATGTCCTCTTCAAAGAAATGTTAAATAGGTTCATTCAACTTAGGCTATTTATAAGGAGATTTTTGTCTTGTTCTGTTGAACAATACCTTTCATACCAATTCAATTGAATGTAGATTCCATAAAGTGCTCTTTAGAAGAAATGCAAAGGGAGAGATGGAATAAGCATTTGGGTCTCAGAATATCAGTAGGTCAAGCTTTTCCCAGAGGGGTTGAAGGCTGCCTCCAATCTCCCAGAGACAACCTGCCTAGGTCAACATCCCAGAAAGTATCAAAAGTGTCCTTCAACTCATCTAGAAAAATAAACTTTGACTGATGAAAAGGAATTTTCTTAGATATCATCATAGAACTCAGAATGTACTTTGGTTAATGCAAAGTAAACATCTCAAATTTCTTGTGAATGAAGATGGTACAAAATCAAACATAAAAGGCTGTATAAACAAGTAATAGAGTAAGACCATTCTGAGAGTTGGCAAAAGATCCTTTGAATTGTTCCAAACATGTGGGTTAAAAGGATAACTCTGATTTGAAATTGGAAATTGTAAGATAATGTTTTATCTTTATTCTTTTGGAAATCATCTAAAAGCATTAAAAGACAACCAGAAATATTTGCACTAATGCATAAATATAAAAGAAAATGGTGAACATGTAAGGAGAACCAAAATATTCTTGCTAAATTTTAAGATTAAAGGTAACAGGAACCAGGTTTTTTTAAAAAAAATTTTTTTAGCCCCTAACATACTGTCAAGCAAATGTTAAATTCTTAATAAATACTTGCTGCTGAAAGGCTTAAAAAAAAAAAGAAATGCAGAAATAGATATGTAATCTCTGTCTCCTATGTAACAAGAGATTCCTAAAACCTAAGACTCTAGACTATAAGACTATAACTTCAAGGAAATGTAGGGCCTAGGGAGGAGGGGACTGCTTTGCAGGCCTCAAGACCCAAGCAGCATACTTGTAGTGCAAAGCCTACATCTTTTTTTTTAACAAAGAAAGAGTCCCCACTAGCTCCTTCCTATATAAATCTGAAAAACTTGGTCTGGAAAAAACAAACAAAAAAACCCTCATAGTTTCAAAAGAGGAGTAATAACCAAAGAACAATGAATACCAAATCTAAGCAAATATACCATAAAATAAAGGAGCAAAAAAAGAAAGAAAAGAAAAAAGAAAAAAACAAGATTAGAAGAATACTGTCACCATGTGATGAGCAATAGTTGTCCACAACTATGAGCAAATACATTGCTAAGTAATGAAGTATGTAGCAATGTAAAATACAAACACACACACACACACACAAAGTTCAGAGAATACACAAAATAAAAGAATATGCAGCCCTTGAAAAAAATGAAATAAAAATGAATAGTCATAGAAATCAAGTCAAACTTATAAGTAGGATGAAGAAAGATAATAACTAATAACCCATCTATGGGCATGGAAGGCAATATTGAAAAGGGCTAGTGCTAGACAAAATTTGGGATGTGAATTTTAGGCAAAGAAAGTGAATATAATACCCCAACAAGGCAACTGAAATAATGGAATGCACACATATTTAGGCATAGTTACAGAATGTCTTCTAGATATTAACATTTAAAAAAGAGTTTAACCTACAAGTTAAAATGGCTTAACATTCTTAGGAAGAATTGCATGAAACATTAATAAACTGTAAATAAAATACTTTTGTAAAGCAATGGGTTCCAAATAATTTTTGGAACATATAGACAAACAAGTTTTCCCAGTGATGGGAATGTATGAGGCTGGCCTCTGACTTCCCATCTATAATGTTTAGTTTTCTGATACAGTATAGCAGTATCTACTAAGTGCTGATAAAAGGGTGGTGACTCAGGAATTTTAATAAACCAAATGGTAGCTCAAAGATGAAAGTTGCCAGCAAACTTTTATATTGAAAGAAGCTGGAGAATATCATTCTAATTAGTCTTAAGGCCCAGTTGTACACAAGAATGTGTTCCCTTTTTGCTACTTTAGTCACATGATGGCTGGGGAATTTGATCCCTATATAGATTTTCTGCTAGCTCCTATTAATTCTGCTTCCAGTCCTAGAATTCTGTTACCTCCAAAACTGAATCCCAATTAACTTATATCTTTCTGAGTTTCTGCATTTCATTAATGGCATGGGCTCTTCTGTAAGGCCTTATTCTAATAATATCTTTTTTAACCCTCATTAACTCATATTTGGCTTTTACATCTAATTTTGGATTCTAATCTCTCATGCTAGTCTCTGGAATAAGCATATTTTATCCTTCCTTGAACTCTTTTCTCAACCTCAGCTATTATGTGTTGGAACTCAAGGGCTAGCTTACCTAGTACAGACTGTTCCAGGTCTCTTAATTTATGTCTAAAACTTGGCCTCATGTGTTCCCAACATCATATCAGAAAGCAATATTATAAGTGTTTGGACAAGATGATCACAATTACTGTGAAATCTTATTTCTGTCTCTACAAGTGTATTGTTTACATGGTTTTATAAGGAAACATTAGCATTAGCTTTATTATAGCCAGAGCAGTACCTAAATAATA
The DNA here is from genome assembly GCA_028644305.1 of Xerus rutilus. Lineage (NCBI taxonomy): Eukaryota > Metazoa > Chordata > Mammalia > Rodentia > Sciuridae > Xerus > Xerus rutilus. The sequence continues at coordinate 50,511,980 of CM053406.1, forward strand.
AAGATAGTTTCTCACAGACTAACCACGTAACGTTAAATCATTGCAAACAGGTCTCAGCATCACTAAAGAAAAATTTATACAAGTATGTGAATATACATTTTTTTAATGTCTGAAGTAAGTTTATGGGGACATTTTAAATGTTGCATTCACAAATTTATCTGTCAGAAAGTGAGGCCATAGCACCGATACAACTGCTTTATTTTGATTAGAATGTAAGTGACATTGTGACAGAGAACATGAAGTTGAGACTAAATGAAGAAGGGTAGGGATATAACCTGATGTAATGCAGACAGATGTGAGTGACATAGCACTAAAATGAGAATTTTTTTTTAGAAATATGAGTAAAATAGGTGAAGACATTTGGATGGGTAACCATGGGGATATTAACTTTATAATATCCTCAAAAACATCTGGGGCTGAGGTTGTGGCTCAGTGGTACAGCACTTGCCTCACATGCGTGAGGCACTGGGTTCGATCCTCAGCACCACATAAAAATAAAGATATTGTGTCCATCTACAACTAAAAAAAAATATTAAAAAAAAACATCTGGTCATGCAAAAGTGGCCACCTTTCCCTGGTGAAGACTAGCACTTCCACTCTGCTGATAGGTGTGGTCAATCCTGGTGCTGCCTTATCCTGAATAGAAGCCTGGGGTGCTAGCCTTCCCGAGTGCTTCCCCCCAGCTTCTTTCCATCATTAGAGTAAAATTTGCAGAGCAATGTGATGCTTTCTTCCTTTAACATAGTCACTTCCTCGGATACAAACTGCACATTTAATCCTATCTTGGTGTTTATTTCTTGAAAAATTGAGACATCTATAAAAAAGTGTCAGAAAAGACAGGAAAAATAAGAAGACAAAATTTCATTACAAAATAGAAACCTAGGTAAAACTAGACCAAATTGTGTCACTCACTATCCTTAAGTAGTCCTCAAAAGGAGAAGAAAGTTAAGGGGGTGGAGTGGGGAGAGAGAGTTAGTTGAAAGATAGCAATCAAAAAGCAATGTGAGTTGGAGAGGGTGACACATGCCTATAATCCCAGCAACTTGGGAGGCTGAGGTAGGAGGATCACAAGTTCAAGGCCAGCCTCAGAAACTTAGTGAGACCCTAAGCAACTTATAGTAAGACCCTGTCTCAAAATTAAGAGAAACGGGAGGGGACTGGGGATGTGGCTCAGTAGTAAAGTACCCCTGGGTTCAATTCTTAGTACCAGAGGTGAAATAATAAAGAAAATTATTGTCATAAAACAAAATCAAAAAGATTTATACAGAGTGAAATAATAAAGAAAATTGTCATAAAATCAGAAAGATTTAAACAGATTAAATGGGATATAAATAAAGAAAAATAGGGATAGGACAGTGAAGGAAACAAAGAGAAGTCTCCAGCTGGTATTCCTCAAATAGTCATGCTCTACAAGACAGGGGAGTGGTAATATAACAGAAGGATCCAAAGTACTGAGGAGGACAGGGATACGGGATTCATTCTTCATCTACAGGAGTGAAACTTTGTGTGAGTTCTCAATGTTGTATTTGCTATCTTAAACCTAGAAGGATATAGCACATCTGAAATTGATGTTTTTTCACATCAAAAGTAGTATATGGATAACTGTTTTATTGTGATGAAATCTGGATCACCAAGCAGTTTTATTTTTCTGGGAGTGCTTCTTCAGAATGGTGAAAATCTGTGTGCAACTGCAACAGGCATGTATCACTTATGTCTAGTTTCCTTAATGAAATGAGTCCACTCACATATTTCTAGAATTTGATTCCTTGTAGCAACAGAGCAAGGCAACCATACTGGTTGCATGGTCATAATGGCAGGAATATCTTGAATTTCATTAAAGTTCTAAGGAAGTGAGATTCTAAATATATGATATTTATTTACTAATATATATGTAAATATATGATGGATTTATTTTGGCTTTATTTGTTGGTTTGAGAAATTAATATCTTTATAGTTATAATTGGAGGCCAATTTTAAAGGAATAACCTGTTAGCCACATGGCTAAATTTTGTGTAGGTTTTGCAGTTTTGAAGAGTCAAGTATGTGCTAATGGTTTTGGGTTCTTTTGGCTTATTAGGCATTAAAGGAATAGGAGATTTCAAACAAAACTCTGGCATAGTGGATTTCTTTTTGCTACTGTTAATTTTTGAAATAATATATTAAAAAGTCATTTTCTGCCATAATATTCTCCATAAATGCTATGAATTATGTTTTCATTCCAGTTTTATGTTTAAAATGAATTTATGGCTAGTTTTGATTTTAAAATTTGGATTTTTCTTTATTTAAGACTAGTATCAAAAATAAAAGCAAGCCGGGCACGGTCGCTCAAGCCTGTAATCCCAGCACTTACGGAGGCTGAGACAGGAGAATCGCGAGTTCAAAGCCAGCCTCAGCAACGGTGAGGTGCTAAGCAACTCAGTGAGACCCTGTCTCTACATAAAACACAAAATAGGTCTGAGGATGTGGCTCAGTGGTCAAGTACCCCTGAGTTCAATCCTCAGTACCAAAAATAAATAAAAATAAAAGCATAATGCATTTTAAATTAAATAAAAGACAAATCTTGATAATCAACCTTTAGTTATTCTCAAGTTGTAGCAAAAGAATACATTTGTATCATATACACTTGCTCTGAAAGAAGTGTTTTCCTTCTCACCCTGGTTCTCTGTTGTGATTAACTGCTCTTACCTGTTGCACTAATGAATGTGATTTTAGGTTTCAAAGAGGGAATTTGAAGCAATAGGCAATGGGGCTTGGATTAATTGGTCTTGCATATATCCTGCCTTAGGCTGCTGAGGTGATGAGTCCACTGCTTATGTGACCCTCCACCTTTGTGGATCCCTCTTGGTTTGTTACCAGCGTGTCTGTTTCATGAGGTTGTATAAACTTGACAAAAGTTAATACTTTAATTGTATTCTATGCACTGTTGCACTCTCCAAATGGCCCCTTGGATATTTTTATTAACTTGTTACACCTTTTTTTGTCTTTAATGTCTTATTTTTTCTTTTGATTTTTTTTTCTAATTTGGAAGGTAACCTTCTGGTGGATTTAATAAATTTGTTTACCTGAAAAAAAACCCAGAATACATTTTTATTGATGATGAAAATTTAAAAAAAAATTTGAGTGGTCTTCTATGTGTTCTCTACAGGAAGTGTTGACGTTTCTTTTTCTTTTCCTTCTGTGTATTCAATCATGGCAGGACAATGCAGTGTCTCATCCACCAAACCAAGGAAGCCTTCACATCAAAGTCAGCTCAGCTCTACTCCAGAGCACAAATAGCACTCCATTGAGGCCACCTCTAAGATCCTCCCATCTCATTGTATCAGCTTCTTCCTCTCTTCCTCTTTTGGAGGAAAGCCCAGGCTTCCATCACACTCAAAAGCAAATCTTTCCTCCGCTTAAGCATCAGATTTTCATGATGTCAACTCTTTGTGGGAAATCTCCTGAGCAAGTGCTGTTTGTTTTGGGGGAGAAAGGGAAAGGTGAGAGGTATCTAGGCCTACACAGGAATTGTTCTAGGACAATTAAAAAATGAAATGCTTCCTTCCATTCCTTCTAAAATTCATCTTGTCACAGGAAGTAAAATTGTTATGAAATCAATTATGAAGTGTAGTAAATACATAATTTATCCTGTGCAGTAAATTTGAGTGTATGTGCCATTAAATTTAAATTGTCAGAAGAGTAATAAAGATCTCTATTCCATCTACGACAGCAATCCTCTCACATCTGGCCAGTCATTCTTGTGTCATCAAAGGAAGTGAACAGGATTACACATTCTCTGCAACAACATATAAAGTAGTGGCAATTTTTAAGAGCAAATAATTTAAGTCCATTTTTTTTCATGTGTGAGTGAACAAATGTGCAAGTGAAACACTAGACATGTCATAAGACTTGATGGGAAAAGGCAATGTCAATGTTTTTTCCACTCTGGGGAAGAAAATGCTCTTTAAAATGTTGGATTACTATATTGTAATCCACAGAATCTAGGAAAAGGCCAGACATTTGTTTGGTGCATTCAAATAAACAATTAACTAGGAGAAAGGTAGCTAAAATTTTAAATTTAGACAAATTACATGAAGGCATTCTTAAAAAATGAAACTCAGAAATGAAACAAATTCAGAAAAGTTGTTCATATATTTTGTACTAAGATAAGGCACAGAGAAACTTCTTATTATGCATCCCCTGACTAACCCCAGCCAAGAGGTGGCAACATGATATATTAAACACAGCAATCAATAGTAATCCATGTCACATCCAGGATGATGAGAAACGAAACTATCAATATTGGAGTGTAACACACCATCAACCCTGCTTGGAGAAAAAAAAAGTACTACACAAAATATTGCTTCTGTGGACAAGGTAGACTAGTATCTTTGATATCCATGGCTTTGCTTATAAACAACTCAACCCACAGAGTTAACCTGACATCAGGTTTATATCGTATTGAAATTCTATTGCGTCTGAATGCTTCTGTGCATGTGAGGGCCTACAAATACCCTTGAAGAGCATGGACTCCCTTGCTTAGTCCTTTCTGAGAACACCGTGGAGCAGCAACTTCATCAGCAGCTTTGTGCTCCCAACCTCAAACTGACTATATAAGACCACCCTCCAAGGACACAGACTTGATAGTCTGAGAATTTGCTGCTGACTCTGAAAGTTAACCTCATCAAGCAGTTTAAACACATACACACACAAATTTGAGCAATTACAGTGTCATTAGAATTAAATATATTCTCTCTCTGAATGCTTATTCTGAATGGGTGATACTCATTTCAAGGAGTAGTTGTTTCTGGTACATATTCTAAAAGAAAGTCCTTCAAAATCTAATTTAAATGTACTCCTAAAAGTTAAATGAATATACAAATCATCCAGGTTTAAATATGGTTTAAGTGAGGGGAATCTACCCTTATTTTACTTTATGCCTGCATTTCTGACTTTTAGAAAGTATCTCTTGTGTTGCCTGTTAACTTTTTCATTGGAATTCCTTGGTCAGGCACCATTTGTCATTCCAATGACAGATGTAGCAGTCACATAATGGTTTTTAAAAGACTGTTATTACGCTGTCTTTGAACTGCAGCCACATATGTCTTTCTTGTGATTATTATTTCTTTTTCTATATAATTTGGAAATGCTTCAGATATGAGTTTTTTCCTTAAGAGCATGGTGGTGTCTTTGCTCTCATGCTATTTGAACTCTTTGCAATGTCAAAGGCTTAGCCCCAATTTTCCCCCCTTTTTTTTTTTGTTAGCAAGCTATGCTGGGTCCAATTCTCAAATATTTTTTCCAAATCCACTACTCCCCACCTCTGTCTCTCCCACTTCTGTCCCACTATTATTATCTTTTGACTAGCTTGGATTCTTGCAATACCTCCTTAGTGTTCTTCCTGCTCCCTGCTCCTATCCTACAGCCCTTCTCCATATAAGCAAACTGCTACAAGATGCTCTTGAAATGTAATTCTGTGAGGTCACCCTCCTGCATAAAACCTTCAAGTATCTTCTCATTGAACTTGCAAATAAAGCTCCCTTCTCAGGACCCTGCTTTCTTCCTCTCCTTCCAACCTCAACTCAAGCATGTCCATTGAGTGGCTCACAATGATGCCAGCTATGTCCATCTCCTATCTCTAGATTTAGCCTCCTGTGTTCTCATGAATGTTCTTCTGATGAATTTCTCATGGCTAACTGCTTCTTGTCCTTCAAATATCATCTCAAAAATCATCTCTTCAGAGGTTCCCTTCCTGGCTATTTCATGTAAATAAGTCACCTAGTCACTCCATCATATCACCAGGCTTGAATTCTCTAGAGTACAGCACTACTGACTCTCTGATATTTTCTTCTACATGTAAGCATTTCTTATTTATTGCTCATAAATATAAGGTCATTGTAGCAGATGACACCTTTACCTCTGACTTCTCACTAACTAGCATGGTACTGGCACATGGTAGACATTCAACAAATATTTGTTGAATAAGTGAATGAATGTCAAAGATGAACCCATCCTTAATCCTGAAATTTTTCTATCACTGATCTCTCTGACCATTTACTTTGCTAGACTTGTTCCATCTTATTCTGTGTCAATGGACTTTCTAAACTTTAATCCCGTGACTTCTATTGCTGTCTTCATATAATACATTCTTTTGGAATGTTTAAAAGCATGAGATGTAAATCAGATTGCCTGGAATTAAAATATATCTACTCCTCTGTGTGACTTTGGAAAAGCAAATGAATATTTCTTAGTTTTATTTTCCAATCTGTGGAACAGGCTATAAATAGCACTTATTTTCAGTGTTTAATGAGATAATGGTTTAAATGTTTAGAATTGTGCCTGGCATTTGGGAAGAAGATAGTGCATGCTATCTATGTCTTTTTTATGTTCAGAATTTCTGTGATTATAATTATCTATTATATTTTTCTTCAATATGTGCTTTATATTCTAGTGTATTTATTATTGATGATAACACCATCATCAAATAGAAGCGTAGCAGAGCTGGCAAGAGGAACTGGGTTAGCATTAATTATCTGGAATATGCTGGGAAAGTCACTTTACCTTTCTCGAATTAGGATTTTTTCTCGGTAAAGCTGGTGTGGTCAAATCATGCTCATAAAAAGACATAAAAATTATAGCAGGAAAGCCATTTTGAAAAGTTCTTCTAAACTGCAATTTTAATATGCTACAGTAGATTCTCAAGTTGAAAGAGCTAAGCCACATCCAGGGTCTACTTAATCTCTCTCCTCCCTTAAATCTCCTTACTTCATGCACCCTTTCCCCCCTTGCAAGCAGAACTTCAGAAGTTGTGCTTTTCTCTTTATATTATGTACATATATTTGTACATATGTACAGTCATCTTTCTGTATCTGTGGGTTCTGTATTTGTAGATTCAAGCAACCACAATAGAAAATATTTGGAAAAATATTTTGTACTGAAGATGTACAGATTTTTCCTGTCATTATTCCCTAAAAATACAGTAAAAAACATTTTTATATAACATATAAACTGTATTGAGTATTGTAAGTAATGCAGAGATGATTTAAAGAATATGGGAAGATGTGCATGTATTATAAACAAATGCTATAACATAGTCTTTTTATATAAGGCACTTGAGTATTTACAGATTTTGATATCTACAGGGGTCCTGGAACTAATCCCACATGGATATTGAGGGATGACTATATTTTACTTTTAATTGCTAGCCAAGAAACTGATTTTTAATTCAACTCTATTGTATATAAACTACTACTTCATCTTCTACAGTTCACAGTTATAGGCTTCATAGGTGGAATAAATCTCTAGTCTGTCATATAAAAAGCTGATTTTTATCATGGTATCACATGACTTTATTTTGCTCTTCTCAGTTCAAGTATTGAATGATAACGGCAGTCCTTAAGAGTGTAGTTTCCAGTATTGCCCTTGCAATGGAGAAATACTGTGAATATCTTACATGGTACATATGTATTAAAATGTATGTTTCAGAATATAAATTTTATAATTTTCTGAGAATATGATATCTGCACCTTACAAACATTGAGAAAATATAAGTATACTGTCTGTACATGAAACAAATGCATATGAATGATTTGGAGTGTGTTTCTGTTCAATGTTTCCCCAATCTGTATATAAAATGTCTCATGCTATAAAGTATGTTCTTTTGTTCTAGAATCCTTGACTTGGAAAGTTTTTATACATTTGGGATAAACACCCATTGAAAATTCTGTATTTCACATAAGCCTAAAGTGAGTCTTATAGTGTCATAAATCCTTTTATTTTTAACATGAAAAATCACTCGCTGTTATCTAATTTGTTGAATTGAGTTTCTATGTATTCAGTTTTCTTAAAGCAGGTGTACATGAATATTAAGTATTACTTATCTCTTCCTTTTGCTTCTGACCTTAATTCTTTTCTTAGGATGGGTAGAAACTGTGACTAATGTGTTGCCATCACTGTACTATTATTTTAAATGTAGTCCTGAATTCTAATTAAATTTTTCTTTGAAATTTTTTACCCTCCAGTTCTACATAGTTTTTAACTCTCTTTCATGTGGATAGGCAAAAGTTGAAGGTAAACATTTCAGTTAGAAGATTTAATGCCGTCAGCTTCTCTTCACTTTTTAGACTGGCAAATCTTTGTGTTCTATATAAGCACCTGTTTTTTCTCCTTCTTATTAAAGGTATACTTGTCCTTGGGAATCCTGAGATATGAAACCCTGCCCCTCTAGGTTACTTAAGGCATTTCCTGTCTCAGGACCACCCAGTGTCATAAAGGCTATCTTGGTGGCACCTTTTCCCCTCTGTCAATTAGCAGCCATAGGTGTTGCCTGGACTCTGCACCAGGCATGGTTTCCTAAGACTTAGCCACATTTTCTACCCATTGCTCTCGGCCACCAGACTCTCCCTTTTCTGATATTTTTCATATTATACATTTATTCTCTGAGGTCATACATATTTTACTTATATATCACTTCATCTGTTTCCTATTACCTCTGTTAGAACATAAGTTACCTGCACATAGAAGGAATTTAGTATTTGTTGAAAAAAGGGAATGATGAATAAATAAATCCCATTGTCCACTGCTTCTCTTTGTAAGTTTCTCTTTTCTCTTTCAGTAATGTCTTAGTAATTTCTTTAGATAATGTTTTCTGAGAGAGGTTGTACGTTAGGTAATGTAATGTTAGCCACTACAACAGAAAAATCCCCTAATCTCAGTAACATGGCATGATACTTTAGTTGTGTAAGATTTCCATGAGAAGTATAAAAGGAGCATTCACGGTCATGTGATGGCTCTCTTCCAAGTGGTGATTTGGCAACACAGGCCCTTTCCGTCATTTGGCTCTGTGCTGTGTAACACAGGCTTCCAAGGTTACTGTACTCATCTGATCAAGCCAGCAGAGGCAGAGAGACATGTATCATGGCATGTGGCACACATCATCTCTGCTTATGTTCTGTTGTCCAGAACCCAGTGATAGCCTTCTTCTGCAGGGAGACTGAGAATTGTAGACCATCTGCTTGCTCATCCCAGGGAAAGAGAAAAGAGGTCTGGCAATTTAACTAGCCAGTCTCTGCCACAATTGGGCACACCTATATGTGGAGCTTTGAAAATGAGGTAAGACTTGCCTAAGCTCTCTCAATTCAACAGAGAGATGAGGAAGGAATGTCAAGGTGCCAGTCTTATTATTGGTGCACTGAAATTAACTTGTTCATGAGAGCATCTTCAGTAATGTCTTAGTAAGCTCCTCCCTTGCCCTCTCTTCCCTGTTCCCTCCTTCTTTGGCCTTTTAAAAAACTTTAATTTTAGGATCTCAACCTCAGAATCCAAACTACAGAATTTTCTTTCCTCTTCTATTTTCAATACCCAAACACATTTTTAGTTTTTCTGATTTCACTTAATATGTGGCTAAGCAATATTAAGCACTTACTTATGAATTTTGGAAGGCAAGGATATGCCATGCTAAATTAAACTCCAGAGTTCCCATCAAGTGAATTCTGCTTTGTAACAAAATGCAACCAGGTTTGGGAATAGAGGCTGGAGTTTTAGGTTGTCATGCCAATATCATGCCAATCAGAGTCTGGATAATTACTACTTATTTCAAAATGCTAAGTGGGTAAGCCAGATGTTTGCACATGAGGGGAAGCATTTTTAAATGACAGATTTTCGATAACTACTAAACTATGTGGTAGCAAAATGTTACAGGACAATTTATTCAAACAAAAAGTAAAAGAGAAATATTTCTAGGCAGGTGAACCAGTGAAAAAAGAAAAAAAGAACTGACGTGAAAAAGAATCACTAATCAAGTGTTATATAAAAATTCCAATGAATTAAAATAGTGACCATGGCCATAAATAGCACTGGGTAGTCTCATAGAAGACCAAGCTTTCCTGGATCAGATTTGTAATTCATAGAGACATCTTGCTCAACTTTAGTTTTACATGAGAAGAATAACAAAGCTAATTTTGTCTTCTCATAGGGATACTTGGTAGTGCTGGAATCTGAGATGAATGAGCATAGATGCTACCAACCTTTTTTTTTTTTTAATGCTGCTTTGCATATCTTTGAGGGTTTATAGATAACAAACCGACTTATCTGACAACATGGTGACCAATGTGAAGTCCTTTTTAGGACTTGTCCCTCATTCAACAGTACTTACAGACCTTGAAGAGCCACAGATGAATAAGATAAGATCTCTCCTGCAGAAGCATGTAGCATGATGACAGATGCACATATCAACAGCAGCTGGGACACACAACAGAGGCCCAGATGAAAGTTGGACTCTGAAGAAATGCCTGTCTGGGTGGTCTATGGGAAGGCTGAGCCTTCTGGGCTCTGGGCTTCTAGAGACAGGGACAGTTGTTCTCATCTTTGCCTAGGTGCCTGTTTGCCCTTACAGTCTGAAGTACTCTCTTCTTTTCTCTTGATAGTTTCAAGTAAAAGAGGTTAGTAAAATGAGGCAGTAATGATATGAGAAAAGTTGTCATGCCCAGGTTTTCCAGCATTGGTTAGAGTTATAGGCTGAAACCAGTCTTCTCAATAGCAGAACTATTGACCTTTTGGGCTGGAGAGTTCTTTGTTGTGAGGAGCTATCCTGTAAATTATAGGATGTTTAGCCTCATCCCTGACCTCTATTGGTAGATACCAGTAGCAGCTCCCTGTCCCTTAATTATGACCAAAATAGGTCTCCAGATATTCCCCAATGTTCCTTGGGTTGGAGGTAAATTCACCCCAATTGAGATACAACCAACTGGAAGACATCCCCAGACTTTGTCTCCCACTTTCTTCATATTGATTATATTTCTTTGCTATGGGGTACTTTTATCTTACACCTTCATCTTAAATATTTACCAGTTTTCTCATGTTTTAAAATATCATTGCAGGTAGTATAGATACATAGAGGTAGGACTATATCTGCTTTGCATGTATGTTTGTTGTTTTATACAACTACTGTACTAATGGTGTCTCATACCTGTGGAGATCATAATAAGAATTTGATAATGAAAGAATTAAGGTAGAAGTTGAGAAAGTGATTACATACTTTTTTTTCCCTCTCTTCTTGTATCTACATCCTTGCAACATGAGTCTGTATTTCTCCCACAAAGATGTTGATGATTTCCCCCACACTTTGGATCTGGCCTAGCCTTATGATTTGATTTAATTAATGAGATAGCAGTAAGTGGCACATAAGAATAGTCTTGAGAATTTCCCTCCTCTTATAGCTTCTTGGAATCCCTAGGCTATGCTGTTGAAAAATGAAGGACCATGTGAAGGGACATCTCATCCTCAGGTGTCCTGGCTGAGAGCATCACAGACCAGCTGCCTGAGTGAATCCAGCTGAAAACAGGTCAGCCCAGAAGAACTGCCTAGCTCAGCCTAGCTTGTTTCCAATCTGCAGAATCCTGAGCTAAAGAAATTTTTTTTTTTTAAACCACTGATTTTTGAGGTGCTTCTTTTAAAGCTGATGGATGACTATTTCTTCATATTTTCATTTGCTGGAAGTTGGGACTGTTTTTGTGGAGAGTGGGCAAGAATGGTGTATTAGATCACTAGGGCTGCCAAAACAAAGTACTACAAACTGGGTCGCTTAAATCAGAGATTGTCTCATGGTTCTGGAAGCCAGAAGTCTGAAATCAGTGTGTTGGCAGGATCGGCTTCTTCTGAGTGCTGTGAGGGAGGAATCTGTTTCAGGCCTCTCTTCTCAATGTGTAGAAAACTGTCTTCATCTTCGTGTGGTGTCCTTTTATCTGTGTCTCTGTATCCACATGCCCCCATTTTATAACTACCTCTCATAAGAGATTAGGGCCCACCCCAAATGGCCACATCTTAACCACACATGCAGTGACCTTTATTTCTAAAAAGATCCCATTGTGAGGTACTGGAGGGTTAGTGCTTCAACAGATGAATTGTAGGGATTCACAATTCAATCCATGAAAAAAATGCATAGAAAATTTTGGAGAAACTGAGCTAAACATGTTGCCAAATGATACTTGTTGAAGGTCTTTCATGTCTTCCTAAGGAACAGAATTTTATTGTGTTCATGCTGCAAATAGGGGGCCTCCAGAAATCTTTGAATTATAGAAATGCTATTATCCTATTATAATTTTACCATGAAAAAAAGTAGAATAGTATGAGGACTGTACTGGTAAGTAGTCCAATAAGGAGGTTGTATGGGGATTTCTCTACAGCGAAGACCTGAGCTCTTGCTGTGGGAGAAGAGACAAGTGACAGAAGATGTTTTATTGCTGTAAACATGCTGTGCTGTCACTGAGCACCTGGAAGCTTTATTCATTCTGGGCATCACTTTTTAAGAGTGATAGACAAGGTGGGGCACACACAGGTGAGCGTGATCAGGAGGGAAGGGTCTTGATAACATGTCATACAGCTTAAGCTGGAGAGAGAGAAAGTGCAGTGAGACTGATAACAGGTTTTAGCTGTTTGAAAGGTTGTCATTGGGGAGAGGGATTAAACTTGGTCCTGTGTGGCCCAACACAGCTAGGACCCATGAGCTAAAATTTCCAGCAGACAGCTTTCAACTACAACATATGGGTTGAAATTCTTTAGTTGGAGTGATCCCAAGAGAGAACAGTCAGGGATATTTCTTCTGGTCCTGAGATATCAGGTTCTGCTCCCGTCAGTGAGAAGAGGAATTACTATGTCAAGGTCTTTGTGGCATCTGTGATATTGTATGACATTAATATAAACAAATCAGATTTCTGTTGCTTGATCTGTAAATAGAATAAAAAAACACAGACTACAAACCCTCTAAAGGATAAATCATTACTCTAATTGTCAAATAATTAAATGACATAAACATCTGTTTTGTGTTAACTGAAGTAAAAGGTACCCCTCATCCACAATACACTTAAAAGCAGTTTTATGCTTAAATCATAACTTTGATAAATTCTCTATTTTGCACCTATAGTTTGTCCCACACAATTAGTTCCTTATCATGTTGGCTTGTTTTCTAGTTATTTCAGTGTTAGAATTTAAATCTTTAGTTTATAATTATATCATGCCATAGCATATAAAGCTTTCTTTCCCTCTAATTATTCTCTGACTATTCTTTTCCTTCCCATCTAGATTTTAGTTGCTTTTGATCAAGGACCAAAGATGTAATGCTTTTTATTAACATGGCTTTTGAAAGAACTCTCAAATTAATTTCCCTGATCTAATAAGCATCATAAATAAGATAAAACTTGAATATGTTATTCCTTCATTTCCAAATTATTTCATAAATGGTAGCAAACAATACATACAGGCATAATCAACTAATAAAGAAGTAATCCATCAATAATATTTATAAAGGGTCCATTCTCTATCCATCAGAGTGCTAGATACCATGGGAAATGGAAGATGTCCTAAGATTCACTTACTCTTTAATAACTCAGAGTCTAGCTTGGCAGGAAGTTCTAAGACACCAGAAACATTAAGTTCTCAGCTTCTTGGCAACATGAAGAGAGATGAGTACAGTTGTATTTGTTGGTGCTTTAAAAAAGCTGGGCGCGGTGGTGCAAGCCTGTAACCCCAGCACTTAGGGAGGCTGAGACAGGAGAATCACAAGTTCAAAGACAGCCTCAGCAATGGTGAGGTACTAAGCAACTCAGTGAGATCCTGTCTCTACATAAAACACAAAATAGGGTTGGGGATGTGGCTCAGTGGTTGAGTGCCCCTGAGTTCAATCTACAGTACCAAAAAAATAAAATAAAATAAAAAAATAAAAATTAAGTCTGCTATAAAGGGTGGGAAAACAAAAATAGGGAATGTAAATAAGAGGAAAAAGAATTCCAATAATGTGGAAATAATTAAGCAGAAACCTAGTTTAGTGGGTTGAATTATGTCCACTCCCAAATACATAAAAGTCTTCATCCTGGAATTTTGAGTGTGACCTCATTTGAAAATAAGGTAATTGAGCTAAAATGAAATCATCCAGGATTAGAGTGGACTCTAGTCCTAATCCAAGGATACCAGTCTTGTCTAATCCAATGACTGTTATTGTGACAATTAGAAAAAAAAAGATGTGGATAAAACAGGGAAAGAATGCCATGTGATGATGGAGGCAAAAATTGAAGTAATGGGCCTCTGAGCCAAGAAATGCCAAGTATTGAGACAACTGCCAGAAGCCAGAAGAGAGGCATGGGGCAGATGCTGCCTCAGACCATTCAGAAGGGACCAACCTTGTTGACGCTTTGATTTCAGCCTTCTGTTCTCCAGAACTGTGAAACAACACATTTGTGTTGGCAGTTTGTCATGACAACCCTAGGAAACTACTACACTTAGTTATAGGAAACCAAGGTGGATATGTGGGCAGATAGGAGTCCTACTTGAATGAATCAGAAAGAAGTGATGGGGAGGAAGGAGCAAGACATGAGTTGAGTTATGAAAGAACATTCCAGAGCTAATAACCCTAAATGTAGGTAATGCTTTTCTATAGCACATACTCTGTTAGACATCAGTATGTATCCTTTACATTTATTATATCATTTAATTCTCAGAATAACCCTTAGAAGTAGGTCCTCTACCCAATTTTTTCTGCTGTCTTATAAATTTAAAGAGAATGTTATACTTGTTTCACAGATGAGACAATGGAGGCAAACTTTAAAGTAACTTGCTGAAGATGCAGAGCTAGTAAGTAATGGAGTCAGGTTTAGAACCTAGAAAACAGTCTCTCAACCTTCCTTTGGGTATAGATACAGATAGGTGAGTTGCTTATGTCCATTCTCAAAAGTCCTCTATTATTTAAAATATTTTTTTGATTAGAATATTTAAAACATCTTCTTTGCTAGTATAACAAATTTTTCTTTAACTATTTATAACTCAAAACTAGTTCCTCTCATTACATTTCACTTTTATTTTATTTTTTTTTAATTTTTTTATTTTTTTTGGTACCAGGGATTGAACTCAGGGGCACTCGACCACTGAGCCACATCCCCAGCCCTATTTTGTGTTTTATGTAGAGACAGGGTCTCACTGAGTTGCTTTAGCAGCCTCGCCATTGCTGAGGCTGGCTTTGAATCCGCGATTCTCCTGTCTCAGCCTCCCTAAGTGCTGGGATTACAGGCTTGAGCCACCGCGCCCGGCACATTTCACTTTTAGAACCATATCAAATAAGAAGTTAGTTTCTCTGTGTATTAGGTCACCTAGTCACCATGACTTTGCTGATTCTTTACTATTTTTGTCCAAAGAGCATGTTAATTGCTTTAGGAGTCATACTTTCCCTAGCACAGCTATAATTAATTGAGAAGACAAGGCCTGGATAACCAAAGCAAATTCACTTCTTGTCTGTAGTAATTCTTCCCTAAGGATTTTCCCAGAGTGTTTCTAATTAGAGGAAAATGAGCCAGCACATTAGATAGACCCAAACCTGACTGCCAAAAGTTTCTTGACAATAACTTAGTTTACTTTAAGTTTATAAAACCACTTTATAAAGGTTGTACATATAATTTTATATATTTATGCTACTGTCTCTATATATTTATATGGCAATAGTTTTGTTTGCCATCTTATCAAATCAAAAAGAAAATTAATATGAATGTTATGGTTACTTTAGATTGAATATCCTGGGGTATAATATTTAATGAAAATATTGATGTGTATTGTAAAATTATAGTTAAGATAGTTTACCTAAATCTAGTAGGAAAATCATAAACTTAGATGATAATAGAGCAAAGAAATGCTCAATGAAAAGGTAGACAATAAAGTATTTGTCAAGGAGAAGAGCAGAACACTATTTAATATAATTGGAAAATAACAAAAATATTGGATTCTTCTGATTATGCTTATCTTGTGGTTCAGTACAACAGGAAGGAGCAGGTATACAGGTATAATTTCCAACAATTTAATTTTGATGGCTCATAGAAAGCCAAGATTGTGATGATAATATCAATGTGACTGATACAAAAATACTTTTGTTAAACCAGTTCTCTTACTTTCCTTTCAGCAAGAAGGAAAGCTGTCAGAGATGTAGTCAATGATACATTTTCTGTATTAATTTATACAGAAGAGTTTTAGTTGTCAACCCAGCTGTAGATCAGCCCTGTCGCCCAGCCTTGTGAGGAGTGATGAAATAAATGTACATTACCATGAGGTCAAATCAAACAAAGATAATAATATATCTTTCTGTAAGCTGGGTGCTGAGTTATCACATAACAACTTTTGGATTTATAGAAGAAGATCCCCTACCACTAATTGAACTTGAAAAAAAATACTAGTATCATTACTTGCTCATGGTTTAGCCATAGCTACTGATTAACAGTAGCAATAGCAGGATGGACACTTTGAACCAGAGGATACATTTTTAAAATTAATTAATTAATTTAAATGCATTTCAAGTCATAGTACATATATAGAGCATCAATTTTCCCTCTCTCTGGTTGCAAACAAGATAGAATCACACCATTTGTGTCTTCATACATGCACCTAGGGTGGTGATGTCCATCTCATTCAACCATTTTTTGCTACTCCCATTCCCCCTCCCCTCCCCCACCTCCCCCTGTCCTATCCAAAGTTCCTCCATTTCTCCCATGCTCCCCACCCCTACCCCCCTTATGTATCAGCATCCACTAATCAGAGAGAACATTCGGCCTTTGGTTTTTTGGGCTTGGCTTACTTCTCTTAGCTTGATGTTCTCCAATTCCACAGCGGATACATTCTTAATTTTTGGCATATAAAATGCACACCCCTGAGGTAGAGAGGAATTACTTTTTCCTCAATCATATACTTAATTGTGAAAGTGAAATTATACCTGAAAGTGAAATCATACCTATGATAGTTGGAATATGAGGCAGAAGTCTGGAGTATGATGAGAACTTACTGAAAAGAAGGGGAAAATCTAGGTACTATTTCTAAGTCTTCCACAATTTAACTAAAATATTATTAATGTTATCCACTTATTAAGATGTGTTGTTTATGTTGCTTTAATTTGGGATTGGGGATTTCAACTTCCCATGTTTATGAATTTAGGAGAAAATAAAGGGATAATTTCTCTTATTTTCAAAAGAACTTTCAGAGCTAAGATCTCTTGATGCTATGAATATCTAGTTCACACTTTGGCTTATAGAATATTCTGTATCTTAAGTGTTTTCTTATAATACTTTGAAAACATGTTTTAATAAAATGTCACCTCCTTCATAAAGTGGACCTGATGGATTACCTGTGATTCAGGGTCTTGATTTGAAGACTAGTCCTGATGCTAAGACAAAAGAGGACAGCTGCAGAGCTCAGTGACTGATGTCTTCACAAATGCCACCCTGGGAAGAAGAACACTGTGACAGACATTTTTGAATGTCTATTTTTCCTATAACAAATTTTATGACATCACTGCAAAGAGAAAGTATTGCTGGGAGTGTGCCTTCCATTCTTCTGCCATTTCTTTGACCCCTTCACTAAGGCCGTGATGTGGTTCCCTTGGTCTGTCTACTTCACTCTGTGGTATGTCTGTCATTCTCTGGTTAAAAACTTATATTTTATCTTATTCCAATCTTTTGTTAGTAACAGAAAAACCTTCTCTATGAACGTACAGTTATCTCTATGTTGACATTTTATGGACTCATAATTACAAACTTTCTGGTGCACAATTATTTTGTTATAATTTCTAGCTCTTTGGAGTTCTGAAACTCATGAGCAACATTCTTAATAGAACATTCTTAATTATTTTAAAAGGTATCTCCTAATATAGAGAGCAATTCAATAAGTGGCATTTTCCTTTCCTCACTTCTGATCACCAGAGAGAAGTGATTCTAACCACAAAATGCATTCCACACTCATCCATGACTTCTTAACACTTGAATCCTTTGAGAACCTCCCAGATGCTAGAATCACAGCTGAGCAGTGTGAGGTGATTAGTGCTCTTGGCATCCAAATTGGAAATGACTTTTTCCCCCTAAAGAATTTGCTTCTCATTTTACACTATTCACAGTTGGTCAACATGTTTCTATTTGATTTTTTTTTTTTTTGCTTTAAAAGTTAACAACACATCTATTTCATATACGTGGAGGTTTTCCATATTTTTTTATTGAGAAAAAAAGACTGGGTTTATATAACTTAGTTATATTTAACTTGTAGTTAAAAAAGTCTTGAATTTACAAGAATAAAATACATATAAATGCAATGGTGGGAGGATATGATGAAATTTATTTTCCTAGGACTCTGTTATGACTTTTATTTTCTCTTACTGTTGTAATAAATCATTGGCTGCTCAAGTATGTTTATGATCCAGGCAAGGTTCCCCATTGCCTTTTCTACCCCTCCTTATTTAAACTCTTTGGACGATGGTCTCTCTTTAATAAACTTAAGCTGCTCTAAAGCAGGAAGAAACATTCTGGTACCATCACAATAGAGGATTCAACTTGCCACTTTCCTAGAAGATACTATTTTAAAACCTTTCCTTATTCTTTAGACTACCCTCTTTGATTTATCCTCCTTTTCACCTTCAAAATTTCTGTGTCTTTCTCTTCATCTGCCTCCGCGTCAGCACAGCGCTGTTACTAGAATCTGTATTGTCAATTCTTTTTCCCAGCCCATGTGTCTGGCAATGACCTCTGCCTCCCTCATGTCTGGGTATTTGTTAAACATTTCAGGATCAAATTAAACTTCATGACAGATGCCCTCTGGTATGCAAAGAGAGGGGAAAAAAACAAAAACAAAACAAAAAAAACCTCTACCTGGTCTGGAGATATATAGTTTTTAGGAGCATTTCAACTTGACAGCAACCTGTATATGATTTATGCAGCATGTTATTCCCCCATAAGGAAAATAGAAAATCTTTAAAATCATTAAATAATTACCCCCACCAGACTCCTCAGAGAGAAATAAAAGAATCACTGTGTTGAGAGAGAGCTCATCAAAGTCCTCTTACCTCTGTCCTTGGTGGGAGCCCAGTCGTCTGGGAGGGCTTCCATTCTTTAACATTTTTTAGGGAAGGCAGATTCCACTGTGTTCTCTGGCAGCGTGTATTAGTGTATCAGGTCCGTGTATTAGTGTATCAGGTAATGTTGGTCCTCAGCAGTAGGGAGCACATTCCTTGTGCAATGTGGTACCATTGAGTTTAGGAAATGAGGAATAAAAAGGCTCTTTAATGGAGCTTTGTGCTGCAGGATTCGATTGGTCACTGGAATAATAGTGACCGTGAAGCAGACCTTCCCTATAATTAACTGTGTTCTATGATCACACAGTTCTCAAGAAAGCAGATGGGGGAAGATGTCTGTGCAAGGCTGCTATCTTAGGTAAAGTACCAAGTAAATAAAAATGCCGTGGGGGAGTGACAGTGATTCATACCAGAAAAAGAACTGTTGTTTTCACTATGGTTGCCACCATAAGTATTTCTGTACGTTCTCCTGCTCTCCCCCTGCTTCTTTGACATCGTTACTGTGTACTCTTCCCCTTGCTTGGATTCCTTGGGCCAAGGTTCAACTTGCTACTCCAGAAATTCATGAAAATTCCTTAAACTTCTTTCTCTGTCTGGAATGCTTTTATACTCAGGTTTTTACTCAAGCATCACTTTCTCAGTGAGGCCTTTCCTGAGAGCCCCGCTCCAAACTGTATTTCCCCTGCCACACACACACTTCCTCCCTTGTTCCTTTTAGTACTTATCACCATCTGACTATGCAATACATTCAGTTATCATGTTTACTGTCCCTGTTCCCTCTAGACAGGGAACAGAGTTGGGATTTTGATTCTCCCAGGCAGCTTCCTCTTAATATTAGCAATCGCTTCTGGAAAATGTAAACTGGGAACCTATTTCCTATTATTATAAATAGCGAAAAAAAAATGATGCATTACATATCAACCCAAGACACACAACCTATTTCTCAACATGTAACTAAGATGTAGCCAGGTATTTATACAGTAAAAAAACACCAGGCAAGAATGTAAAATGCAAAAGAATCCTTTTCTCTGTGCTTCAAGCACATAAGTAAGTTATATAGTATAGGCAGTTGCTATAGATGCAGATGTGTCACTTTTGGAGCCAGAGGCACTCCAGACACATCCCTTGTGCTGTCACCATTAATTTCAAAATGTCTACATGAGATTCTGATGTTTATAATTTCTTTCACAGTATAGCTTGAGGTCTTCATGTATAATGTTTAGTTAAAAACTTGTATTTGAGTTTTAGGGGAAATATATATTTTTCTAAATACTTCTCTCTCCACTCCACTAAATATTGACACTAAAAATATTTTATTGAATGATAGGTGTTGTCTAAGAAGTTTGGGAATTAAAAGCCTAAAGGTATTCCATACAGAAATTATTAACAGGGAAACATTCTTCAGGGTATGGTAGGATATTTTTCACTGCTCTGTCTACATCTTTTAAAACCATGTGTGGCACATAGTTAATTGCACAGTAAATATTTGATGAATGAAATAAGAACATTTAGTGTTTACTAAGGTCTGTTCACTGGGCCAAAGAGCCACAGTGCAGGTTCTAACTACAGATCTGTACAAGGTCTGCCCTTCAAGAACTTGAAGACAAGACTGTACTAGGAAAGAAGTGGACTCTAAATACCTGGGGTCTGCTAATTACAGCTTAGATGATACATGACCCATGACAATTCAAAGTCTTTGGAAGCCAGTTGCTTACTCTCTATAAAAGAATAGAGCAGGACTCTACAATCCTTAAGATCCATTTCAACTTAAAAATGTTACATTTTAAAGATAGAAACCAAAATATTGCTTCTTTGTAGGGTTTTTGAGTGGATTAAATGAAGATCACATGGTACACGGTTAGTGTCCAATAAATGGTAGATGCTATTATTATCATTATGTTTAATCTGTGCATAATGATACATCTGTTACAGTTTAGTTTTAACTACTGTTGAACCTAGAATGCAGTTAAGCAGTAACTTTATAAATAGTTTTGGAGATGATTTCTGCCAAATTGTTTATAAATTAAATAAATGTATAGCCATGCATTTTATTATAGTTGGATCATTGAATTACGTTAAAGAAGACATAAACACTCAGACTTTGGAAACCCTGGTTGAACCTTCAATAGAATTATAAATGGTTTTGCTTTATTCATTTTCATATATCTTCTGCCTTGCATCAGTATAGATAATTAAGCATGGACCATACAAGATGTCCAAACAAGGAAACTCTTTGGTCTAGCAAACTTCTTGATTTAGTCTGTATTTCCTTTTATTTGACACTCAGAGAGAGTCATTTCTTTTCTCTTCTACCCCTCACTTTCCTAATTTAGATTTAAATTCTCTTATGTTGGGGAGTGGATATTTCTAGATAGGGCCCATGATACATGTGCTTTATTTAATATTTTCATGTTTTATTACAGCCAAGAGTGTGACAATAACAAGGAATGAGTGCAAGAAGCAGAATCCTAGAGCTTCTATAAAGTTTATCTTGCAAGTGTCAAAATGGTCTGAGGATGGAAGAAAAAGACTTAAAATCATATAAATGATTATATCAAAAATATAAAATCATAAACCAGGGAGTTTGTATACTTTGATGGCCAGGAAGGAAGTTTGTAAAGATGCAAAAACACCATGTTAAAGCCTCTAAAAAAACTTTCTCATTTATGGAGGAACCCAGGGAAATTTTAAAAGCTTGGTTGTTAAGAGTCCTCCACACAATTGGTGTAGTCACTAGGCTCCATTGATTTGAGACCATGGTGCTGTCCTTTGAATGCTGGGCTCTTCGTGTGAGAGTACTAGTAACAGGTGAGCATGTAGAAAGGGAAATTCTCTTTTATCTCCTGGAAAAACTTGACCATTGCTGTGAGAGTAGAGAAGCATCCTATGATAACATTGTTGAGATCATTCTAGAAGGAAACAGAAGGAAAGGGCAACTTAATAAATCATAGAAAAGCTTGTGAGTTGGAGTGAGTATCCTGGGAAGAAAATTACTGATAATGTATGTATATGTTTGCCTAAATATTGATACTGCTCTACTGTAAGTTATAGTTTGAAAGGAAGTTTGAAGAATCATGCAAAGGTGATGCAGACATTACTTTTTTATTAATAAAAATGAGAAGAGGAAATTTATGAATATTAAGGATGTTCTAATGTGTTGAAGGCTTGGCCATTCACTCAGCTAAGGAGCTATCACTGCAAACAAATAGGAGAACATAAAGGTCCTTTGCACAGGGGACTGTAAGGCACTATGTCATCTGAAGCAAAGGTTGGAAACCTACAAGCTATAGGCAAATTTGGGCTGTCATCTATTTTTGCATGGTCTGTGATCTGAAGATGAGTTTTACTTTTCTAAAATGATTTCAGGAAAGAAACTCACAAGAATAATAATATTTGTGACTCCTGAAAATTTTATGAAATTCAAATTTTAGTATCCATAAAGATTTTTTTTGGAGCACAGCCATGCCTGTTTGTTTACATATTATCTGTGGCTGCTTTTACAGCACAATGACAGGGTTGAATAGCTGTCACAGGAATTTGGTGGTTTACAAACTTGAAAATATTTACTCTTTGATACTGCATATACAAAGTTTGGGTGCAGAGGTATTTAAAGGAATACACAGCCTTTGAAATAGGTTTCCAATGGGCTAGGACTTGCCTTTGCTGGAATCTTACCATTTAAAATTTCTCAAACACTACAATGGATGTTATTTTTTAGGGAGCATTTAAAGATCTATAATTCAATAACACTCAACCTTAATTTTGGTGTGATAGACCTTCTACCATGATTATAGTACAAGGACTCTCACCTGTTTTGGCTTTGATAACTCTCCACATTGTACTAGGGTGTAAATCCCTGGGATTCTGGTTTTATTGCTGTGGACCTGAGCCTTGTCAGGATCCCTGCCATCATTTGCATAGCCCCCACCCCCAGGCTTAGTTGTGCCACCTTCTGTAACACAACTCCAACACTGCCTACTTTCCTGCGTTAGTCTTGGACAATGGCTTGAGGTCAGTTTCCTTTGTCATAAACTTTGACTTTCCTCTATCCCCCCTGGAGGCTTTCTTAGATTTTTTTTGCCTAATTCTGTGAATCTAGTTTGCTAACATGACACTCTAGTCTTTGCCATTGATGATTTTGGCCAACAAAAAGCTGATAACTTGCTGTGAGTTTTTTGGGAAAGATGGATCTTATTAATCTAATCATCAAGGTCACATGGGCTGCTAGGGAGGCCAGCTCCCCTTGCCAGGCCCTAGAATGGAAGGTGAAGATGCAGAGGAAAAGACTTGGGGATAAGTACTTTGTTGAAAGGACTAAATATAGATATACTGAGAGACTAAGAATCCTTTCAGATTTGGCTGTGAATTAAAACAAATCTTTTTTTTTTTTTTTTTTTTTTTTTTAATATTTTTTTATTAGTTGTAGATGGACACAGTATCTTTATTTTATTTATGAATTTTTATGTGGTGCTGAGGATCGAACCCAGTGCCTCACGCATGCAAGGCAAGCGCTCTACCACTGAGCCACAATCCCAGCCCCTAAAACAAATCTTTTTGAGATTAGAATTTGAGTAGTTTGAACAAGCCTGTATTTGTTGATGTACACACAGAAAGAACTGACTATAGGAAAGGAATCTGAGCAGATTAGACTGCTTCAAAGTCAGATTACAGCCATATTTTAATTAATTTTATGTAGAAAGATACATGCTCTGTACATCTGATCTCTTGACCATTTCTTGGATATCTTTTCTATATCTTTTTAATATTTTTTTCTATAGTGGTAGAAGAGGAAGCATCACACAGATTCAAGTTTATATTCTAGCTCTGCCAATGTGAGTCTAGGTAATTTTATTTTACTTTCCCATTTTTTGTTTTCTTATTTGTGAAGTTGGAACGTGTGCGCTTCACTATGAGCATAAATGGAATATCATATATAACATGACTAGCACATAGGCACTAAATCAATGTTAACTGATTAGTAAAAGTTTAATTTTGTCTCCTCAATGGAACCAAGAGAGATTTTTTCCACCTCAGTCATAATAATAGGATAAGCAAACTTCCTTCGAAGCTTTGCATAATTATGATAGTGAAAAAATTATATCATAGCACTGAGAAGAAGTGGGAAGTTGGGATGAATGGGTTGAATGAACAGTTTAAATTCCATTTTGACAATGAGTGCCACTCATAAATTTAAATAAATGTTCGTAAATATTTAAATCATATTTATAAATGTATATGCAATTTTGTCTTTCCTGTTTTGTTTTAAGCACTTCAAAAATATTGCATAACTGCAATATAATACATATACAAATACACACAAGATGAGTTCTTTTAAATTTCCAAGGTGAGGGAAGAAGAGAGGAAAGCAGCAGCTGCTGACCCAGCTGAGTCTCTATTTCCTGAATTCATCTTTGAGCCGCTCAAATGAAAGTGCTTCCACTGGGGAAAACAAGACTAAAAGTGAAAGGAGGACTGATATCAGAAGATGATCTCCACAAAGAAAATGATTTCTCACATTAAAATGACCTTACACGTCTCATCAATGGTCAGATTCAGTTGGTTAACAGATGAGTTGAGTACACTCAGGTTATGGGTAAATCAGGATGTGGTCACAGAAGTACAGCTAGCCAAAGCCAACTATAAAACTAGAAGAGATCATTGTTCTTCAGGGTTTAAATTGAATCAGGGGACATACAGTAAGTTCAGTCCTGAGTGACTCAGCTTCTGGGTTGCTGCTGTCATATGGCTCTAAAGAGCTCACTATGTTCATGTGAGAATGAAGACCCTTATACTGGAAAGCTGCAGGTATACCTCCCTGATCTTAAATGTCTGGTCCACAATGCTGTGTATTGTGATAGTAAATTTTTTATCCAGGATTCTCAAATAGCTTGAGAGTGTGACATTGGTTTACATGCTCTACATGCTCTAAGAATGCGTGTTCTTCAGTAAGGATCTTTCAAATCCAGAGTGTTTAGATAAGATTTTTTTTTTAAACAATGAAGTAAATGAAATCTGTTCTGTTCATACTTGTTCAATTTAAGAAAAGGAATATGTTTCACTTTTATGGGCCAATCTGTGTATTTCACATTTCATGTTAATAATATTCAGGGACATATTATTTCTAATATAGTCATATTAGAAAATGTGATGATCCATTTAATATTCCAATTTAAGACTTCACTTTGCTATTAAATGACAGATATTGACTTGGAAACTTAAAAGAACTCATTTTGTGTGTATTTGTATATGTATTATATTACAGTTATGAAATGTTTTTAAAGTGCTTAAAACAAAACAGGAAAGACAAAACTGCATATACATTTATAAATATGATTTAAATATTTAAGAACATTTATTTAATTAAATTTATGAGTGGCACTCATTGTCAAAATGGAATTTAAACTGTTCATTCATCCTTTTAGTGATTTTTTTCATAGATACTATGAATCAGGCAATGTTAATGTTCTGACATTTGAATATACAGAAGGGAACCAATGAAGTCATGGTTTTAAAAGAGCTTAATTGTAGTGAGTGGAGATAGACAAGATACAAATATATTAATGAATATATGATTGGTTATAAATATTTAAACACTTTGTGGATAAAAAAAGGCCAGGAAGAATAGAGAATGGAAGAGGAGAATGTATTGGGGGGTTCTGGGTCTTTATTTTATACAGGTGGACAGAGAAGTGTTCAATGGTAAAAGGACATTTGACCATAGACCTGAAGGAAATAAAAGAATGATGAGTATTCTAGAAGATGCAGAGGAGTTTGAGAAACAGCAAAGAGAGCAGGTTCTAGAAAAGAGATCTGGAAAAGCGTGAAGGAAAGTGGGGGAATATTAGAACATTAAGGCATTATAGAGACCCACATTACAAATTCCTACAGCTGATCCAAGGGAATTTGGATTCTTCCTCTGAGTGAAATATGAACCAATGGTAGATTTGGGGATATAATGAAGTGACGCAATTTGACTTGTTTTAGAAAGGTTGCTCTGGGCATTGTCTCCATAGTGCAGGAAAACAAAACTATGAGGAAGATCAATGAAAAATTACACAGTCATCCAGGTGAGAGAGGTTGATGGCTTCCAACAGTGTGGGATTATAGAGATGTTTTGATGATGGAAACATTTCTAACATGAACAAGAAGATGTGAGGAAAGATTAAATGTGAGAGGTAAAGGAAAGAGGCATTACAGATGACCTGTTTTTGTGCTTCCGTGTACATTAGGATGAGAACTTATGAGATGATATTCTCACAGGAATGCTATAAAAGCTGGAAATAATACAAGAAGTAACCTTCTTTGGAAAATGAACAGAAATAGGTAGACTTTAATGAGAAGTGAATGTTTTCTTGGAGTAGGAGAGATAATCAGCTTTGCTGCTAATTTCTCTTTTCTAGATTTATATGTTCTACAAAAGACCAAATGACACAGTGCACAGTTTTTGCAAGCAGTGGTGACAGGTACATAGTTGGAAAAATATCTTGTTTTTCTTCTGGCTGAAGAGTCACAGAAGCAAAGCTAGAAAACCATGAGTGCTAATGAATGTGAAAAGTCTCACAAAATAAAGAGATGGGAAAATATCTTCAAACTCTGTTTACCTACATCTCTGATTCTCCCCTGAATAATATATGTGAAGAACAGACTTGAAGGAGCTCTGATAAATGAACAAAAACAAAAGATTGATGTGAATGTGAAGCTATTGCTAAGAAACAGAGTCTGAAGTTTAAGTTCAGTTAGAAAAATTATCTGATAAAAGAAAGGTGAAGCATTCAGTAAGCAACAACAACAAAAATAGCAGAATGAATAACTGCCACAAATTAACATTCATAATCTTCCAGACAATTTAAAATTATTCAACATACATAAATATTACCAAGAATATAGAGCATATTATCAATAGAAATAAACTCAGATCTTGAATTTGATTCAAGATCAATCAGATGTTGGAACTAATAGACAAAAATTTTTAACTTATTAAAATACCTAATCTCTAGCAAGTTAAATAAAACATGCTTTTAATGAATGAAATTTTAGCAGAGAAATAGAAACAATGAGGAAAAAATCATATGGAAATTCAAATTTGAATATTGTAATTTTACAGAGGAAAATATTAACTGGATGAATTTAACAGCTGAACAAACATGGCAAAGAAAAGAGTAAGTAAAGACAGATCAATAGAAATTAACCAAGGTGAAGAATAGAAAGAAAACAGATTGAAACAATAAACAGAACTTAATGAACTTTGAGACAATATTGAACATTCCAATAGAAGGAAAATTGAAAAACCAGAAAGAAAAGAAGGAAGCTGGAAAAATATGTTAAATGTCAAAAATGCTCTCCTGTTTTATGAAAGAGAATTTTTTAGACATAGGATGTTAAATTAACAGCAGGTAGAATTAACACAAATATGTCTATGGTGAGGCATATTACAGTCAAATTGTTGAAAGTCAAAGATAAAAGGCAAATCTTGAAAGAAGAAAAAAATGACATGCATAGGGAACATAACAATTTAATTAATAGGTGCCTTCTCATAACAGAGCACAGAGACATGGAGAGAGTAAACATACTTAAAGAGAAAGAAAGAAGGAAGGAAGGAAGAAAGAACGAACCAGAAAACTTTTAATCCAGAAGTTTATTTCACTAAAAATATGCTTCAAGAATGAGCAAGCCTGTAATCCCAGCACTTAGGGAGGCTGAGATAGGAGAATTATGAGTTCAAAGCCAGCCTCAGCAATGGCGAGGCGCTAAGCAACTCAGTGAGACCCTCTGTCTGTAAATAAATTACAAAAAATAGGGCTAGCTTAGTGGCCAAGTGCTCCTGAGTTCAATCCTTGGTTATTGCCCCCACCAAAAGAATGAAGGTGAAATGAACACATTTTCAGATAAAATAGAGTAAAAAGCCAACATTATAGAAAGTGATAAAGGATATTCTTTCTTTATATATTTAATAATTTATGTTAAAATGTTATTTTTATCATTGTAAGAATACATGAAGTCTACCTGTTCAACAAATTTAAGTGTACAATAAATTATTATTGACTATAGACAAAGTGTTGTACATTAGATCTATGGAGCTTATTCATTTTCATTATCTAAAACTTTATAGCTGTCAATGCAACATTCTTTAGGTATTCTTTATAATTTAAAAAAATGAGAGTAAGTAGAAATTCAGACTCTCAGGAAGGAATGAGGAACATCAGTAATGGTCAATAGCTGAGTAAATGCAAATGGAAATTTTGGGTTATCCTTTTCTTTCATATCTCTATAAACTATATAAGTATTTAAATCACAAAGTAAAACACAAATTGAGGAGTTCACAATGTATGTAAGTATGGATAATACAAATATAACCGCTGTAACACAAAGGAGGATATAAACTTAAAGTGTGCAATATTCCTATATTTTATATGAAGTATCAGCATTAATTCTGCAGACTTTGAAGAGCGAAGACTTATCAGTTAAAAAAGAATGCAAAGAAGAATAGCTAAAATAGTAACAGAAAAAAATGAAGCACAATTATACTAAATTCCAAGCCCTTCACCCAAATGGGTAGGAAAGGAGGAATAGAGAACAACAACAACAGCAACAAGAAGACAGGCACATAGTAAAAAAATAAATAGTAAACCTATACCCAAACATATCAATAATGATATTAAATATTAATGGACTAAACACTTCAAATTGATATGGTTAAGATGGGTTAAAACAAACATCAGCAAATTAGAAAATAGACAAGACCAGTGAAGAATATCTACATATCATAGTTAAATTTCCAAAAGTGGAGAACACAGAAAAAATATTAAAGGCTGTGACATGGGGCACCAAACCACATCCAAAGGCAAACTCATTGGTCTAACAGCAGATTCCTTACCAGAAATTCTAAAGACTGGAAATGCATAGAATAGTGTACTCCAAGTCATTAAAAAAATAACTATTAACCAAGATTACTATACTCAACAACATTATCATTCTGAATTGAAGAAGAAATAAAGACCTTCCAAGATAAGCATAAACTAAGGAAAGTCATGACCACTAAACCAATATTACAGGAGGTGCTTATGGTAATTCTATGTCCTGAGGAGGAAGAAAGACAAACATAATTCTGAGAGCACATAGAAGAATAAATACTATTAGAAGAATACACATGAAATGATAATTTGGAAAGACTCAAACATTATCACCATATAGAAACATCAAACTTCTAATGAATAAGAGAATAAAAAGAGAACATAGTACATTCAAACCAACCAGTAGAAGATCAACTAAATGACAGGAAAAAGCACATGCCTTTCCATTATAACTTTTAATATAAATGGTCTCACTTTTCCTATTTAAAGACAGACTGGTTGAATGGATTGATAAGTAAGACTCAATGATATGCTGCATATAAGAAACTCATTTCACTTGCAAAGATATACACAGACTTAAAATGAAAGGATGGAAAAAAGTATTTCAAGCAAGTGGAATCCAAAATCAAGGAGGAGAAGTTATATCCTACCAAACACAGTTTAAGACAAAATAAGAAGAGTAAAAAAGGTTTCTATAAATTGATCAAGGGAACAATTCATCAAGAAGATATGATGAAATAAATTTATATAAACTGAACCCTGGAGCACCCAATTGCAAAAAAGGAACAGTACTAGAAATAATGGGTTTGGTAGGCCCCAGTACAGTAATAGTGGGCGACTTCAATATCTCACTCTCACTAATACATACATCATCTAGACCAAAACAAAACAAAACAAAACAAAAAGCAGAAAAAAAGAGAAAAAATATGAGAATGAAATTA
This sequence comes from Xerus rutilus, assembly GCA_028644305.1. Taxonomy (NCBI): domain Eukaryota; kingdom Metazoa; phylum Chordata; class Mammalia; order Rodentia; family Sciuridae; genus Xerus; species Xerus rutilus. The sequence goes on from CM053406.1 coordinate 50,541,610, forward strand.
CACCATAGATCAAATATACCAAATGGATATCTACAGAATATTTCATCCAACAGTTGCAGAATATACATTCTTTTCATCAGTACATGGAACTTCACCCCTCACCCTCACCAAAACCCATATATTAGACAACAAAACAAGTATTAACAATTAAAAAAATTGAAATAATTTCTTGCATCTGCTGTGATTATAATGAATGAAACTAGAAATCAACAGCAAGAGATATTTCAGAAATTGTGTCAACCACAGGGACTGAACAACACATTATTAAATAAATATTGAGTCACTGAAGAAATCAGTGGGGAAATTTAAAAATTCCTTGAATCAATTAAAAACGGAAATACAGCATATCAAAATCTGTGTGATATGGCAAAAGTGGTGCTAATAATGAGTGCCTACATTAAAAAATCACTAATAAATACCCTAATGATGCATCTCAAAATATTACAAAAACAAAACAAACTCAAAATCAGTAGAAGGAAAAAAATAAAAAAGACTGGAACTGAAATTAATAAAACCAAGACTAATGCAATGAGAACAATGCAAAGTATCTATGAAACTAAGAGTTGCTTCTTTGAAAAGGTAAACAAAATTGACAAACCTTTAGCTAAACTAACCAAAATAAAGAGAGAGAAGACCCAAATAAATAAAATTAGAGATGAAAAAGGAAATAATACAGGAGATACTACTGAGATTCACAGGATCATTAGAGAAAATTTTGCAAAAGTGTAAGCTAATAAATTGGAAAATTCAAAAGAAATAGACAAATGTTTGCATACATATTTCATATTGAAATTGTACCAAGAGGGTATATAAACCTAAAAAGAACAATAACAAGCAATGAAATTGAAGCAATAATAAAGTCTCCCAGCCAGGCACAATGGCACACGCCTGTAATCCCAGCACATTGGGAGGCTGAGACTGGAGAATTGTGAGTTCAAGGGCGGCCTCAGCAATGGCGAGGCACTAAGCAACTCAGTGAGATCCTGTCTCTAAATAAAATACAACACAGGGCTGGGGATGTGGCTCAGTGGTTGAGTGACCCTGAGTTCAATCCTTGGTACCAAAAATAAATAAATAAGTAAATAAATAAATGAATAAATAAATAAAATAGTCTCCCAATAAAGAAAAGATCAGGACCAAATGAGTTCACAGCTGAATTTCATCAAACTTTTAAGGAAGAACTAATACTAGTGATTTTTAAACTATTTCATAAAATAAAGGGGAAGAACTTTTCCAAACTCATTCTACAAAGCCAATATTACCTTGCACTGAAACCTAACAAGGACACAACAAAAAAATTACAGACCAGTATCACTGATGATCATAAATATAAAAATATCCAACAAAAACTTGCAAATCAAATTCAGTAGTACATTAAAAGATCACATGCCAAAATCAAATGGTTTTATTCCTGGGATACAAGAATGATTCAACATATGCAAATTAATAAACATGAGATGCCACATAAATTGAATTAAGGATAAAAATTATATGGTCATCTCAACAGATACAAAGAAAAAGCCTTAATAAAATTCAACATCTTTTCATGATAAAAATTCTAAATAAATTATGTATAGAGGATTATCTTCAACATAATTAAGGTCATATATGACAAATCCATAGCCAATATCATACTGAATGTGGAAATGCTGAGAACATTTCCTTTAAGATAAAAAATGAGATGTGGTTGTCCATTCTCCCTGCTCTTATTCAGTGTAGCATTAGAAATTGTAGCCAGAACCATAAGTCAAGAAAAAGAAAAGACATATAAGAAGGGTGAAATCAAATTATCTGTTTGCAGATATCATTCTAAACATAGAAAATTCTGAAGATTCCCCCAAAGAACTTGATAAATTCGATGAAATAATGTGATACAAAGCCAATATTCCAATATCAGTAGTCTTTCTATAATCAATAATCAACTTGCTAAGAACAGGAAAGCAATCCTAATCATGATAGCCAGGTGCACGCACACACACACGAGATACCTAGGAATAAACCTAACTATGTGAAAGATCTCTACAATAAAAATAAACACTTGTGAAAGAAATTGAAGAAGACACTATAGGTGGGAGGCCTTCCCATATTCATGGATTGGGAAAATTAATATGGTTAAAATGTCCATACATCCCTAAATAATATACAGATTCAATACAATTCCCATTGAAGTACCAATGATATTCTTCACATAACTAGGGGGAAAAAAACCCCAATTCATATAGAAACACAAAAGACTCAAATAGCCAAATAATCCTGGGGAGAGGGGTAGAAGCAATGGTAGATATATTATAATACCGTATTTCAAAATACACTATTAGAGTCATAGTAACAGAAAAATAGAACAGAATGGAGGACTCAGAAATAAACCCATGCATCTTTAGTCAATTGATTCTGGACAAAGGTACCAAAAACATATGCTGGAGAAAGGACAGCTTCTTCAACAAATGGTGTTGGGACAACTGGATATTCACCATATAGAAGATTGAAACTACATCTTGTTATCTCACTCTGGTTATTAATCAACTCAGGACAAATCAAAGGCCTTTTTAAAATAATATTTTTAGTTGTGGATGTACACAATACCTCCATTTTATTTGTTTATTTTTATGTGGTGCTGAGTATCAAACCCAGTTTCCCACACATGCCAGGCAAGTACTCTACCACTGAGCCACAATCCCAGCCCCAAATCAAAGGCCTTAATATAAGACCTGAATCTTTGAAACTACTGGAAGAAATCATGAGAATACTTCAAGATGGTGGCACGGGCAACAATTTCCTGGCTAAGACTTCAAAAACCTAGGAAACAAAAGCAAGACTTGACAAATGGGATTATATCAGATTAAAAAGTTTGTGCACAACAAAGGACAGAATCAACAGAGTGCAGAGACAAACTGCTGAATGGGAGAAAATCTTTGCCAATTATTCATTTGATAGACGATTAATATCTAGAATATGTAAATAACTCAGAAAACTTAGCAAAATAAGCCAATAAAAATTGGCAAATGATTTAAAGGGGTACTTCACAAAAGAGGAATTACAAGTGGCCAATAAATGTCTGAAAAATGCTTAATATCTTTAACCATCAGGGAAATGCAAATCAAAACTTCACTGAGATTCCATCTTACCCAAGTAAAAATGGGTATCATCAACCCCCCACTCCCCCCAAAAAACCCAAACAACAACAACAACAACAACAAACAAATGCTGGTGAGTTTGTGGAGAAACAGGAATATTTATACTCTGTTGGTGGGAATAAAAATTAGTACAGCCACTCAGTAAAAAAAGAGTAAAAGCTAAAAATAGAACTACCTATGATCCAGCTATATCACTTCTGGGTATATATATAAAGAAAATGAAGCCAGCATACATAAGAGATACCTCCATACCCATGTTTATTGTAGCATGATTCACAATAGCCCAGATGTGGAACCAGCCTAGGTGCTCATCGACAGATGAATGGATAAAGAAAAGATGGCACATGTACACAATGGAGTATAGTCAATTATGAAGAAAAAAGAAATTGTGTAATAGGCAAGAAATAAATGAAACTAGAAGATATCTTGTTAAGCAAAATAAACCAGAAACAGAAAGACATATTGCATGTTTTATCTCATATGTAGAAACTAAATCAAACAACAACAAAAAACTATGACCTGAAATTAGAAGAGGGATTATGAGGTCTAGAGGTAGGGTCAGAGTGAGGGAAGAGAAGGCAGCAGGAGAAGGGAGGAGGGACCTGACTGAAGCTCAGTGCATGTTTGAAATGCCACAATGAAACCCATTAATTTAAATAATTAGTGTGTGTTGGTAACTATAATAAAACATAATAAAATAGAATAAAACACATGATAAAAGACCCAAAATATAAATATACAGATAAGTTAAAGTAAATGGTTGGAAAAAGATATACCAGGCAAGCAATAGGGCATTGAAAGGCTAAATTTGCTTGATCAGTTTCAGATAAAAAATATTCAAAACAAAAATATATTACCAAAGACAAAGAGGGGCAGTCATAATGATAAGAGCTCAGTTCTTTAGAAATTATAATATTGACAACTGTGCACAGGCTCAGTAACAAACGTTGAAAGACAAGTAGCAAAACTGACAGAATTAAAAGGAGAAATAGGCAAGTAAGTAATGGTTACAGTTGTAGATTGTAACAGCCCTTCTCAGAAACTGATAGAAAATTAGACAAAAAACAAAACAATAACAGCAACAAAATACTCAAAGTATATGAAGTTTGGATACTATCAGTCACTTGACCTAGTTGATATTCATAGGACAATACATACTGAAATGGCAAAATGTATTTATTTGAAGTGCATGTGACATTTTACCAGAATAGCAGTGTTCTGGTAATAAGTATTTCTCTACAAATTTAAAAACATCAAAGTTTGTTAACAGTGATGGAGTGAAGCAACAAATCAGTAACATTAAGATGACCACAAACTCTCCAAATATAGTGAAATTGAATAATAAAAGGCGCTTTTTTTTTGATACAGGAATTTAACCCAGAGGCACTTTACCATTGAGCCACATCCCCAGCAATTTTTATTTATTTTTATTTTTTTATTTTTTGGTACTGGGGATTAAATTCAGGAGCACTCAACCACTGAGCCACATCCCCAGCCCTATTTTGTGTTTCATTTAGAGACAGGGTCTCACTGAGTTGCTTTGCCCTCGCCGTTGCTGAAGTTGGTTTTGAACTCCTGTCTCAGCCTCCCAAAGTGCTGGGATTACAGGCATGCACCACTGCACCCGGCTCACTTTTTATTTTTTATTTTTGAGACAGGGTCTTGCCAAATTGCTCAGTTGCTGAAACTGGCCTTGAATTTGCAATCCTCCTGCCTCTGCCTCCCAGGTCACTGGGATTACAGGCATGTGCCACCATGCCTGACAACTGAACAAAAGATTTCTCAATCATCATTTGGTCCAAAAAGATATAACAAAAGTAGAATCTGTTTGAACAGAGTAATCATAAACATACAACACATTAAGGTTTGTGGGATGCAGCTAGTGGCTCCAGTGTTTTTACAGGTCTCCAGGAATGTAGAGTCACCGAGTACATGCAGATGAGAAGCAAGGGAGGGGTTCACTCTTGTGGTCTGCTCCATTTCAGCTTCCCCTCCATTATGAGCCTTGCTTCTCTTTATGAAGGATTTCCTTCTGGCTTCCATCTCAGGTTCCCTCTGAGTTTTTGAGTTACCATTCTGTCTTTTCTCTCTTTTTAAAATCTCAGCCCATACTAACCCAGTTTTCTGGGGAGAAATACCAGTCTGGCAAGTAGGCCTTAGAAGGGAATTATTGCTTTGTAATTAGGTCAGCAATTCTTTTGAATCTTCTTTAAGGCTTTAGTGTGGGCTGGAGGAGGGAAAATGACCATTGAAGTGAAAGAAAATGTGAGAAGTATTGGGGTAGGAAATTAATGGAGCCAAGTCTTGATGAGGAAGGAGCAGTTGGGTGAAAGAGCAAAAACTGGAGGATTTACCATTTAAATGGCAGGGAGTAAAGGATAGAGACTTAATCTTCCTTATACCCTGGAGAGGGAACAAAGAAGCTAAGAGAAATCTTTAGTTCAGTGGGAAATCACAAATGAGTATGTCTAGTCTTTTCTCTGACAGGCACAGTGTCTGTCCCTTCACTCTATAATTATTACTTGGCGTGTTCAGATCCATCTACCCACCATTCCAGAGCTTTCAATAAGTTCTTCCAAATGAACTGGACTTGTCTTCACAATGTGCTTCAGATGGCTGCTGCTGGTGGTGATAGTGTTGTGGAGATGCTGAGCAAGGTCTGGGAGCTCAGAGATGCAGCCCCTCTCTCGCTCAATGCTCTTTATTAAGTGGATTAAAAGAGAGGAGACAGCTTGCTTCTGCGACCATCACAGCTTTCTAACTTGTTCGTTGCAGTTATCTCTTGGGTTCTCTTCTTCTGAATCTCAAAAGCATTTTATCTCTATTTGGTCTTCCACAAAAACACATTTGATACTAAGTCTTACATTAAATTGAATGGATTTTTCATCTTACAGTAGCTAGGCCTGAAAGCCATGGGAAAGTGGGTCTAAAGTAGAATCTCCAGCCTCTAAGTACAAGTGAAGAAGCTGAACTTGACCTGGGATGGGGAAAGATTTGAAACATATCATCTCATAGTTCAAAATAGAATCCACACAGAACAACAAAGGCTAACTAAACATACAGAGAAAGTGAACTAAAGAGAGAACATTCATAGGTATTTAGGCAAGATGATTGCTTTTAATAATAGAGAAGGTCATTGGTTGAGAATGCAGAGAGCAAAGGATTTATAATAGTTCTCCTTTTTGCTATGTTATGTTTATGGAATCTCAAAAGTTATCTTTTTGTGAAGATACGTAATGAATGTATCAAATGAGTACTTCAAGTGGAGGATAAGCCCGTTATCTATAGCATCTGTAAAATAAAGAATACTGCCAGATAATCACAATTGAAAAATGAAAAGAATGAGCGTACCTTCAGAATTCAGTGCTATTCCAAGTTGCAAAAGTGCTTTTTTGAATCTCAGATTCCTTAGAGGAAAACATAAAGATGTCTTGAGGTCAGGCAATTTAATCTGAACTCAAGGATGATAAATATGCTTATGGTATCTGGTCATCAGATTCAGTTAAAGAAATTCCGATTTGAGGTTGTTTCTCCTGCTGTGACCAACAATACTTTCTCCTTCCCTTTCTCACTTATGATACGTGACTCCACTTGTGCCCTTAGGACACCAGGATTCAACAGCAAGGTATTATTTAACTTTAGAAGAAAAATTGCTTGGTTCTGTATCTTTAAAAGGACCATGTGTTAGGATGTTATGTATGAAAAGAGTTTTCCCATAGGGGAACTAGTTTTATAAGCAAAGAATGACCACAGGGAATAAACCATAGTTATTTTATAGAGCAGTTGAAGAACTTTAACAAAATAACATTTTATACCTCAGAATATACCTTCTTCTTAAAACTTGCCAAGACAGGCCCAGCTACTGATTCCCACAGTCATTAAATTTAGAGAGTATCCTCGGCTAACCCCATGACGGCTGATTACTATTCCCTCTACTCTGTTCTGCAGAGCCGAAGGGCATCAGAGTTTCCTAGAGAAGGAAAAACAGACTCGTTTCTTTCCTTTTTCTGATTCTTTTCTATATTTTATTTTAGAGACAGAATATTTTATCTGATACTTGGATTGTTTGAAAAATGGTTTTGTATCGTAGATAAGTTTTAAAATGTGGAAAATTCATTCTTTACTTAGACATCTGCACAGGTGGGTAAAACACAGAAGAATCTCCAAGATCCTTCCCAAGTCAAAGGGAAGACGTTTGCCTTGGGACACCTACCAGGAAGTTTGCTGTAGTGTGTCTGCTTCTCAGACTGCAGACAGGGTAGAGTGGCAGCCGAGGTGTTCTCAGTTGGCTATCATTTGTTGTCATGCTTTAAAGAGGAGTCATATTTGGAGAACTGAATGACACTCATTACAGTGGCTTGTTGAAGGGGCCCTAGGGGAGAGATAGTAAGAAAGCTTTGATTAAGGTGGTTCCCAGTTTCATGTTACTAAATTGTGTGTCAAGAAAAGTTGGATATTTTTGGTTCTAGCCATCTCCACATCCTAGCTCCACTCAACGCTGCAGATGATTTATGTAATTCAAATAGTCATTAAGAAGTTAACAAATAATTGAATACTTGCTGTTTTGCAGATAAAATGTAATTATTGTGTAGTTTCCATCTGCATACTAGACATTGTGGACACATTACCATAAGCCAGATTCAGTAGTTTTTGAAACAGCAAGAATGGAACATTTTTATTTCCTCCCAATGGCCTTTATTCCTTGCCTGCAACTTAATCATCTTTGCTAAAAGTTTGTGTGAATAAAGTTATGATGCTTTATATTATCCTCAGTTTTTCCTACTTGAATTGAATATGTACGGTGCAGTCTTTGATGCTTGCATAGCATAAATTTTATTCAGTATTTCATTCAAAGTTATAATTATTTTAAAGACTTTTATTATCCAAAAATTGAAGCAAATAACATTTATCCCACAAAATTAATGAAATTATATGTGATTTAATCTTTAGTTTCAAACTTTACAATACTCAGGTAATATAACCATGTTTAAAGTGTAATTTATTTAATATTTCATATATGTTATTCAAGTCTTATGTCTATAGTAAGTGTAAATTGGTTATTCCTCAAATATTATAATTAAGAAAAAATACTTGAAATAAAGTATCTTTTAAAAATTCATTATATTTGCCTTCAAACAAATGATGATAATTATCTTAAGAAAATATTTTAGAAAAATAGTCTTTTTTTATTCATATAAAATAGTCTTGTTCATATTTTAATCTACTGTGAAATAATACTGAGTCATTCTACTCTGGAGCACTAATGTTTTAAAATAAATATCTAAGTGCAGATTGATCTTATGTGATGTGGTTTGCTATAAAATGGCTTTAAAGAAAACTGAATTCAAACACCTTTTCAAAATAAAAAATGACAAAAATATTTTTAAAGGCTCTTTAACGTTTTAAGATGAGAAGGAAAATACTTTTTTTTTGCCTTAACATTGCATTTTTTTAAAAACTGCATTTCAAAAGATGATAGTTTTTAGAAAATATATTTATTCTTTTTATGTTACCTTTTCAATAAAAATCTCAGCAATTATTTTCTTTTTTTCCTCCTCCTCCTTTCATAATTTAAATCTAGTCAAGTGACAAAAAATTCCAAGATTAATACACTTTTTAAGAAGACCTCACAAGAATGTTAATTCTGAATCATAATTCCTTTGTACATTCACTGTGAACTCTGTATTAATTAAGGGTACATCATGCAATTGTGGGCATTTTTGAGAAAATACTTTAACTTCTGAGATGAAAGGGGCAAGTATCAATGTATTTTTTTTAAATGGGAAAACTACTTTTTTTGGTAACACGAACAATATATTTTTACTTAATACTTATTGTTTAGAATCATTTACCAAGATTGCATTCCTTTTAAATCCATAATAGTTGTGTTATAAATCTTGTGTTATAAATTCTCTTTGAGAGAAAGGAAATGCTGAAGCCCTTTGTATCAACTTTGCTCAGATTTATCTCTCTCTGGATACCATCTCTAGAGGAAAACACACTAAATCATTTAGATAAACTAATATTATCTGATTCTCTGCCAAAGATTTTGACTTGGATGATTCTTTTTCTTCTTTCTTTCTAATTTTTTTTTTTTTTTTTTGGTACTAAACATTGAACCCCGGGATGCTTGACCACTGAGCTACATTCCCAGTCCTTTTTTATTTTTATTTTTATTTTTAATTTTGAGACAGAGTCTTGCACTGTTGTTGACTTGACTCAAACTTGTGATCCTCCTGCCTCATCTTTTCCAGTCATTGGGATTATAGACGAGCACCACCACACCTGGCTAGATGATTCTTTTTCTTGTTTTGATGATGAGGACTGAACTCAGAGTCTCACACATGGTAAGCACATGCTCACTTACTTAGATACACCCCCTGTGACCCCTGGATGATTCCTCAGTAAGATTCTATTAGTATTTGTTTATAGAGTAAATATTCTTTAGACTTTTAGAAATCTCTCTCTCTATATATTTTTGGTTTGGCCTCTTTAAAGAAATTTCATCAATGCATCTTATTTATTAGTTGACTCCCATAGTTGTTTCAGGAGTTTTCTGGGGTCTAAGTATTCATTTAGCTTAGATCTTTGAACACAAAAGTATGCTATCTTTTCCACTTCTGTATAACTTCAGAACAACTAACAGGGAATAAACTATAAACAACCCTGAATGGACACATGCAGTTATGGTATGTGGCTTTTCTGAATTACATTCCCCAGCAATCAAATTATATAAGACATGTTTCAAGACTGACAACATTTTTGACTCTCTGGTTTTGGGAAAAAAGTGCTATACAAGTGACATGAGGTAAAGTGGATAATTTTTCAAAGTTAGTCAATAGTACTCTACTGGACTGTAATAGATTTGTTAACCTGTTAATAAAATGAAATCCAACGAGATTTTTAAATGACTCAGAAGACAAGAGGGAAAGTTATAGTCTGGCAGTGACAGCTGGCAAACTTGCCTTAAATGCTTTTAAGGACAAAATTGATAACATCCATGATTGGCTACAGTTCAGGGTACCCAATTCCAATGTGCTGTCAACCGTATATTTTTACTATTGATTAACACTCCAGCTACATTCTTTTCAGACATTTTGATGTGGAAAAGCCATATTATTTTAGGAGCAGCACCCATATGTTTTTCTCCCAGACCTGTGATAAAATATATGGAAAAGGAATCAGTTAATAAGTTCTCATTGCTGAAGTTAATGTTTCCATTAATCATATTTTAGAAATCTAAGGGAACTGTTTTAGAGTGAAGGAAAAGCCAATATTTTTAGAAAAAATATTTGAAAAGAATGTGCACACTATGAGTTTTAGTACAAAATGCATACAAATAATATGTGACTTTACAAGTAGAACTCACACACTTTAATCATGTATAGAATTAGATAAACTCAGCATAAATATTGATGTCCATTCCAGTGAACTACCAGGAGCTGTACTTTGAAATATAGTTCAAACATTACATACTCCTCAAATTTCATACATAACTCACAAATATAACAACCTAACTTTCCAATGTGCATAGACATATGTCTCATTTACAAGAGAGTTCATGCAATGATTACTTTTTTATTTGAGAAAAATGTAGTGAATGTCTTATGTATGTCTTTACATTGTTCTAGGGATAGAGTGGGGTGTGGCACAGACAAAAAACATTGTTTTTCTGAGCTTGTATCCTATAGAGGATTATCCTATGTAATAAATAAGTCAGAGAAAATACAGTCAAATTTTAGTAAGTAGATTGGGAAAAAATGAAGCTGAGAAGGGATGCGAAAGGAAAGCAATAGAGTGATTATGAGAAACCTTTCTGAGAAGCTATCTGAGTATATAACTAAAGAAATAAGGGAGTGGGTCATGGAGGTCTTCCTGGGTGATAGCCTGATGAGAAAGTTTGAGGGCCCGTGAAGAGCTGGTGTGGTTGGGCAAAGTGAAACATTGGTAGAGTAGCTTATTGAAGAGATAAAGGAGTAGAAAGGCAAATTACTTAGAGGCTTTGAGGCTACTGTCAAAACAGTTGGCCTTTACAGTAGTGTAAGATTGGGAACCCCCTGGGGAGTTCTAAGCAGAGAAGGAACATTCTGATTTGGAATTGGAAGACTCACTTTATTTTCTGAGCTGAGATTAGGCTGTGGGAATCAGGAATAGAGCAAGACAACAATTATTTGGATAATGGAGTGATGTTCAAACTGGAGCATTTGAAAACTGTGCAGGGGACACAAATCTTTAAAGGATTAACTGTCCAGATCTAACTGCCTAAAGGTTTTCTGCCTGCTAGTGGATCTGGGGTCAGGCATTGTGTCCCCCTGCTCTGTTTCCCACTTGGTGTCTTCTTTTACTTCAAGAGGAACGGCTTATTTTTCATCCAGCCTAGATTTTACTGTGATCCATTTCCCTAAGATGCAAAATCTTGTAGAGTAAACAATGAAGACACCATTCTAGATATTTTTGTTTGACATTTTCATCGCTTCCACTCTCTCTATTGCTGTAACAACCATAATTCCTGTGGGAGATCACTTTGAGAGGAAAAACAAAGGAAGTTCCAGGAAAGTACCTTGTATCAGTTTTATGGTAAGTCTCTCTGCCTCATCCCTCCCTTTACCCATCTTTTTATCTATGAATCTATCTTAGAATTTAGATTTGAAAAAGATTGTTCCCAAAGAAATCTATATTGAAATGATTATGTAAATTGAAACAAATTAAGTCAAACTTTTCTGACAGAAAAGTCTAACTGTGGGTTACTGGTTTGATAATGAGAACTGATTTTCCCAGTTCTGTTTATATTTTCCTTAAATCAACTGAACTATATCTGCAGATCCATGGCTTTAAGAAAAAACATACATTTATAGCTGTGATAAGAAAATTTTATTTAAAAATTTGTTTTGCCAAAGTCATTTAGAAAATAATTATGTTTTGATTAATTCTTACGACTTCTAATTATATCTAGTGTAATAAGATGCCGTGAAGGAGTAATAGGCATACTGAATAGCAACTTTGTGAATATTGGTAATACTTCTTGGGAATATACTTTCCACAAAATAAGAAATCTAGTGAAGCCAGTGACTAAGCATGTATACACACACACACACATACACACACACACACACAGTTGGTGGTTAATAGCATTTTGCATTTGACAAAATTAAGTACTTAAATTATAAGTTGATAGATTATTAAAATAATTTTTACGCTAGATCAATATGGAGTTTTGTCATAAGACTTGGATAAAACTCAAATAGTTTAGTAACCTTTAAAAAAAGCTTATTCTAATCTATTTACTTGATTAAGGTGTCTTGTACACCTTAATTGACATCTGGAAAAGTAAAAAATATAAAATGAATTGTCCTTAAGCTTCATACAATAAATACATTTTCATCATGGATATACTAATTGCAGCAAAAACGTTTCCATATATCTCATTAATACATGCAGTTTCAGTAAAATTTTATGTTTTCATCTTTTCTTTAATAATTATGAAAAATTTTAAGGTTTGGTGGTGTTTTCATCAATTATATTCAACTAAGCATGGGAAAACTAATGTAATTCAAAATGTATTTTAAAATCTGAGGATAATATAAACCCAGGAAATGACAAAAATCAAGTTTTACATGTATTTATTTATTTAATAGTAGAATGCATTTTGACATATTGTCCACTAATGCGGCACAACTTTTCATTCCTCTGGCTGTACGTGGTGCAGAGTCACTCCAGTAGTTTAATCATGTATATAGGGTAATAAATTCTGTCTCATTCTACTGTCCTTCCCATTCCCACAACCCCATCCCTCCCCTCACTCCCCTCTACACAAACCAAAGTTCTTTCATTCCCCCCCCCCATCCCACTAATGATCAGCATCTGCTTATCAGAGAAATCATTTGGCTTTTGTTTTTTTGGGATTGGCCTATTTCCCTTAGTATGATATTCTTTAGTTCCTTCCATTTACCTGCAAATACCATGATTTCATTCTTTAAGGCTCATAATATTCCACTGTGTATATGTACCACATTTTCTTTATCCATTCATCTATTGAAGGCCATCTATGTTGGTTCCATAGTTTACCTATTGTGAATTGAGCTGCTATAAACATTGATGTGGCTGCGTCACTATAGTAAGTCCTTTGGTTACAAACCAAGGAGTGGGATAGCTGGATCAAATGGTGGTTCCATTCCAAGTTTTCTGAGGTCTCTCCATACTGCTTTCCAGATTGGTTGCACCAATTTGCAGTCCCACCAGCAATGTATGAGTGTGCCTTTTCCTCCACATCCTCGCCAACACTTACTGATGTTTGTATTCTTGATAACTGCCATTCTGATTGGCGTGAGATGAAATCTTAGAGTAGTTTTGATTATTTTCATTTCTCTAATTACTAAAGATGATGAACATTTTTTCATATCTTTGTTGATCAATTGTGTTTCTTCTTCTGTGAAGTGTCTGTTCAGTTCCTTAGCCCATTTATTGATTGGGTTGTTTGTTTTTTTGGTGTTAAGTTTCTTGAGTTTTTTATATATCCTGGAGATTAGTGCTCTATCTGAGGTGCGTGTGGTAAAGACTTTTTCCCATTCTGTAGGCTCTTTTATCATGTTAGTGATTGTTTCCTTTGCTGAGAAGAAGCTTTTTATTTTGAATCCATCCCACTTATTGATTCTTGATTTTACTTCTTGCACTTTAGGAGTCTTGTTAAGGAAGTCAGGTCCTAAGCCAACATGATGAAGATTTGGGCCTGCTTTTTCTTCTATTAGGTGCAGGGTCTCTGTTCTAGTGTCTAAGTCTTTGATCCATTTTGAGTTTTGTGCATGGTGAAAGATAGGGGTTTAGTTTCATTTTGTTGCATATGGATTTCCAGTTTTCCCAGCACCATTTGTTGAAGAGACTACCTTTTCTCCAACGTATGTTGTTGGTGCCTTTGTCTAGTATGAGATAACTGTATTTATGTGAGTTTGTCTCTGTGTCTTCTATTTTGTACCATTGGTCTACATTTCTGTTTTGGTACCAGTACCATGCCATTTTTGTTACTATTTCTCTGTAGTATAGTTTAAGGTCTGGTATTGTGATGCCTCTAGCTTCACTCTTCTTGCTGAGGATTGCTTTGGCTATTCTGGATCTCTTATTTTTCCAAATGAATTTCATGATTGCTTTTTCTATTTACATGTATTTTTTATTGTAGGACGTTTGCTAGGTGATCAATGGAAGAGTCAAACTAGCACTATTCAATAGTATTTTTATTTTAATGAACTTTACATACATAAACCATGTGTATAGTTTTAAATTTATGTTAAGCTTAAAAGGAAACAGGTAAAATTTATTTTTTAATATAATTCTATTTTATCCAATATGTTAAAACATTATTATTTCATTGTAATGCCATCAATATAAAAAAATTTTAATGAGAGTTCACACTGTTTTGATATTGGTGTGAAAATCTGAATTCTGGGAGCATTTTACCTTACAGTACATCTCAATTTGAACTAGCTGTATTTAAAGTTCTCCATAGTTACATATGGCTATTGGCTAAAACTTTATATAGCACATTCTCAAATTTAAATACATATATACATATATTTTATAAAATTTAGTTTGGGGAATGGGGTGGAAATACAAATTGAACTAGAAAATGAAATAATGTAACAATCTACCTTTATAAAAAAAGTGTTTATACATGTTTTAATTAGAAGATGATTGGGTTTCATCAGTATGACATTTAGATTCCATGTAATATAAAAAGTTTATTCTTTTCAACAATTCAAAATCATAATGAAAAAATTTTAATTTTCAAGAAAAATGTTTAGAGGCATATATAAGCAAACATATTTGCAGGCTGCGAGGCTATTTTAATATTCTGGCAAGAGCTGAAGGTAATGGGCCAGAAGTTGAAACAGTAGAATTCTGGATATATTTTTAAACTTCAGGTCACTGTTCAGATATTTTAAAACAAACAAACAAAGTAGAAATGATTTCTTTTCAAAGTTGAAAATATTGCTAGTGAAGGAATGAATCCTTTGGGTTGTCATCAGGAATCTATAATATTTAGAACATACAGTACATCACAGAGATTACTTAAAAGAAATATAACCTCATGCTGTGGTATGTTACCCTTGGTAAACTTCTCATAACTGTTACATCTTGATGCCTTTGGGATCCCTAATGGTGTTTGAAGCACAATGGCAAGTTGTCTGTGATGGTGAGGCAGACCTTCATTCTGCAATTGTGAACATTTTCTCAATCTCTTTAGGACTGCCTCCATTATATTTGGGACTCTTTCTAAATTGCAGTTTGGTGCTCAGTCTGCCTGGTACATATTTTTCAAACACTCAATCCTTACCACAGAAAATTGGAGATGACACACATATCAGATAGTTCTATCCGATTCAGTTTTGGATTTCTATGGATGGACAGCAGTTTAAATGATTCGAAATTGGGTTGTCATCCAATTTTTTCAGGTGAGTGCTTCTAAGTCTGAGCCTCTTTCACCAAAGCCTCTAAGGAAAGATTAGAGTGATTCCTTTCTTATGATTTCTGCTAATCTTTTATCTCCCTATGGAATTTGTAGTCTTGTAAGGAAGACATCTTTAAGTGATGAAACTATTTATCTTAGTGTAACTGAACTCATGTTTTTTTTCCCCCCACTATTTTGATATGATAGTTCTTTTGAAGGAGTATGTAGTTTGAATGTATCCATGATTTTATTCTCTTGCTTCAGGATTTAGAATCTTACATTCTGTTAAATAAAGTCTTTGGATTTTCATAGTCATGAATTATAGCCATTGCTAACTTTTCTTTAATATCCATGTTTGTTATTTCTACCAGGACAGTTCTTTTGCTCTGAGTACAAAAATCCTCTTGGAACAAATTTCATTATACTGTTTTTGGAGTAAATAGCATTTATATTGTTGACTTTCATTTATAAAAACTACTAGATCATATATAAAATTGATGCTTTCATGTATCTTTACTTGGAGTAGTTCATCAGGGTAGAAGAACTTACATTTGATTTTTTCATCCTTCAGGATGAGACATTAGTCGACATTAGGAATGTAGTTACTGTTAAAGCCACTCAGGTATAAGAGACAGTCTATTGCTTGCCATGTGCAAATAAAATCTAGGATAAAACCTAGGATTAGACTTGGATCTTTCACTAGAGATTTCGAGGCCCTAAATTTTTGCAATTTTTAAACTTTTAAAAGATACTTTATATGTTTTTTTTCTTTTTTATGTACAAAATTTAAAAATTTCCATTAGGAGCAAAATCTGATTTTTTTGGATAAGACATTCTTAGGAATTGAAATTTCATTTTTTATTCTGGGAACACTTTCTTCCTACTCATCTTTATTTCCCTTTTAGCTATCTTTACATATTTTATTATGTCATACATATGTAGTATAAATCATATATATAGGATAAACCTTATGTGTAGTATAAAACATATTTTATATATGGCATAAACCATATATATAATATATATCTGTTCTAGGCATATACATTATGTATATTATGTAAATTTCAGTCAATATATGTTTCTTCATACAAGTTATATAACATGTCCTCTATAAACCTATAAAGTTTCAGGAAAACTTAAATTAATGGATAATTTAAAAAATTTACTAGCTGCAACCTTTGAGAATTCAAATATATCTTAAAAATAACATTATCTAAGATCCCAGAAGGTGGTATATGTGTGTTTGGTGGGGGCAAAGCATATTTACCTTCATAACCATGTTAACACTGAATTTTCTGACTAAGCTATCTATTTTTAGTTTGATATGTCATGTCTTGTATAATGTAGCTATTGTCTTCAGTTATGTCTTTGGCAGAAATAAGATTTTCTTTTGAGATCATATAGGATTTCTTTTGGTCAGGTTAGTATAGAATTTTGTTTATATTTGTGTATGATATAGTCCATAGTATTATATGAATTCTGCCAAATTACTCAATTTTCTCATTCATCCTATTCAATCTACATTATTGACTGCAACGCTATGGTAGGAAGTTTGATAGGAACTAGAAGTATGAGTTTAAGTCATAATTTCCACAGCTAACAAACTTAGTCTAAAAGAAAATATAACCATATAAACCTATTATTTTATTTATCTTATTTTTTACAAAATATAAAGTAGAATGTGTAAACCTGAACTTGCAATGCCTAATAACTTATACTATCAGTTCTTTAAAACAAAATTATTAATGGTAGCCTTTGGAGATTTTGTTTATTCCAATATTGTTATCATTTGTTAAAACTGAGCATGACCTTGAAATTGATTTGTAAGCATAAGAAAATGAGGATCTTTGTAATCATTTTTAAAAGTCTGATTTTGTTCAAAAATCTCTCATGATTATATATGTAATTCACCAGATTTGGATCTGAATAACTCTCGCTATTTTAAAAATAAAATCTACCCAGTGAGGGAAAAATGATTTGCTTCATTTAAGATAATTAAGAGGTAACTTAGAAAAGAATCTTCCAAAATATTTTAAGCAATGTGCCAAATAAAATCTCAATACTATTTCTAAAAATACAATAAAAGATTAAAGAGTCTCCAGACATCTAAATACACACACGTGCATGAATGTGCACTCACATCAGCAAAAATAATTTACCATCATCTGATTCCAATATCATGGTCAAATGTAAACACCATCAAGCTAGAGATACCTTCATAAACTCTTTCAATGAATCATATACCTTCATGAATACTTTCAATTGCCTTTCTCTTGGAAAGACCAAGAAGCATATTCAAATCTGTACTTATGTATCTATCCAATTATGGATCAATATATAAACCCACCTGTGACTGCCAGAATGTGTTTCCACTTGGAGGGATGTTGATTCATTTTGCTGACTGATGTAGATGTACCTTTAACCTCATATGAGGTTGAGAACTGACAGTTGCCCTAGCTGTATTATTATATTGTCAATTATTTCCGTGCTGTATGTAAAATCAGGTTTTCAAAAGATTATCTGTACCTTATTTTTAAATTTCTTCTTTATTACAGTTGAATTAATTACCTGTTATTGTATCATCATTGTTATCAAATATTATGCCTTGCAATTTAAATGGTTTCATGAAAGGGTACTTATAAATGACATTAACTGTCCATCAGTATTAAACTTGTCTTTAAAAAACTTAAATTTCAGCATATACTGTATGATTCACAGATGGTACAAATGTAAACCATTCAAGGTAACATTTTGTGTGGATGATATTTTGCTTTGTTTGTAAGGTGTTCAGGCCTAAGTTCATGGAAACACTTGATATTACCAATGTGTAGATGCTTTCTATGGCTCACAATAATGGAATGCTTTCAGAAGCCTGCATGGAGACAGTTGTAAGCCAGGCTAAAACAGCTATGGCATACAAAGGCTAATAGAATTTAATGAAATGCATATTTTAGTGAAGTCAAAATCATAGGTTATGTGTTTCTTCCCCTGTAAACATTTCTTTGTTGTCACTGAGTGTTTTGTGTTTCTCTCCCATGCCCCCCAAACATCTTAGTGTAATTTTTAGTTTAGCTATCACAAGCACCAGCTGTGTTCTGAGGGGAGAAGGGATATGTCTCTCTTTCATTGTTTTTCTAGCATCTAGCATGTATGCTCTGTACCTGGCATATAGTAAATATTCAACAAATGTTTGTTGAACAAATGAATAGGTTACTGAAATGCACTTCAAGTTCTCTTCCTTAACTATAACTTTGCCAAAAGTTGAAAATGTGAATTTAGAACAATGGTTGAAGATGCCTACAATAAATCAAAAATAGGGATTTCCTAAACTGCCATTAATGTTTTCAGGTAGAATTTTTCACATGTAAAGAATCCAACTAAAATTGCTAATATTTGTTTCCTTCTCTTGGGGATATTTGTTCATAGTTCAGTGGAAAAAATAAAAGGCAGATTCCTAGATTGACAAAAAATATTTATTAGTAGTTACATGACAGAAGAATATTTCAGGTGTCTTCATCAGAATAGTACTGTTATCTCCTTATTCTAATCTTTCATTTTGTGCAGAAATTCTGAAATGTCACAGAGAAGATATAAGGACAATGATTCCTTCATCCTATGCCTTAAAAAAGCAAAACAAAACAAAACAGAAGTATGCAACACTTGTACCTCTCTAGATTTTGCTGTTATTTTATTTTTTTTCTGGAACAGGTGGTTTGTCTGAGGTGACTATTATGGTATATCATTGCTGTGAATTAAGAAAAATATTTTTCTGATCATTCTGAAACAGTGCTTTGCAAGGTTTATAGTGCTTTGGGACCACCTGAGGTTTTTAATTAGAATGCAGGTTTGATTCCACATGTCTGGAATGAGGTCTGAGGTTCTGTATTTCTAACAAGTTCCCAGGTGATGCTCAGACTGCTTGTGGAGGGACCGCATTTTGAGTTATAAGATGTAAAAGCTACTCAAGGTATTCGTGGAGCAGCAATATAGTAGATATGTAGAATATGGCACTAATGTGAAATCTAGTTTGCTAAGATCCCAGGATAATGCCCTGGAGAGATGGTTTGCTGCTTCAAATCTGATGTCTTTTTTTTTTTTGGTACTAGAGATTGAACTCACGGGTACTCGACCACTGAGCCACATCCCCAGCCCTATTTGTGTTTTATGTAGCGATAGAGTCTTACTGAGTTGCTTAGCACCTCGCCCTTGCTGAGGCTGGCTTTGAACTCGCAATTCTCCTGTCTCAGCCTCCTTAAGTGCTGGGATTACAGGCTTGTGCCACCGCGCCTGACTAAATCTGATATCTTTCTACTGGGATTATTTTTGGTAGTGGAATTTGTACTCTTTAATTCAACCTATTCCATTGATTATAGAGAAGTGCTAAGTGACATCATGTCAGAATACAACTTCAGATTTTTGGAGCACTTTTAATCTGATAATAATAAGTTTCTATTCTAAATAACTATAAGTAAATGTGTTCCTTTGATTTTAAAGTAAATGTTTTGCTTCTTGACACAAAAATAGTTTACTTGTACATGTTCCAGTCAACATAGACTGAATTTCATATATTCTTTGCTATTAGGAAAAAACAAGTTTTAAAGAATAATGTTAAACATTATTATAAGAATTTGGTCTAAATTATGGCCAATATCTTGTCTCATATTGCTATAATTGTTTTTCATGGGAAACAAATTTGCATTGTAGAATTCAATTGAAATAAAAGCAATATAAAATGTACTTCTGGCCAAGAATTTTAAAAATATCAGATAGTAGTGTTAGATCCTTAGAGCTCAATGGACATAATTATTATATCCATTGAGATTAGTTTTATCTTTTGCTTTTAGATGATCTTTTTTCTGAGATAATTTAGGGTCAGAGTTGTTTTATTTTGCTATAAAAGATGGGATTTGTGGAAATAATATATTTGGCAAGGTAGAGGAGAGGTGGAGGTATTATCAATGGTTTTGCAGCATGGTACAATCATTTACCTAGTATAAAGTAATGAGAACAACCAAAGAAAATATTTTCTTCCCAGTGAGCATTGATGTTCTCACTCATAACTATCTGACTATGTTAACAGGGGAAGGCGTGTATGCATAGCTTGTAGCCATTTACCTATCTTATCAAATACATTTCTGCTACAAACTGGCAGAGAATAAGAGGTATGACCATGTTTATAAGTTTAAGACATTTTTTTGAATTTAGTTAGTATTGAGAATTCTGTGACTGTAAATATAAATTTTTTTCAAATGTGACAGTGTTTGCCTTCTTTGCTTCTATGGGGTCAGGCAACTTAGTAGTAATCATAGTAGTCATATCTTTTTTGGAAGCTGTTTCTTGAAGATACCTAGTGTGTATTCATGAATCAAAAAGACAAGTGGATGAATGCTTTCTAATTCATGTTTATCAGTTACAATAATTGCTACGTTTTACATATCCATTTTAGGATAATGTATGCATGCATAAAAATAAACCCATTTCCAGTTCAATGAATTCTTGTCAGAAGAATGATTTTAAGGCTGTAAGCCAAGCTTTTGTCTATTATTAACCAAACTACTTCATTAAGTAACAGAGGATAAGCCATCTAAGGTATATTTTGCACACACACACACAAAAAAAAAAGAAAAAAAGAAAAAGGAAGAAAAGAAAAAAGAAATGATTTCACTACAATATGTAGTTTTGCAGTTGTTCAACTAGGATCAGTAAAATAGGTTTGCATTATACCCACAAGTATCTGTTCAGAAATGCATAGAAAAAGCTTACACTTGGAAAAGTTTCTATTTGGAATAACTATAGTGATTGCAATTCGATTATTTTTGTGACACTGAGAGCATTATTTTATTCTTGATAAGGTGGTAAACTTTGAAAGTGTAAGCTTTTTATTTTCTTTATAATGATTTTCAAACTGAAGTCATATCTTTGACTTGAACTTCACACACAGAGCAAACGTTCTCTTTGAAATGGTTACTGAGGTTTTTCTTGGTAATGATTAATGTGTTAGACCCTTTCCCCCCAAACTTGCCACAGTATTTTTACATGGTAGAATAGGAAATTTTCAATAAGAGGGAATAATAAAAGTAACTTATACTTTTACTAATAATTTACTTGTGAAAAATATTTCCTTTGTCATATTCATTGGAGAAAACATTCTACTGATGAATTAGACCTATTCTTTCTTATCTAAAATGAGGTATTGCTATGTATTTATAATGATATAATTACTCTTCACCTCCAGTTATACACATGTACATACAATTCCCAAATCACACAATATCTCTTCAGATTTATTATCTTTGGTAATTCTCTTTTATTTTAACTCTTCAACATTTGAGTATATCTAAATGTTTATTTACTCAGAAGTTATTTTTTAAAAAAATTTTTTAGTTTATTTTATTTATTTATTTTTATATGGTGCTGAGGATTGAACTCAGTGCCTCATACATGCTAGACAAGTGCTCTACCACTGAGCTACAACCACAGCCCTCCTCAGAAGTTCTTTAGGGTCATAAATCAATAAATAACTTAGATCAGAACTCTAATTCATGAAGCAAAACACTTTTATATTTACAATCTAAATGATACCCTCAGACATGCTCATCGATCATGAATTAGCAATTTTCCACCAACATCTCTAAGCTCTTCAGCTGACTTCTGAGTGGTCTGGTTCACTGGTATCTGACCCATACCATTTCCATCTCGACTCCTACATGGACTGTTTCAAATCTCGTAGATGTGGAAATGTTGGCAGAAGATAGGCTAACAGATTGGGCAGGTTGCCAGTACCATGTAAATGGAGATGACCAAAGTCAAGGAGGGGTAGAGGTGGGTGAGTGGCAATCTAATGGTTTTGCACTGATCCAGAAGTAAAGAGTCAGGTAGGGAGGCATGGGTCTGAAATGCACAGTCTACTTCACTTGGTTTCATAAGCCCTAAAAATCAGTTGACAGAAAATGACTACTTATTCTGGCAGAAAACTGCTTTCTAAGCGTGAGTTTATAAAACCTTTGTCAGACCTGGTGGAGTTTAATGAAGGAAAGGAGGGGCAGTGTAGTGACTGGAAATGTCAGAGCATAAAGAGTGGCCCAAAAAACCCTTTAAAGTACCTGCTGCTAATGATGTTGCAGAAGTAGGTGAAGGCAAGACATTAGAATGTGAAGTCAGAGTTTATTTTCTTTTACTTTATTGTATTAGGAATACTTAACATAAGATATACCCTCTTTACAAATGTTTAAGTGGAACTCTTGCATAATGTTGGTGGGAATGTAAAATGGTACAGATGCTATGGAAAACAATTTAAAGGTTCTTCAAAAAGTTAGAACCATTATACGATCCAGCAATCAAAATACCCAAATGTGTATACATTTAGGAAATTTATACAAAAGAATTGAAATCAAGATCTTGAATAAATATCAGTACTCCTATGTACATAGAATGCTACTCACAATGCCAACATGAGGAAGTGAGAGGAATTTTTAAGTGCAAGGGTGATTAGGTATGTGGTCCAAACTTGCAGGAGGCTTCTGAGATACCTGTGGCGCAGCACCAGCTGAGCAGCATGCTAGAAGGGGAGGGGCTGAGTTAAGGGTGAGGAGATTTGCACAGTACACAGGCAGTGATGAGAACTGGAATGCCAGTTCAAGGGTGCAATAAAAATTGCACATCGTTTTGATAGAAATGGGGCAAATTCAAACTAGTCATAGAATAATGTCAATATCCAAGGTTGCAGATCAGATCTGGGAGGGCAGATGCTGAGTAAATTGTAAGGGTACAGAGAAGCAATAATGGAAGCATCTAGCTTATTGAGGCATGCTGAGAAAAAATGAGGCAAAGAATAATGAGAAAGTATCTGGGCCCTGTGAAATAAGGGTAGTGGGAATGGAGTGTACACATGGGTCCTAATGAATTGACTCTGGGTAATTTGGTTGCCAGGTAGCTCTTCTGCCTCTCAGTGTTCTGACAATTATCCAAGGCAAATGACTTGGATGGGTATGCCTTGAATCAAAAGACCATAATCTTCACAGGCATAGTTATGGCTCATAAATAAATAGAGTAGACCAGTAAACTACTATCAATTTAACATTTTAGAATGGATTTTTCTATCTTCCTTCTATAATCCTAATTAGTATTATTAAGTCATAAAAATATGAAACTAAATAATTTGATGAGAAAATATACTATTACATAATGATTTATGGTTAAGCAGAGGACAGCCTGGGTTTTATCTTTTTTTTTTAAAATTTTTTCTCAAAAATTGCATTTTAATACATGTTATCAAACATAACAGAAAAAAACAAATTTTCAGAATCTGTACGCACTGTTCACTGAAAACATTTGTTGAGGCAAATAGAAAAAAATTGTTACAATCATAATTTTTCTAACTTTGCACAAAATTATAAGCAGATTAAATTCTTCATATTAAACACATTTATATGTACTTTCAATGAACAGTATATATATATATTTATATATATTTTTTATCTTTATTTGACTCAGTAAGCACTATTCTAGGCCTCACTATGGCAGACAGATATTCAGACCAGCAGCTTCATTATTCTTGTTCCACGGGAGGCATTTAAGACTAAAAAGTACCCAAATAATTTGTAATGGGGCAACAACACACTGAAAATGACACAACACTCTTTTTCAGTATTAAAACAATTTTTGAATGTGGTTAAATACCACAGATAAACAAAACTTTCTACATTTGAGTTGTCTCTGTGGTAAAAATACAAACTAGTGGCAAAGGAAACGATTCTTCCCCACATTGTCATACACCAGTGAATGGAGTTGTCATTAGTGACAGAAAAACATGATTCTCCGTGGACGCGTTCTAAAGAAGAGGAAAAACTGGCAGTGACGGGAACTGTAATGTCAGTGCTGGGGAAACACTTCTTTCTCCAAAATGATTAGATAGAGTGTTTTCCTTTCTGTTTTTTTTTTTTTCCTGGATGTCTCAGAGTTAAGTTTGAAGTTCAATGTATGCTACTGAAAGTTGCTTTAAATCTCCCAGAATCACTGCACTGCCCTTTTTTCCTAAAAGAAGATGCTGACTTTCATGAATTCTTTTCTAGAATGAACTTGTTTTCATTGTATGTAATTTACAGCCAGGGAACTGCTTGGCTACTGACACAATTGTTCTCTAAGCACTCCAGTGTCTGGGGTGATCCGGTAGGATCAGTTAATCTCGATGGAACACGCACTTCTCATCAAAGCAGATTAGCACACCCCAACATGCCAGAGGACCTGCTATGCCCCGTGTGCTCAAAGAAGGTGAAATTCCAAATGGACTCTCTGAACTGATCAGTCTGTTTAAGTGCATCTTTAAGGGATTGCCTTTGTTTATTTTGATACTCCGAGTAGAGCCTGTTTTCTCTTCAACTGTTTCTTGCCTCCTTGTGCTTAATCTGCAGCAAATGCATTCTTTGCTTACTGCTTTTGCTAAACCCTCAAATTCTTATACTTGTCAGGAGACATACTTTTATGTCTGTATTCCACTCCATAGCAAAGTCATTTCCCATGTGTTTAACATTCTTAACTAGTCAAATATGATATGCTGGGTGCACTATATGAATATCTCTATTATTATTATGATTTTATGCAATGTTTAGGCATCAAAGAGTACAGAATAGAACCAAATACATATATTTTTTAATTTGGGGCAAAGTCTTTGAAAAATGAAAGTCATTTGTGAACCAAAGAAGGCAGAGTATGATCTATTTATAGAACTTTGCATACAATCACCCTAAATTAAGAAAGAGGAATTATGAAGACAGATTTCAATGGACCACAAATGTTTAATGACATTGGAAAGATATCTAGAGTTTGTAAATCAGATATTGCAAAGATGGCACAAGATTGGAAGGTTGAAAGGACACACCAGACTTAACAGAAAATTTTTATTTAGTTTAAAAAGTGCAACAGAAAAAATTGTGCAGACATGTATTAGAGGGTCTGACATACACAGAGTTGCAAGATTTGCAGGATCCTTATTTGCCTAAGGACATAATATCTCTGAATTAAACTATCATGTTCATGTGAGGAATCAAGGCAGAAGTTCCCAGCAGGGCTATTTATGCACCTCTGGTCATAGAATCAAGCCACACTAACAAGTTATACCAGGTAAAACCATCAGTAAACAAACTGGCCCTGAGGGACTCCGGAGAAGTTTTGGACTTTATACTGCACATCATAAATCCCGCTATACTCATCTTGGCTGAAGGCCAAAGCTGACATCCAGACTCCTCAGAGACAAGGATGTTCTTTTCTCAGTCTCATTGTAAATTAACTGTGTTTTACACAGATACTTATTTTTCCACATAATTCAGGAAGAGACAGTTGAATATTTATTTAATATAGTTAGGGCTAAATAGAGACAGAATGAGGGAAACTTACAAAGGTTTAAATCACTGACTATAGAATTTTTTGGCAGAAACTGGTGGTAATATGTGGTAGAATCATCTATAGACAGACTTCCCTGGTTCTCCTAACACTTAGACAAGTACGTGTTCCAGTAACTTCTATGATGAATGATAGGATCTTCAGTACCCTGAAGGAGAGCTATGGCCTCTTGAGGCCGCATAACCTGACTAAGCTCAACATCTCTCTCTCATGTCTGAATGAACTGATACCCTATTTTGAAGAAAAAATGGTAATGCTGAATCATTTTTCTCAGTAAATAAGGATCAAGATCTATCTTCATTTTTTCCTTTCTTAAAATTAATCCTCAACCTTATCAAAATTATGAAAAAGGTAGTATGCAGTTTAAAGGAAACTATAGAATGAAATAATAGAGTACTAAAATTATGTTTTCTACTCATGATAAAGCAATATCTTCTATTCTCGAATGGAATATATATGTATATGTATATATTTATATTGCCTGATTTGAAAACAAAATTTGGCATTTTGTCTTTCTCCTACAACTTGAGAAGAAATCAAGGCTTATAGATTTCATACTATGGCAAATAAGGCCCACACATATCTGTTAATATCACACATATTGGTTAATTTCTGCAAGACAAATGGTTTGTTTTTAGCAAGGGGAGTTTGTCATTGAAATACAACCTTGAAAACAAGGAGGAAGAGCAAAATAAACTTCCCAGAATAGTCATCACCAAAATGTGTATTTGAGATAATGACATGAGCATTTTTACTTCTGATTATGTTGCTTTTCCACCTCCTACTCAGCTTTTTCTGGACAAGCAAATAAATGATCAATTTAGAATCATATTACATTCAAAATGAATAAGATTGTGAGATCATGCTTGGACTAGCAGTCCAGTTTAGAAGATTCAAACTTCCATAAAGGCGTACTCTTCTTGGATTGATCCAGAGAGCAAATTAATAACTCAGACAAATGGCACATGGTAAGAGAAGACAAAATGATTGAAGTTTCTGATTGAAATACTTGACAACTCCACAATGGTTGAAGGCATTTTCACAATCCTGGTGAAGCTAAATCTTTAGTGAGGTACTGTTGGAACTGTTCAGCCTAGGGATGAGGATGGGTTAGATTACTGAGGATGTCTGCTTGTTTTCTGTTAAGGGTCTATCTACTTGTATGCTTGTGTCTTGGACAAAGAAATGCAGAATTTATTATTTGCATCTGTATGAAAGGAAAAGGTGACATTCTAGGGAAGGCAATCATAGATACTCTGGTCTTGTTAATTTATTCAAATGATGTTGTCAGCTTTGATGTAATTTGCTATTGCTCTTGAACTCTTTTAGTTGTATTACCTGAAAGTGAACCACTGCTAAGATTATGTTCTGTAATGATCCCAGATCTTTGCAATGCCTTTCAATGGAAAGTTGTTTTATATTTCTCTTCTTTTGTTGAAGCATTATGAAATGGATTAAATATATAGATTTGTGAATTTTCACATTTCCGGTGAAAGATTCTAAATGGGTAGACCTTCTTTATAAGTTGTTTTTTCATTATTTAATACTTTTAAATTATTTTTGTTTGTTGACAAGATTTGAACATTAGGAGACTTTACCTAAGAATTTGCTTTTATGACTTTTCTTAAAAAATTAAAATGTCCTGGCACCACCAGCCTCCTGTTCCTGCAGGGTCACAGTCAGCCATTGCTGGACAGCTGTCATCTCTTGTAGTCTGGGAAGGTGTATTCCACTTTGCCTCAGGTCCTAACAACAGATCCACCTCACTTACAGTATATTCCTGGTCTCTGTGGGTACTAGTACTGATGATCAGAAGCAGCTTAGATATTGTCTATTTTTTCTTATAAAGTTCATTTAAAAATTTTTTGAGCAATTTAGGCATTAATACTGGGTTTAATAGAATACATTCTATTCATTCTGAACACCCAAGTCCTGTCCTTATTGCTATCGTGTCTCTCTAAGGAGTGAGTTCAGGTATCACAGTATCCCTATTCCATTCTAAACTGGACATTTTATTTTCTGAACACTATGCAAAATGAGAAGAATTTGTTATGAATTTTCTACTATTTCATTTGTTTATGGTGAGTGTATTGGAGTCCCAAAGACCAGCCCCAGGTTTGGTGTTTTGCTAGAAGGACTCATAGGACTCATCATACAGATGTACTCAATGGCTAGGACTTACTGCAGCAAAATGGACAAAGCAAAATCTGCAAAGGGAAAGGACACACAGGACAAAGTCCAGAGGAACCCAAATGCAACCATCCAACAGCCCTTTTCCATGTCACACAAGACAAGCTTAACTCTTCCAGCATCATATTATGACAGTACATGTGAAATATTGTCTATCAAGGAAGTTCATTAGGAACTCAGGCTCCAGGATTTTTTTCTTTTCTTTTCTTTCTTTACTTTTCTTTCTACCAGGGATTGAACCCAGGGGCACTTGATCACTGAGCTACATCTTTAGCCCTTTTTATTTCTTTTATTTTGAGACAGAGTCTTGCTAAATAACTTAGAGCCTCACTAAGTTGCTGAACTGGCTTTGAACTTGCAATTCTTCTGTCTCAGCCTCCATAGGTGCTGGGAAGGTCCCAGGATTTTTATGGATAGATAGTCACAAAGGCAACCTCATCCTAGCATATAACAAAATTCCAGACTCCCAGAAGGAAAGTGGGTATTTTACGTGAATCACATATATTAATTACACAGTCTAGACATCTAAAACACATTTACCAGTTAGGGTACCATGATGTTTTAGTCAGCCTTTTCACTGTTGTGACTAAAAGACCCAGCCAGAACAATTATGGAGGAGGAAAACTTTATTTGGGGGCTCACAGTTTCAGAGTTCTCAGTCCATAGACAGCTGGCTTCATTCCTTGGGGCTTGAAATGAGGCAGAACATCATGGTGGAAGAGTATGGTGGAGGGAAATGGCTCACGTGATTATTAGGAAGCAGAAAGAAAGAGAGAGAGAGAGAGAGAGAGAGAGAGAGAGAGAGAGAGAGAGAGAGCACTGTCCAGGTACAAAATATATACCCCAAAGGCACATCTCTAGGTACCCACCTCCTCCAGCCATGTCCTACCTTCATTCAGTTACCACTCTGTTAATCTCATCAAAGGATTATTTCTCTGATTGGGTTAAAACTCTCATAAGCCAATCATTTCTCTTCTAAACCTTCTTGCATTGTCTCACAGAAAAGCTTTTGGGGGATACCTAACATCTAAACCATAATACATGAGAACACTCTTCAAATTCAAGTTACCAGATCAGCCAAGGGCTAACCCTATTAAAAATATCCTTCTAAAGAAAGCAATCAGGCCTTCTATGCTGACTCTTGTATACAATAAGAAAAAGCCATTTATTCTTTTTGTACAAGTATAGTCTTTGACCAAGTAGGTTGTTACTGAGTGATAAGAACTACTCAGTTAGGAATTCTAGTCTATTTCCTTTGGGAAACAGCTAGATATTGAGAATATTTGAAGTAAGCTCTATCATTTGTCTCTGAGATCGTTACTAAGCAATAAACAGAAACACATCTCCGACTGAGCTGTTTGTTTAATTCATTCAATTTATTTATTCCACACATGTAAGGTGTAGTGTTCTTCAAATACAAGATCTCTGCTTTCATGGAAAGGGTAGTTCATAATGAGTAGAGAAAGACTTAATAATTAAGTTATATAGTATAGTGGAAGATGATAATGCTATGGAAGAAGATGTTCCATATCAATTTGTAAAAGTTATGTTTATATTCTAGATAGTAATCTGTAGGCTGATGAAACTGTGTACATCCAACTCTCAAGTAACTGTGACTATGTTACTTCAAAAGGGACTTTGTAGATGTGATTAAGGTTAAGGGCCTTGAGTTAGAGAGATTATTCTGGGTTATTGAGGTATACTCAATTAGGAATCCTTCAAAATGGAAAAGGAATGCAGAAGAGAGGGGAGAATGGTGTGTGGTGTTTGGCAATTCGCTATGGTAGCAATAGAAAGCTAATGCAGAGTCCTCTGTTATATCCATTTACTGAAAACATCTGTTCTGTGTCTTGTGTTTTACTCCTTTACTGTTGTGATTTTAAGTTTTCTTAATTTCCAAGAAATCTAATTATAGTTAGTTATTTTTATGCACTATTTGAGGAAATATCTACCTCAAGGTAATGTTTTAACTGGCATCTATAGTTAACACTCCATTCACAACTGAATTTTTGTTTATGGACTGAAGTAAAGGTCAAGATTCATAATTTTCATTGATGGTCACTAATGGAGAAGGGGAAACTTGCTAGAGTATGTTCTCATGTTGGTAAGATGGTGTGGGGTCTAGTGATAGCTAGTGATAGTCCTCCTTTCCCCTACATCCACCTCCTTTTATAGAGAACAGTATTCTTTTCAAAC
Source organism: Xerus rutilus (assembly GCA_028644305.1). Lineage (NCBI taxonomy): Eukaryota > Metazoa > Chordata > Mammalia > Rodentia > Sciuridae > Xerus > Xerus rutilus. The sequence continues at coordinate 50,571,967 of CM053406.1, forward strand.
AGTAGTGTTTTGTCTCCTTTGTCATGAATCACATAGTGCTATGCTTGGTTCTGTTTCTGGACTCCCTATTCTTGTCTATTAGTCCATTTGTTTATACAAATAAATATCTCACTAAGTTACAGTTTTTTATAATTACACTGAATATTCTTCTGGCAGTTCAAGTCATTCAGCTGTTTTTCTTCTTCCTAACCTTCTCCCAGGCTATATTTTGCCCTTTGCATTTCTATGTAAATTTTATAATTAGCCTGTGCATTTCCACAGAAAAACTGTTTGCATTTTGATTGAAATTGCATTAAACCTGAAGTGTGACTTGGGGAAAATTGGTACCTTAACAATATTGAGTGATTCAGTTCATGAGCATGATATATGCCTGCATTTATTTAGGCCATATTTAATTTCTCTCAAAATTTTGTTTTTATTATATAAAGCTTGCATATTTTCATTAAATTGTTACAAAATATAGGTGTTTTAAGACTATTATGAAAAAGATCTTTATAAAATAGTCTTATGTTTTTGTTGGTATATAAGAACACTTTGTATATCAACCTTTTATCAAGTGTCTTTGTAAATGTTATGTATTTCTGCAAGTTCCTTTATAGACATAATCATGTTGTCTGTGAATAATGGTATGTTTATGTCTTTCTTTCCAATTGTTATGACTTTATTTTTCTTGACTAATAGCATTAACCAGACATTCATACGAGATTGAAAGAAAGCATTTGACAAAATGTAGCATTTAATTTTTGAAATTATGTTTATGAAGGGTTTACTTATTTCCTTTTTGACAATGTCTTTGTGAGATTTGGGCTTCAAGACATATTAACTTAAAAAAAATAAACCAGGATTTTAAGAGTATGTATGAAATTGGTGTTATGGCAGGGCATCAGGTGGCATGCCTGAAATCCCAGTATTTTGAGAGGCAGAGGCAAGAGGTTCTCAAGTTCAAGGTCAGCATGGGTAATTTAGAGAAACTGTATCTCAGAATAAAAAACCAAAAGGCTGAGGATGTAGCTCTGTGGTAGATGCCCCTTGTGTCCAATACCCAGTTCTGCAAAAAAAAAAAAAAAAGAAAAAAGAAAAAATGGCATTTTGAAAGGATTCATTGGTGAATAAAATTATACCTGAAGTGTTCTGAAGAGTTCCTTATGGAAAGATTTTTGCGAGGTGTTCAATTTCTAGCCAGTTTTGGTAATATGTGTTTTTCAAGGAATTTGTCATTTTTTTTCTTTTCTCATACTTTGACAGAGTCATACATAATACCTTACTGATCATTTTTTAGTGTCTACAAAATATTTAGCAACTCATTCCTGATATCAGCAATTTGGGTTTTCTCTCTTTTTTATTGTCTAGTCTTCTTAAGGCTTTAATATCCTTTTCATTCTTTTTAAAAGTTAGTTTTGGTCTTTGTCAGTTTTTTTTTTTTTTTTAGATGCTAGGAATCGAACCCAGGGCCTTGCACACACACACTAGCCAAGGACTCTACCATGGAGCCACATCCTCAGCCCATTTTTTTTTCCTGTTGCTTACTTGTTTTCTGGCTATATTTTCAATGTGGAACAATAACAACAAAATCGATACTTCCCTAAAATATTAGCTATGGAATGTGGGAGTAAAATAGGAGCCAAGGATGTCTCTAAGACCTCTGGCCTATGAGTCTTGGCAGCTGTCATTGCCATAAATCGAGATTGATAGTGCTGGGGAAGCAGGCAGGCTTGGCGAGGACTAGCAGAAGTTCAGTTTGGGATATGTTATGTTTCAGATATCAGACTTTCAAGAGGATGTTGATACATGATGCTGGAACTTAGACATAAATTGTACTTGAGATACAAATGTGGAAGTCATCTCCATTGAAAGTGTTTGAGACCAGGAGAATAAATAACATCTCTAGTTGAACAAATACAGAAGGGGGAGAGAAGACCAAAATATGGGTCCTGCAGTACTCCAAAACTAAGGGAAGGAGTAGAAAAAGCAAAGGAAACTGGCAAGGATCAATGAGGGAATTACTGACTCCAAGATAAGAAAGTGGATAATTAAGGAGGAAGAGACCTAATTTGTCAAATGCTGATGCTGTGTGGAGTAAGATGAGAACTGAAGATTGACTCTTGGAGTTGGAAACATATTGGAGATCACTGGATAACTTTCCAAGGAGCACTTTTAGTGGAGAGCTAGAGGGCAAAATCCAGGCTGAAGAATTGGAGAATGAAGCAAAAGTAATTGGATACATTGAGTATAGAACATTTTTGAGGTGTTTTACTCTAAAGGGAGATGTAAGGGGAGTGTGCTGCTGGTGGTACTTGGGCAAAGAAAAATATTTCTAACATGGGGCAAGTAACTGGTTGTTTATGCAAGGGAATGATCAGTAGAAAGAAAAGGCTTGATACGTGAGGCTAGGAGAAACAATGGAGTATGTTTTTTTTGTGTTGGTAAAATGGCATAGGACAGAAATTCTCCCCCTTTTTCCTCCATATTTATGCATAGGATGTTGCAGAATTCCTTGTAAGTGTTTTGCTTTCAGAATGTCATTATAAAATTACCAATAATAGTGAATATTAAAGATACTGTAGTTTGTAATTTTCAGTGGAATTAAAGAACACTCTGAAAATCCCACTAATTTTGGCCAATAACATCAACAGTTAGGATCCAGAATAAAGTAAGGGATAAATTAAATAGATATTTGAGAAGCAAATGAATATTAATATCATCATCCAGGTTATTTTATACAAACTAAGGTAACAGATTTACAAGAAAAATACTGTGACTACAAGGAAAAGTGACAGGAATCAAAAAAGGAGCTAGACAAAATATTTCTTTGAAAATCAGACAAGTTCTAAATAGATTTGGTGTGCATTTTGTTTAGCTAGAAACTTTATTAAGTTGGGGTCCTGTACTATAGACTCAAATATCTCCACACACCTCAAGAGTTCTGAAGCTGCCCTACTTTGCACTGTTCAATAATTGTCATAGTGATCAATTTCTTTTTATCAATATATGGCAATTTACAATGGAAAATTTTCAACAAAAGATCTGTAACAAACCTCAAAAATGTATTTGTACCTAAAGAGGTTAAGAGCAGTGATCTGGAAATGTGCTTAATGATTTAGTTGATGAATTTATTTCCTATCATTTCTGATAAATGAAGCATTAATACTTGCATACAGATAAATGTATCAAGCTCTGGCCATTTGTAACATAACTAGACAAGCATATCCCAGGATGTGTGTTTTAAAAACATTGAAAGACAAGCATATTGATCATAGAGTAGTAGAATGTCAGAGTAAAAAAGAACCCTAGAGTTGAACCACTGCTGTATCTGCTCAAATGTGCAAAGCCCATAATGTATGGAAATGGATGTGTACTCACGCCTATGCTTCTTAATTTCCACCTGAATTTCTTATTCAAATACAATCTTTTAATCTATATATTATTATTTATTATGCATAAAATGATATCTCCAGATCACCAGTTACCTACAAGTAACAAGGAATTGAGTTCTGAAGCAAAATACTATCCTGTAATTTTAGTAGTATAGTAATTGAAAAGGGAAATTCCAATAGCCTAATCTAAGTATGAAATTTGGTGCCTGAAAAATGGAGCCCTTGAAAGTTAACATCTAGTTAAAGAAAATTGTTTTTTACAGATAAATGAAATCAAATTCAGCTGGAGTTCCAGAATATAAAGGGTAAAAAGAAATTTTCCTGCTGTGAGTTAAGTATTAGCAAGTTTCTTTAAGAGATATTTTGGCAAACAGGTCACTGTTGTAGAAGAAAATGGTTGTACAAATATGTAAAGTTCATGGACTAAGTATATAGTGCTACATCATTGTTTAGAAGGTAAAAAAGGAAATAAAACAGCATGAGGAAAATTTAAATTGATTACAACTCAGCTAAAAATTGATTATGGAGAGATATACAATGTAGAAGTGATAAAATAGAGTGATAAGCAGGTATAGGTATGTGTGATGTAATCTTCATAAGACATATATGTGCAGTGTATATGCAAAGCTTTATTCTTTATTGGAATTTTACACATTTTAAATATTAATAGTGATTCTTTGTGAGTGGTAGGAATACATTGTTTTTATTTACTTTTTACAGCTTTCTGTGTTGTCTGATGTTTTTACTATATTAACTTTTATTTTTTCATTAAAATATCAATTAAATAATTTTCATTTATGAAAGCTTCTCTTCATGGGGTAAATATTCTTGCCATTTTGAGGTGCCTTCCCTTCATCTGTATATTTACATAAGCTTATAGTTATATTTGCACACAGTGTATTCTTTAATCACAAATAGGATCATTCCATTCATACTACTGCTTATTTATTGATGAATAGCCTAACAAAAATGTTCATATTGATATCTTTAGACCCAAGTCAATTATTTTTACAAGTGCTTCATAGTTTATTACTACTTAAATTTTGCAATTTGTTTTCAACCTTGTACCATCATTTAAGGTATGCTATCTAGTCATTAGCAAAGATTTCTCAGAGTTTTAAAACACTTGGGGAAATTATTATTGTACAGCATCAAAACCCAAAATAGGGCAAAACAGAGAAATATTTCAACAATGCAAAGGAAATATGCTCCAGAGCAAGACTGAAAGAAATTGCATTAAAATGTTCATGGTGAGATCAGAGGTGACCCTTTTCTGTGTCAAAATGTTAAGAGTAGTGCAATTGGGGTGAATTTTCTTGCTGTTTTCCTTGACATTTTATAGCTTTTGTATTGCCAAGTTTTCTAAGATGGTTAGGTATTACTTTTATTATATAAAAAGAATAATTTATTTGATAACAGTCTACATTCAACACATTGTCATGCAAATGTGATTTAATAATCCTTCAAACTTCAACATCTAAGGGCCTAAGAATCTTTCATGAAAAGTAAAACATCAACTCTGGAAGGATGGGTCATGTGCTTTCTTTAGGCTTTAGGATAGCCTTTATTAATCTAAAACTGATAAAACAGTTGTCTGCGTGTGTTGTTCTTACTATAGCTTTTGTTTCTAGCTCAGATATTTTATGCTGAAATGAATGAAATTTAAAAATACTTCATTAAAATAATACTAAAAACTTGGAGTTATGTTCCTGCAAAAAACCTAATTCACAAATGCTTTATTGCAGGATCATGAACATAATATTTAACTATGACTTGACATATTCTCATATCAAGTAAGAATTACATATTTCAATATGTAGAGAGATTAATCAAGAAACACAGCAACAAATCTAGTGTAAAATTGCATATGATAAAACACATTGCACTATATTCAGTCATAACAAATTTCTTTATTTGCCTGTCCTGGAGAAAATGCAATGATAGCATACCTTAACCATGCTCAAAGGATTCAAAAAGACCTCTTTCTAGGTAATAGTCTGTGGTACTTATGGCCACCAGAAAGCTTTTTCTTTTCACCAACTTCTTATTATTTTATGCACACTAAAATGTATTGTGTACATTTTTTCTTTTTATTATTATAATTATTAACCCATTAATTGTACTAATTAGTGGGTTTCACTGTGACATTTCCATACTTGCATATATCATACTTTGATCACATCAATGTTGTGGAAATTGAATGAGAGATGTCTCCTTTCTTGCTATCCTCTTTTTCTCTTGCAGAATTTCCTGAAGTGAGTGGTGGCATTCAACGTCAAATTGTTCCAACTTCTACCTTCAAAAAGAAAGTCTTTCTTGAGCCATGTCTCCATAGCACAGAGCACCAGTGCCTGCCCCTTGCACCCTGATGCTCTGCACGGCACCCCAGCTTTAAAATGCAGGAAACTTGTTTGCACTACAGTTTTTATCCTTTGATCCTCACCAGGCAGTTGCTTCACAGTGTCAGAGCCTCAAAGCTCTGGCTTGAACAAGAGCCAAACTCAAAAGAACTGGTATTTAGTTGAATAATATCAAGTCTTTCCAACTCAGAAACAAGTCTTTCCCTTTACCTGAAATTCATGGCTAGCGCTTCTCAATGGAGAATTACTATTTATTCTTTTGTAAATCATTTTTAAGGACTGAACATATAACCCAGTGAGAATGACTCTTCAGCAATATGTGTTTGCATCCTAGCATTTATTAATTCCTTCAGTAGTCCCCTTGAGGGATAATTTCCCAACAGAACTATCTTTTCCAACAAAGATGCATTACTTAGTGTTCTTCAGAGACAATTTGCTAACTACACAAGAACATTTCTTTTATGTTTTATTGACAGAAGATTTCACCCTTTGTCTTCACCATTCTTTTTGTCTCCTTTGTCTCTTACTTAATTGACTCTCTCCCCTCTCATTTCATGCAGTTACTTATTTAATTGACCTATGCATTCAATCATCCATTCGACAAATAGTTATTAAATGCCATGCTTGCCCTGCTCAATTTTGTGACAGAATAGAATGATGTCAATGATGACGCCCAAGAAATTCCTAGAAATGGGATTGTGTAAGATTTGGGGAGGAATTGTGCATCAATTAGAATTAATTAATACTTGATATATTTTGTGTTAGACTACTTGAAATATTCTTATTAAGCAGGAGTTTATTTGGAAAAATATTGTAAATTAATATGAATAAATACTTAGAACTCTCTGTAAAATATCTCAAATCATTCAATAAAATTTATGATTAATAAAGTCCTTCATAATCTAGCCTCAATCTCCCTCTCATTCACCAATAGCCAGTCCTTGCCCATATTTGATGCTTAAATCAGCATCTTTTGAGTCAGTTGCTCTCAATTTTGAAATGAGGCAATTTTGTTTTGCCATCTATCTCAGGATACAGCAATATCTGGAGATATCTCTGTTTTTCACAATCTGTGTGTGTGTGTGTGTGTGTGTGTGTGTGTGAGTGTGCATGCATGCACCTGCATGTTTTAGGATATAGTGAGTTGAGGCCAGAGATTCTACTAAACATCCTTAGTGCACAAGATAACACCCCAAAATGGAGTTATCCAGCCCCAATGCCAATAGTGCCAAGGTTGAGAAAGGGTGCTGGAGGCCTTTACACAGGTCAGGCTTAGGCATCAGCTGCGACATCCCTTCCTTTCTTTAGTTCACGAACTCTAATTACTCATTTTAAAATTCAGCTCTGAGAAGTCTCTCTTTTAAAATGTTATATCAAATTGATTTCTTTGCCCTATTAATAGGCTCAAAGAGCATTTTCTTATTGCTTCATTTTTTTCCCCTCTTACACATTAAATCATAATGGAATTCTTTACATTCCTGTCTTCTGCATTAGGCTGTAAGCTACTCAAGGACAAGTCAGGAGTGTCTTGTTAACCTTTGTAACTCCAATGCTTACTGCGTGATAGGCACTTTATACATGTTTATAGGAGGAATGAAAATAAATAGATGATTAATATTTAAAATGCCAGCCGTGAGTTGTTGTCAAAGGTCAGTCTCCTTTACTTCAGTCAATGATAGCTCCTAGGAGTCCTCTGCTAGCAATCTGAAGCATCATCACAAGGGATTTCTGAGAAGAGAAAAATTTGGTGCAATTGAAATAGAGTTCCAAGAGAACCTGCGTCTCTACTACTGTTATACATCAGTATTTTAGTATTTTAAAATACATTCTAGCAGATCAAATTCATGTTGAGAAGAAAGCAAAGGTTTTTGTCTTATGCTAGGATGTTTTCTAGTAAAGCACTACTTGAGTATAAGCCAGAGTGCCCAGCTGTGAGACTGCAGTGCCATCAGAGACGCCAAAGGACTAGACGTCCTTCACCTCCTCAGAGCTAAAGGTGGAAGTTCTGCCTCTTACAACAGCTAAGGAAAATGTATCAACTGCCAGTTCAATGCAGCACTTCCAGATAGAGAGGGCCTTCCAAACCAGCTATGAGGTAATGCTGAAAATTTGCTTGTGTATTAGCCAGAGTTTTCCTGAGAAGCAGGACCAACAGGAGATAGATGGATAGGTAGATACAATATATGTGTATTTATATATGGACACACATGTTTAGATTTATTTTGGGGAATCAGCTTACATGATTATGAAGGCGGAGGTGTTCCACCATCTGCTGTGACAGGCTGGTGTTCCTGAGAAGTCACTGGTGTAATTTTTCAGGATGAGTCCAAAAGCCTGAGAACCAAGGGAGCCAATGAGGATAAGTCCCAGAGACTTCCCAGCTCAGACAGGAAGGAAAGAAGAAAAAGGGGTGAATCCTTCATTCCTCTGCCTCTTACTCTATTCAGATCTTCAATAGATTGGATGATGCCCACCCACGTTGGGGGATCAATCTATTTTGCTGAATCCACTGATTCCAATGCAAGTCTCTTTGGGAAATACCCCCACAGACACGCATAAATAATGTTTCACCTGATAACTAGGAATCCATGACCCAGTCAAACTGATTCATAAAGTTAATTACCACAACCTTGATGGTGTGGGTTTTAGCTGTCAGTTGGTGTATGGGTGAGACCAGAGAGTTTCTAAGAGTTTATTATATAGAGTTGGTACTTTGGAGGAGGTTCACGTATACCTCTGCCTCTCTGTGGAATGAAACACCGGCAGGTATTCTTTTCTTGACACATAAAAGCTGCTTGAAACACAGCATTACTCTTCATTTTGTACCTTTTGGATATGTTTTGAAATTTTGAACCATAAGAGAATTTTTTTAATCTTTACTTTTAGAAAGAAATATGAAGAAGGCTTGTGGGACTAGGAAGCAATAATTACAACAAATCATGAAAAAAATGTGAAGGAAGGGAAGGATTTCTAACTAGGATTTTAAAAAAACCAGAACAACAGGAAAGTAAGTTGAAACTTACTGAGAGAGCCCTGGGAAAATGTTTTCAATTTTACTTTAACAGAATTGTATAGCTTTGCCATTTAAAAAGTTATTTTATCTGAGATATAGACATGAATGTGAAAAAAATTTTTCTAAGCTAAAAATTATTTTCATAGCACTCCTGATTAAATAAGATCGAAGGGCAAGCTTAAAATGCACATTAGTCACAAAGAAAAAGATTTAAAGTATATGAGAATTTATAAGCAAAAAATGACTTGCATAAATACGTGAGGTGAATCAGGTATGTGGAACATACACAAGATACATGTAAACATCTACTTAACACTTCTGGATTTGCAGGACATGGGATGAGAATCACATGGTTTATAACAAGCATCAAGTATCTTCCTAGCCAGGCCTGGAGGTGCACGCCTGTAATCCCAGCACTTTGGGAGGCTGAGACAGGAGAATCATGAGTTCAAAGCCAGCCTCAGCAATGACAAGGTGCTAAGCAACTCAGTGAGACCCTGTCTCTAAATAAAACACAAAGTAGGGCTGGGGATGTGGCTCAGTGGTCGAGTGCCCCGAGTTCAATCCCCAGTACCAAAAAAAGAAAAAAAGTATTTTCCTTGGCTGAAATAGTTCAGAGTTTTGTCATTCAATCACATTAAATCCATTGCCATATATATCGCACTAAAATACCTTGTTCTTTTTTGCTGGGAGTGGAGCAGGGAAGCTGGCTCTCCATCTCACACTGCCAGACATATTATAGGGTATCTCTGTCCAAAGAAGTTTAAGGAAAGGCAGGAGAGGGGAGCATGAATGATCACCTGCTGTAAGCAGAGGCTACCCTTTTATATTCCTCGCGGAGGAAAAGCTGAGTTTCCTTCAAAGTGGATAGGGTTGATGCTGTTGATATTCTTCACCCTGTGAGTTCATCCACGTGGTCAAAGGATGACCTCCTCTTTCCCACGAAGCTGTTTATTAGGTATACTTTGAACAAAGTGAATACTTGTGCCTCAAAAAGAACACATCTTAGCCTGAAAAAGAGCTTATTTCTATTAGTGTGTAAAATTGTATAAAATCAGGGCACAGAATTGTCTGCTGGAACCTGTACTCTTCTATATTCACATAGATTGAGAGCCTGCAACCTTTGCTAGGTTCTTCAGAATTAGCTCAGGCTCTTAGGCTGCTGGGCTCTGAGCAAATTGCCTAGGCAGCCTTCAAACAGGCAAATAATAGGCAAAAGCAATACATCCTCTTGACCTACTCTCCATGGCTCAGATTGAGTAAAAATCCTATAATAATGACAGTGTTTTCCACAACAAAGTGTAGAGTTTCAAATCTTCAATAGCATTCTCATACAAAACTCTTACTTTAATCTGAAATAACGATGACATATATTTAGACAAGTTTCCCCTGCTATGGGGCAAAACTCATTATGATGCAATCACTTTAAACGAGAGTACATATGGGTTATTAAGTATCAAACTGTGTGTGTTTATTGCTCATTACTATATTTAGAGACTTAAATAGCTTTACTGCTTTGAGAGGTAGTTATAAGCTTTCAAATATTTAAAACCTAAACAACTAAACTGTTCGTTCATTCCAAGTTCATGATTTTGTTTAGACAGGAGCAAAATGTTTTTCATGTGCAACTTTCCATCAATGAAGAGAAATTCAGGCATGGAATATAGAGAAGACATTTTCTAAATTAAAGTATCAGTGGGTAGAGAGGCAATATGGAGTTAAAATGCTGCAGCTATTATCTGAACCATTCAGGCTAAAACTGCTTTTGATGAAAATGAAGAGTGAGTTTGGGTTTCCCATGAAAAGTCGTCTCTGTGGTTGTAACTATATTGTACCAGAACTCTGGAGCTATCAAGATAAACTATCTGAGTCCGATTTCTTTCTTCCATCTCAGCATCCAATACCACAAGGGAACACGTATATTAATCACAATTGCTTAATAATTGGTCTTTTTGCTCAGACAACCTCAGATTTGAAGGAGATTTTAAAAAAGGGAATAATAAACTCCCCAAAATTGATTATGATTGAATTTAATTAAAACCTTTGGGAGATATATCAAAATATGATAAAAGTGCAATATCAAGCCAAAACGGCTGCTTATAATCTTTTTTGTTTCTGCTTATAATCATTCACCTGTTTTTTTTTTTACAAAGATAATTAGAGGCAGTGTAGCTTGACAAGATTTTTACTTGTTTTTGCAGTAAAACAGTAGCATTAAATACAAAACAGATACTCACTGGAAGATGTTTATAGTTATAATTTTGAAAATTCTAAGACAAGCTTTTTCTAGACATATAAATACTAATAAGAATAACCAATACCTTTCTCCTTTGAAATGATACTCCTGGGCATATGTATTTACAGATACTTTGTTATGAAATCAATCTTAAACCACAGGAGACTTTTGGAAAATTAAAATACAATATGTAATTTTCTATTTATTTTATTTGTTCTAATCAGTTATTCATATCATCAAAATGCTGATTGATTCATTGTACACAAGTGGGGCAGTTTTTCACATCTCTGGTTGTACACAAAGTAGGATCAAACTATTTGTGCAATCATACATGTATCTAGGGTAATGATGACCATCTCATTCTATCATCTTTCCTCTCCCCATTCTCCCTCCCCTCTCCTCCCTCCCCTTTGGCTAATCCAAAGTTCCTCTACTCTGCCCATGCCCGCAGCCCCCTTTATGGATTAGCATCCACTTATCAGAGAAAACATTCGGCCTTTGGTTTTTTGGGATTGGCTTACTTCGCTTGGCATGACGTTCTCTAACTCCATCCATTTACCTGCAAGTGCCATAATTTTATTATCTTTTATTGCTGAGTAATATTCCATTGTGTATATATAGCATAGTTTCTTTATCTAATCATCTTTTGAAGAACATCTGGGTTGGTTCCAGTTTGGCTATTGTGAATTGTGATACAATAAACAATGATGTGGCTACGTCATTGTAGTATGCTGTTTTTAAGTCCTTTGGGTATAGATCTAGGAGTGGAATAGCTGGGTCAAATGGTGATTCCATTCCAAGTTTTCTAAAGAATCTCCATACTGCTTTCCAGATTGGCTGCACCAATTTGCAATCCCACCAACAATGTACGAGTGTACCTTTTCCTTCACATCCTTGCCAGCACTTATTGTTACTTGTATTCTTGATAACTGCCATTCTGACTGGTGTGTAATGAAATCTTAGTTTTGATTTACATTTCTCCAATCACTAGAGATGTTGAGCATTTTTTCATATATTTCTTGATCGATTGTATTTCTTCTTTTGAAAAGTGTCTGTTCAGCTCCTTGGCCCATTTATTGACTGGGTTGTTTGGTTTTTTGGTGTTAAGTTTTTATAGTTCTTCATATATCCTAGAGATCAGTGCTCTGTCTGACCTGCGTTTGGCAAAAATTTCCTCCCCAAATATAAGCTGTCTCTTTACCTCATTGATTCTTTCTTTTGCTGAAAAGAAGCTTTTTAGTTTGAATCCATCCCATTTATTGATTCTTGATTTTACTTCTTGCACTATAGGAGTCTTAAGGAAGTTGGGGCCTAATTTGACATGAAGATTTGGGCCTACTTTTTCTTCTATTAGGCAGAAGGTCTCTGGTCTAATTCCTAGGTCCTTGATCCACTTTGAGTTGAGTTTTGTGCATGACTAGAGATAGAGATTTAGTTTCATTTTGCTGCATATGGATTTCCAGTTTTCCCAGCATTACTTGTTGAAGAGGCTATCTTTTCTCATAATATGTAACTTTCTAATTAGTATGTTTTCTTTATTTAGGCTTTTCCCAATTCTCTTTTATAAGAGTATTTAGAGGGCATCTATAATGATTTTAATCTGTTCTTTAAGGAAATGGCTCAGCACATCCTCTCTCTTATACTATTACAGTTGATCTAAAAGCCTGAGAACACATCTAATGAAAACTGTCACCCTCTTAATCTTTGCAGTGTGGGAGCTTTGCAGGGAACACGGGTGTTGAAAGGGAATCTTGTCTTAGCAGGTAGTTCATTAAATCTTAATCTTCCCAAATAGTTCACATTAAGGGCAAGTTCCTCAAGATAGAATTCTAAGAGACAATCATTTACCTACTCAACCAATTCTCTCAATTACTGGTAAAAACAAAATCATTTAAAAATGTCATCAGTTGGATGTTTTCCTTCCTTAATAATGTGAAACTTGACTGAGGCTTATTCGATTTTACTTCTACCATGCACCACCTCATTCTATTGAGAAGGTATATAAAATGTATTTGTACCTATTGGGATCAGTTTTACTCTCCCTAACTTTCCCCAACCCTTCTAAGTCCTGAATATAAAAACTCTGTAGGAAAAATTGTGTTTAACCTCTATAACACCCTGATGCTCAAATATTTGATAATGATGATTTATTTAATGATGGAATTCTGGTTAAGGGTGACTTAAGCAATTCTTTACATTTTGTTGAATCTTATTACATATATGGACCATTATTTGTTCAGAGACAGCAGTTCACCTATGATCTAGTACCAAAAAGAAAGTAAGCTGATATTAAAAGTCTAATACTGTGATTACTTATTCATCTAATTCTATATCTGAATTCTTTTGTTGTAGAATATATTGCTTTAGAAACACTGAGAGATGTAAATAGTCTTCAAAAGTTTAATAATATATTAAGAAAGATTAAAATAGGTACAAATTATTATCTATATAGTAAAATAAAAACAGCTATATTTTAAATTATGGGGGAAAGATGGTTTATTGAAAGGTTGGTGGGGAGACTGCAATATCTGTTAAAGGTCCACAAATTCTACTTTGATTTAGAAACCCTACTTTTTGGAATTTGTCTTGCAGATGTACTTACACATAAGAGATATTATTTACTTATGAAGATATGTATTGCATCATTATTCTTAGACAATTTCAGATACTCAGGTGTGGAATTTCTTATAACATAATAATAGCAGTTGTTATAAAAAATGAACCCCCCCCAGGTGATACACTAAAGGTGCAATATTAATTCTGTGTTATTCTTGTCAAAAATGCATAAATTAGCCAGGCATAGTGGTACACTCCTGTAATCCCAGTGACTTGGGAGGCTGAGGCAGAAGGATTACAAGTTCAAAGCCATCCTCACCAACTTAGTGAGGCCTTGTCTAAAAGAAAAAATAAGAAAGGGCTGGAGAGATAGCTTAGTGGTAAAGCACCCTTGGGTTAAATCTCTATACCAAAGACAAAACAAAACAAAAGCATGAACTGAATCTAAGCATGAAAAATCATTAGACAAATCCATATCAAAAGACATTACACAAAATACATGACCAGATCTACCTAAAATGTCAGTGTTGTGAAGACAAAGGGAAGACTGAGAAAGCATGACAGATGGTGGATAGTAAGGATCTAAGACAACAAAATAAGGTGTAAAATACTAGATTGGGTCCTGGAATATAAAAAAAAAAATAGAAAAACAGATGAAATTAAAATCTATAGTTAATAGAATTGTAAAGTGCTAATTTCTTAGTTATCTAAATTGTGCAGTGGTTATACAGTCTGTTCACATTTGAGGCAGTTGAGTGAGGAGTGTCTAGGAAGTCACTGTGCTGTTTTCTCATCTGTTTCATATACATGTTTATATATGCATGCAATAGCTATATAATGGAACCTGAAAATTGGTTGAGAACTCAGGACCTGGGATCAGCCCTGCTATTTCCTAGCTATTACCGAGGACTTTGCCTTTCCATCTGTAGGATTCCACAGCATTTTGATGAGGATAGCATTTTCAATGTCGTTGTGAGGATTAAATTAATTGACAAATATAAGACCCTTGGCAGTGTGCCTGGTACAAGTAAACATTTGAAATGGTAGCAGATATCTCAACATTAGAAATTAAACTAATAGCAGGAGGAGTAGGAGGAGTAGTCACAGGAGAAGCAGGAGTGGTAGTAATAGTTGCAGGTTTAGTGCTTATTCAACACCATGGGAGAATCAGAAAATGTATCATTTCTGCCCACAAAAAATTTATAGGCTTCTTGGGTAGAAGAGATAAAAACATAAAGTAATTGTGACAGTAAGATCACCCCACTGTGTTGTATATGGATTGCATTCCAGGCAAAAGGAAAGATCATATGTGGCAGCTATGAGCACAAGAAAGCTTCTAATAGTAAGTACATAATAGTGCAGTCAGTGATGTGCAGGTTCTCAAATATACATGTAAAGCATCTTGGAGGAGGAGAATTTAACTTGTATTGAAGACTGGTATAGAGGACTACAGATATTCCATAGAAGATAGACAATGAATGAAGAAATTAAGGAATTTTATTTATGGCATGTTGAAGAATGATTAAAGCAGTGGCTTCCTAATGGTTAATAAAAGGAAAATACACTCAACAGAATGGGATTAATAGCATATGGGAGACAGAAGAAGTTCACTGAAGTTGAAGACAAATCTAAAAAAAATTATGTAGAGAAGGTAGAAAACTACTTTTGCAGAAACAGAACTTTATTTACTTGTAATATAATATTCAGAGCTCTAAGATACCCTTAATTTGTGTCACAGAAGAAAAGTAGAGAGAGAATTGAATAGAAAAATAAGTTGAGATAATAAAGACTAAAACATCATTAAATTTTATGAAAAAATGACCTTATGGATACAAGAAGCTTCATTACCCTAAAGTAGGATTGATGCACTCATAAATATTATACTCAAATTTTCAGAAATAAAAGATAAGTGAAAAATCTTGAAAACAAAGTGAAAACACACTTTATACAGGTAAGGAAGTTATATATGATGGGTAACTTCTCATTTGCAATAATGGAGGCCAGAGATAATGGAATGGCCTCTCCAGAGTGCTCAATTAAATACAGTGGCAACTAACACAACTAACCTGCCATAAATCTGTATCCAAGAAAATATTCTTCAAAAATGTATACAAAATAAGCCATTTTTCAGGTTAGCAAATGGTGAGGAAATCTGTGACCAGTAGACTTGAGCAAAAATAACAAAGTGGGAGAACTACATGACCTGGCTCTGAAATGTGTGACAAAGTTCTTGTGATCAAAACAGACAGTTTGACCAATGGAACAAAACAGAGGGCCTAGAAATAAACCCATGCATCTATAACCCAGCTGTTTTCAACAAATGTGCTAAGAACAGACTTAAGGAGATTTTTTTCAGTAAATGATGCTGGGATAATTGGTATCCACATATAGAAAAACTAAACTAGACCCTATCTTTTATCAGTTCTAAAAATTAACTCAAAATGGATTAAAGACTTGAGTATACGACTTGAAGCTATGAAACTGCTATAAGAAAATGGGAAATGCTCAATGACACTAGAATGGGCAAGGATTTTGTAAATAAGACCCCCCAAAGCATGGGAAATAAAAACAAAAATAGACACATGAGATAACATTAAACTAAAAAGATTCTGCACAGCAAAGGAAGCAATCAACAAAGTTTAGGGTTGACATAGAAAATGGGAGAAAATATTTGCAATGTATACATCTGACAAAGGGTTGATATCCAGAATATATAAAGAACTCCAAAAACTCAATAAAAACACAAATAGCTCAATTAAAAAATGGGCAATAGCTGTAAATAGACATTTATAAAAGAATTCCAGGGATTCAAGTTTGGTTCAACATATGGATATCTATAAATGTAATTCATCACATCAATAGACTTAAAGACAAGAATCATATGATTATCTCAATAGATTCAGAAAGAACATTTGACAAAATACAACATCCATTCATGTTTAAAGCATTAGAAAAGCTAGAGATAGTAGGAATGAACCTCATTGTAAGGCTTATTATATATTAAACCCGAGGCCAACATCATTCTAAGTGGAGAAAAATTGAAAGCATTCCCTCTGAAAATTGGAACAAGACAAGGATGCCTTCTTTCACCACTTCTATTTAACATAGTCTCGGAAACTCCAGCCAGAGCAATTAGGCAAAAGAAAGAAATTAAAAGAATGTGAACAGGAAAAGAAGAGCTTAAACTATCCCTATTTGCCAACAACATGATTCTATATTTAGAAGATCCAAAAAACTCCACCAGAAAGCTTTTTGAACTCATAAACAAATTCAGCAAAGTAATATGATATAAAATTGACACCCATAAATCAATTGCATTCCCATACACCAATGATGAATCAACAGAAAGAGAAATTAGGAAAACTATCCCATTCACAATAGCCTCAAAAAATAAAATACTTAGGAATCAATCTAACAAAAGACTTCTACAATTAAAGACCTCTATAATTAAAACTATAGAACACTAAAGAAGAAATTGAAGAAGACTCTAGATGATGGAGAGATCGCCCATGTTCCTTCAACCAATGGAACAGAATTAATTAATATTGTCAAAATGGCCATACTACCAAAAGCACTGTATAGATTTATTGCAATTCCTATTACATTTCCAATAATGTTCTTCATAGAAATAGAAAAGGCAGTCGTGAAATTTAATTGGAAAAATAAGAGGCCCAGAATAGCCAAAGCAATCCTTAGGGAGAAAAGTGAAGCAGGAGGCATCAAAATACCAGTACTTAAACTATTCTACAGAGTTATAACAAAATCAGCATGGTATTGGTACCAAAACAGACATGAAGACCAGAATAAAAGATACAGAGACAAACCAACATAAATACAATTATCTCATACTAGACAAAGGTGTTACTAACATACATTAGAGAAAAGATAGCCTATTCAGCAAGTGGTGCAAAACTGCAAAATCCATATGTAGCACAATGAAATTGAACTCTTATCTCTCACCCTACACAAAACTCAACTCATAGTGGTAAAAGAACTAGGCATTAGACCAGAGAACATGTACTTACTAGAAGAAAAAGTAGGCCCAACTCGTCATCATGTTGACTTAGGAACCAACTTCCTCAACAAGGCTCCTAAAGTGCAAGAAGTAAAATTAAGAATAAGTAAATGGGATAGTATCAAACTAAAAAGCTTTTTAGAGCAAAAGAAACAATCCAAGTGAAAAGAGAGCCTACAGAATGGGAGAAAATCTTTGCCACCTGCACCTCAGATAGAGAGCATTGATCTACAGAATATATAAAGAACTCAAGAAACTTAACACCAAAAAGCCAAATAACCCAATAAATAAATGTGCAAAAGAGCTGAACAGACATTTTATAGAAGAAATATGAATAATCAATAAATATATAAAAATGTTCAACATCTCTAGCAATTAAATGCAAATTAAAACTACACTGAGATTCCATCTCACTCCAGTCAGAATGGCAATTATCAAGAATACAAGCAACAACAAATTTTGGCAAAGATGTGGGGAAAAACGTGCACTCATATGTTGCTGCTGGAACTGTAAATTGGTGCAACCATTGTGGAAAGCAATAGACTCCTCAGAAAACTTGGAATGGAACCATGATTTGACTAGCTTATCCCATTCCTTGGAAAACTTAAAATTAGCATACTACAGTAACATACCCACATCAATGTTTATAGCAGCTCATTTCACAATAGTTAAGCTATGGAACCAACTTAGGTGCTCTTCAACAGATGAATGGATAAAGAAAAGTGGTAAATATATGCAGTGGAATATTACTCAGCCATGAAGAAGAATAAAATAACGGCATTTGCCAATAAGTGGAAAAAACTGGAGACTATCATGCTTAGTGAAATAAGCCAATCCCAGAAAACCAAAGACCAAATATTCTCTCTGATATGTGGATGCTGACACACAATAAGGAGTGGGGGAAGGGAAGTATAGAATTTCATTGGATTAGACAAAGGGGAATGGAGGAAAGGGAGGGGGGATGAGAATAAGAAAGACAATAGAATGAATTGGACATTATTATCCTATGTGCATATATGATTACATGCCAGTGTAATTCCACATGATGTACACCTGCAATAATGGATTCCATATAGAATAAATTATACCCTGTGTATATATAATAGGTCAAAATACATTCTACTGCCATATATATCTATAAAGACCAAAACTAAAAGCATACAAATGACAACAGATATGCTCAATATCTGTAATCATCAGAGAGATGCAAATCAAAACCACAATGAGATATCACCTTGCCTCAATATCCATGTCTGTTATAAAAGAAACAATAATAAGTGCTGGCAAACATGTGGAGAAAAGGGAACCCCTGCATACTGTTGGTGGGAATGTAAATTAGTATAGTTATTGTGACAAACAGGATGGAGAGCCCTCAAAAATTAAAAATAGCATTCCCACATGATCCAGAAATCTCACTTCTGGGAATATTTCCGAAGGAATTAAAACCAGTATGTCAAAGAGATATTTGTACTCCTGTGCTGACTGCAACACTATTTGCAATAATCAAGAAATAGAAACAACTGAATTATTCATCAACTGGTAAAAGGATAAATATAATGTGGTATATATACACAATGGGATACTATCCAGCCATAAAAAAAAAATGAAATTTGCCATTTTGTAACAACATCAATGAAACTGGAGTTCATGATGTTAAATGAAATGAGCCAGGCACAGAAAGACAAGTACCACATGATTTCACTCATGTACAGTCTAAAAAAGGTGAACTCATGGAAGCTGAGGGATTCCATGTAGTGGAGAAGGAGTAAAGTGGAAAGGCTAATAAGGCAGGAGAATTGCAAGTTTAAGACCGGTCTCAGCAAGTTAGCGAGAACCTGTCTCTAAACAAACCAAGAAAGTCTTGAGGAAAAAAGATCACCTCTCACTAGTTTGAATAGATATGGTTAAAAAAGACCGACAATATCACTTGTTGGCCAGGATGCGTGCATTTGGAATTCTTACCCTCTGCTGGTATGAAGGCAAAATGCTACAATTTGGAAGATAGTATGGCAATTTCTTTTAAAATTAAACATATATTTATCCTATGACCCAGTGATCTTGTTACATAGAATATAAATGAAACATATGCCACAAAAGACTTTTCTATGATTGTTTATAACTACATTATTCATAATAACTCCAAAGCTTGAAATAACCCAAATACTGTCAACTGGTGAATGGATAATTGGGGGCATATTTACATAATGGAATAATGTTCAGCAATTAAAAAGGAACAAAATATTGATAGGTATAAACATGGATGAAATATTATGCTAAGAGGTAAAACACTCAAGACCATATTCTGTACGATTCTATATACTGAACTTAGAGTTCACACAAAACCAGAGTGATAAAGCGGTGGTCACTGGTTGCCAGGGGCTGGGCGTCCAGAGAAGCTATTAAGTGCAAAGCAATTGAGGGAGTCCAAACCACAGGACCTGTGGTATATTTCAATTGTGACATTAGTGCCTACAATTACCAAAATGTCTAAAATTGTGTTCTTCTACTGATGAGTTTCACGCCATGTAAATAAATTCAATAAAACATTTGAGACTACCATTTCAAATATTGTTGGTAAATTATTAGCCTATATTTGCTGAACCTGTATCACTTCATAAGCTGTAGTTTAGGTATTTAAATGTCTCAGAATTGGTGTTCTTGGAATAATGCAAACTGACAAAATTCTGTGTTAAGTAGTGTGTCTCTCCCTTTAGGCTTTTAAAAGCTTAAGTGATATTGCCCACTTGTGTTTCCTCCCCATGGTTTTTAGGCAAATTCAGGTTGATTCTCCTCTAATTTTAAACTAATGATGGACTCGAGAGCTTTTGTTAGAAATAAAAGAAACAATCATGCTTTCTTGCTATTATTTCATTTTCAGGTGTTTTTCTTTAATTTTCTTTGTTAGATATCTTAAAGATTCTGTGGGATTTTTAAATCTGAATAAAAATTTGCAGATCGAAAAAAGCTTTTCTAGTGCACATTATTCTTCCTTTTTTTTTTTTTTTTTTTGGTGCTGGAGATTGAACTCAAGGGCACTCCACCACAGCCACATCCCCAGCCCTATTTTGTGTTTTATGTAGAGACAGGGTCTCACTGAGTTGCTTAGCGCCTCACCCTTGCTGAGGCTGGCTTTGAACTCGCAATTCTCCTGTCTCAGCTATTCTTCCATTTTTGCAATGACAACCAATTCATCAGCTTAGGGCATCTGCCATGTACAAGCAAGTGTGCAAAGTGTCACTAAAATGTGAAGCAATATGAGACGAATAGGTAAAATGAGGAACTTAGAAACTACTTGAAACTAGTTACAATCAAAGGTAGTTTTTGAAATGCTTTTTTAGTAAGCATTCATTTTTTAAAGAAATATTCACTGTTTGCTTTTAAAAACTACTGATCTCGCTCCATTTGCTTTGTGCTTAGTACAACTTGTCATAAACTTTGCACCTCAGGCAAATGTTAAAGTGCTTCTGTGTGTATATTATTACCTCCTAACCTAGTTTTTCCTCATTCTCTTACTCTCTTGCCCTGGGATACACATTAGTAAGACAGAATGTGAGGAGAATGGAAGATGATATTGTCTAGCACATAATAATCACTCCTTACATATTTGTTGTGGAGAAGGAGGAGGGATTAGCTTGTACGTGGACAGGTCTGCATACAGGGTTATGGGCACAGTGCTTTCCAGGCAGACCCTATCTCTGGTAATGTTTCTTCAGGGAAACACTCTGTGATCCGAAGTGGCTTTAAGGCTAGCAATTCCTCTTCAATTATTTTGCTTGGAGCAGCCTTACAACCTCAGATCTGCCCCCAGTGACTTAGGTAGCCTCCAGTCTGAGAATGTGTTTTATTTGGCTAGAGCAATATTGGCCAGCACAGAATTGATTGCCAGTATTTAGAAATTTAGAGATATTCTACAATCTGGGCTTCTAGCTATTTTTGCACAATCTTTTGTCTGTTTGGGTAGCAGCTGCCCTGTTCAGATTGAGCAGAAGCTCTCCATTTGCCACATCAAAACATTCCCTAATGTCTTTCTAACCCTGTGATCTGTTATGTTTTGCTCTTTATCATCATTCTTGTGTTTCTCTGGTAGAATTAAGAGGGAAATAAAATATCTATTATACCATGATGAATAAAAATCCTGGTGCAGTAGCCTGTCAGCCTGTCTGAGTGCCTATGGAAATTCTTGTCCTGTGTCCACAGTAACTTTCTGTGTGGTTGACCCAAATGTTTGCTCCAGGGAAGGAAGCATGCATATTTCTTCCTCTGCTTATTCTTTCCTATCCAGTATCCAGAAGGAAGAAACTTCCTGCACAAATCCCTTGTATTATTTTGTCATTAATGGCATTTAATTCTGCTAAGATAATGAGCAATCATAATTATCATAATCATATTATTTTCCATTATACTGACAGAAATTCAAACATAAGCATTTGGTGAAAACAAACAAAAAAGCAATACATTTTCAAAAATGAAACAGAGATCCTCTCAAGAAAAAGAAAATAATTTAAGAATGTAGGCGACTCTGCCTGCCATTCTAATCAATAGTGCATGCCCTGAAGTGAGAAATGAATCCACTATTTCTTAAGCAACCTTGGTGCCCAGTTCTTCTTATTGTGTTATCATTGTGATCCTCTGAATGATAGTTTTGTCTTTACAAGAACATTTTTTGTAATAACAGGATCCATTGCAAAGACAAGACTTATACTCACATATTGTAAGGCTGCACTAGATGCTCTCTCCAATTCGATAAGACTGTAGTAATCATAAACTGGATTGTTCCTAATAACTACCATTCTGTATTCACTTTACCATAGACCAACTGCAGCCTCCGTTATAAACCAAGCCAGCCTTGTGCTCACTGTTTTGAGTTTAGTTTGGCTGGTTCTTTCTTTTTAATGAAATTCAAACACTAGGCTAAGATGGCTGTCAATTATATTCTCCTGTACCTCTTCTATAAAAATCTGGATCACCGGCTTTAAAATGCTAGGAGACTCCTTGTCTTTCTCGCATGGAGGCTTTCCCAGTCAAATTTTGTTTTTACTCTTGCTTCTTTCCGAGGTCTTCCCCACCCACTCTCTTGTCATTTAGCAGCTACATTACTCATCTCCCTTTCCTTCTCTTTCAATTGTCTTGAAAGCCTCTTGAAACAAAGGGGAAATGAAAAGTCTCCTGGCTTTAAATTTTTTATTTAAGAACGTAGAAATATGAAAATTTAAGGACAAATGTCAAAATTTTACAAGTCTATATTGTTCATTCAGTGCACCTTAATATCCTGTTACTGTGCTTTGAATGTGTAAATAAAACATTTGCTTTGGATAATGGCATTTAGAATCAAAGATTATAAATTACCTTCTGGTCATAAATATGAAGTCCATAATCAGTAATAAAGCTGTATTCCTTAATTACTTTGCTTTTACCATCTGCCAAGGAATACATTAAAGAATGTAGTAAACAAAAGGAGTGAGCTGTAAACCCTGACTGAAATTTTTGCGAAACACCCGTAGGAGTTTTCTCTTGTGATAAATGACATATTATTGCAGTGTGAGATGCAAAGTAAGGGGAAGGAAAGGTAACTGTCAAGAAAGATTGAAAAGCAGGTGTATGATGAGTGTAAGGCAAACAACTGCTTTTAAGCTGTTTTAAATTTTAACTCTTGGTTGGACTCTTGCAGAACATTGATACCCTACCTCTCTGTATGTGATTGCATATATGTAACAATCCATTTGCATGATAATTTGTTAGGCTTTGAAATGGAAGTGCCATTACTCAAGTGAGACAAGATATAAAATTCTGGGCAAAATTTTAAGGCAGTAACTGTTGGGCTTGAAATTTTGAAGTATGTATTTGAGCTTGAAAATTGTTTTCTATGCTTGGGCAGTATACGGCTTTCCATCAATTTGAAGCACATGGAATGTTCGAGCTGGAAGGAGTTTGGAAATCATCTAGTCCAGAGATTCATTTTATAGATGAATGAGTTAAAATAAAAATTATGTAAAGTGTAAAGATGAATCTAGGGCATTTGTTTGATGATTCAATTGTTTTCACATCACTATAGCTATTGGATAGTAAGACTGAGCACACCCCTGCCCCAAAAAGCCTACTGATAAAAAGTGATAGAGCTTTGAATTAAAAGAGAAAATATAGTTAAGGCTGCATACATAAATGAAAATCATGGAATCCGTGGTCGAGGTATGGTGATGAGTTAGACACTTCACTTGCCAAATACTATATGGGGCAGGTTGGCACCCACTTCTCAGAAAGAACACTTCTTGTCTCAGATTAAATCACTAATCATGCTTTCTGAAGGGCAATTTTAATTGTGTTGGATGGTGTGGTTATTACATTAAGCATCTGACTTTTATTTATTTGAGATTTATTTTAAGAGATTTTGAGGTATGGATGAAGAATCATTTTCTATTTGCATACTAAGGATTTTTAATTTTAGAAATATCAAGCTTCTAATATAGAGATCAGCTAAAATATTTTTAATAAATATATTATTTTTAGATTTAGTAGTGTTAGGCAAATGATCATTAAAATTTCAGTGGATTTTTATTAATGGAACATTCAAGAATTTGCTTTAATATGACATTTCAACATTGATTTTTGCTTGTGGTAACTTTGTGAGTCCATTATAGGATGTGAGGTATTACTTAATAACACTGGGAAGCTGAAAATCATGAATAAGCTACTTTATTAACACGTCTTAATGTGTGTGAACCTTGAATGAATGAAGGGTATACACTGATAATAAGATAAAGATGAAATAGGGATTTTAGTCAGTTAGATACATATTTTACAAATACAAGGAACAAAAATACCCCTATAAAGTTATAGTCTGAGACTCTACTATGAGACATAAGAAAATCCTGAATGAATCCCAAAGATAATGTTAAAGAAATCCATCAAATTGCCCACCACCAGTTTTGTTCAAATATGAACAAGAAAAAATGAAGGGCAAGAAAAAAATCAAGCATTTTGAGTTTTTTATAATCTAAGAATTAATTCGAATAAGTGACTAAATGGCTCATAGAGTTATGAGCCACACAAGATTTTAATAGTGGGTAGTGGAGTGAAAAAAGAATGACTTTAGCAATGCCTGAGTTCAAGCTGTTCAGCAGCATTTTAGCTTTGTAATAATGGATTCACTCTTGGAATATCTGAGTTTCAGTTTTAGGTACTTCTTTTAAGGGCATTTGCAGCAATGAATATAAAATGCCTATTGTGTAATAAGAATCAATGTATGTGTTTTCTTCCTCTATAAGCCCTGAGTATGAGGGGAACTATTTGGTACACTTTCGCTTAAGAATTTGGGATCACACTTAGGTAAATAAAAATTAAATAAAGTTTGGCTGGGGTTGTGGCTCACCTAGTATGTGTGAGGCACTGAGTTCAATTCTCTGCACCATATATAAATTAATTAATTAATTAATTAATTAATTAATTAAAGGTCCCTTGACAACTAAAAATATATTTCAAAAAATTAAATTAAGTGGGATGTTTTCACAAAAACGGGTTAAACCAAAATGAAGTTAGCAAAAGGAAAAATGCACACTGTTGGAAAATCCCATCAGTTAAAGCCTGGATATGAGTTAGTTTGTCAAGGTTAGAGACCAAAGGAAAAAGAAATTGAGAATGCAGTGTTGGAGAGAATGTTTTCCCTTCTTCATTTCTGTTAAGTGAAGAAGGGGAAATAAAATATTACAAAGGAGAGCAAGCAATGATTTCAAAATCCTCAAGCTGGTGTTATAAGCTCAAGTGCTCACGCTTGGGAATTTATGCCAGCCAGATCAACTTTATGAGTCTCTAATAAGGATCTAACTCTGTCTGAGCTAGACAGGAGATTATATTTTAGTGGTAAAAGAGATAGGAAACTCTTTGTGACCACATTATTTTATTAACTTATGACTGTTTTGGGAGGAACATAGAAAAATTGAAGGCTCATTTCCCAAGAGATATAGTACTTGTGGGTAATATTGACAATATTCCCTTTTGATTTTTATAAATGTTTAGGTTATTTTGTTTCTGCTTGCAAATTAATGAAAAGTGAAATGTAGTCTGGTGGTTTACACTTAAAGGTACCAGAAAGCATAGCGGTAGTGAAGGAACTGGACTGAGGACACAGCTGGCTTTCATTTTTGTGATGTTTATTTAATTATTTAATAGTTTCTTGCCTCCCCAGGGCATGCATGTAAACAACTTAGCACAAGTCTCAGCATAAACTCAGCATTTAAATTTGCTCTTATGCTTAGTTATTACTGACTAAATAAAGGAAGAAAGGAATGGATGGTAAAATGGAGGGAAGGAAAGAGTGGGGAGAGAGGAGAAGAGAGACAGAAGCATGAAGGACTGTAGGAAGGAGGGTGGAAGGGATAGAGATGGTCTATTTATTAGAACAAAGTAATTTTATGTTTTAATTTTGAATCCCTGAAGTCAAGGTATGGATTGGATCAATAGATGGCACATGCCTTGGGTTTTTTTTTTCTTAAATGCAATTCCTGTAAGGCATATCAAATGAATATTGAGAGATTTCAGATATGCATTCCTGAAATTTATAGTGAATATAGAGGTTGGTCACTGTAACATCCTGTCTGTCCATCAGCTTCATTTTAGAGGTTTTTAAATCAAATTAACTTGTAAAAGAATGCGAGTAATTTTTAATAGCCAGCTGAAATGTCAGCTAGAGACTGAAATTAAGATTTATTTCTGTACTAGTGCCAAAAAATTGAAATATGGTGTCCCTAGAAAGTGTCATGTACGCTGTTAATGCTCTAAATGGTAGATCAGGAATAGGTGAAACAGATGTGATGCAAAGTTGCCAATTTATCCATGTTTGAAATGAAATTTAAGAAATTTTAGTTTTCTCTTTTTAATATACTTTTTAAAATTTCACTATATTTTGCTTTGGTACTTCCATATTTCAAGTGGAAATCGGAATGCAATTTCTTTATTTATATTATTTAAAGACTAAAACCTAAGGAAAAAATCCCCTTTCTGACACAAATATTAGAAGCACAAAAATTTACATAACCATAAATACATGTTTTAAAGTGCATCATAAATAAAAGCACACAATACTCAAACAAAAATCTGGGGGAAATATTTGCAACTTATATCACATAAGAGCTGATAATTTTCTTAATATATGATGAGCTCCTCACATCACTGAGAAGAGTTCCAAGTATCTAGCAGAAATTGAACCCAATATAAGACATTTAATAGAAAAAATACAAAACAGCAGTATCAGTTGAAACAACCATGTCATTTCCCATTTTTCAGATTAGCAAAGATCAACATTTTTTTGATAAGCCATAGTATAGTGTTGGGGAGTTACAAGGGAAATAGACTTTTGTTTTGTTTTGTTTTGTGGAGTCAAAATTGGCACATTTTTAGGAAACCCAGGTTTAAAAAATTAACAAAAACTTTAAAAACATGTGTCACTTTTGACCTGGCAGTTCTTTGTTTTTTTCCAAACATGGAGAAATGAACCATTTACAAAGATACTGACTGCAGAGTATTTCTAATAATGAATGACTGGACACACCCAAGTGCCAATAAATAAAATATTAATGAAATAATTACAGAACATCTGCATAACAGAATATTATTCAATTGTTAATAAGGATAAAGTGGCTCTATAGATATAAATAAAAATGTTTTTTATAATGTACCATAAGAACAACAGAAAAGAAAAATGTTGAAGACATAATATATAAAAATGTTAATATTCAGAAAAGTGCATATAAATTCGCTACCACTTTGTAAACATATGGCATATAAATTCTTGTGTTAAGAGGAGGTGGTCTCCATGGCTATTTTAGGTTTAGTGACTTCTAGGAAGGCTTCCAGGACTTGGTGTTTAGTCATGTCCCATGTTTATGATTCATTGAGACAAAAGATACATGGAAAAATCAGCAAAGGGGAAAAGCACATGGGACCAGGTCTGGAGGAAACCTGGTGAATCCTCTCTATATGGAGCTAGGCAGGATGTCCTATCCTCTCTACCTACAAATTGTGGTAATACACAGGAAGTGTTGTCTTATTAGGAAACCTCACTAGAGACTCCATGTCCTGGCTTTCTACTGGGGACTGGTTATTTAAGTATAGCATGCATCAAAATTCCAGACTCCCAGAAGGAATCCATTTAGCATGTATTTTACTACCCAAATGGTATGGTCACTCTAAAGCCGCTCTTATTAGTGAAGGCATGACAAGTGTTCTCAAAATCCAAGTTTCTAAGCACCAGCCAATACAAGTGTATCTTTCTAAGGATGCAGTCTCAGGCCTGCTATTAATTGTTTTTCCTTGCATAGTTTATATACAGAATATATCTGTCACATTAAAAAATTAATTGGTGACAATTTTTTTTTTCTGGAAAAATGATGGAGTGGCTGACAGACAGAAGATTTGATTAAAAGCGTTCTCTTCAACATTTACCCTTTCCTGTCTTTTTAATTTTGTTACTCAGTCATGTGTTACTTATTTGGGGGAAAAGAAAGATTAAAATTTATTGCTTAATCAATTATATTTCATTAAAGCAATTTTTTTCCTTACACATATTTTATTTTTCTTTTCATACATTGGGACATCTTAGTACTAAGATTTTGATTTTCACTTTTCTATTTAATATTTAAGCTTCATAAATAAGGAGCAGGAATCCCAAAGGCCATTAGTTGGCCCTATATATCAAGCAAGATTGTTGTGTAGAGTAGATCACTGCTTCCAAACCTATCTCATGTCATGGGCACCTACAAAATGATACTATGTTTACAGACACAGGGATGTATATATATGTCAACTTGTGGATAAGACAACCAGACTGTGGAACAGCCAGAACTCCTTCGGGGACCCTCTTCATCACATCCTTAGAATGACCAGACTATGCTTATACCTGTCCTTTGACATGGTCTTGGCCCTTTACACCTGGACAGGAACTTATGTGACTGGCTCCTCTGGTTCTCAGGACTTTGCACTTAGACTGCAGCTACATTACTGGATTTCCAGGTTTTCCCCTTTGTAGATGCCAGACTCTAGAAACATCTCAGCCTTTGTGATTGCATGAGCTAATTACTCATAGTAAATCTTTTCTATATATCTCTAAATTTCCTGCTTGCTGAGTTTCTCTGGAGAACTCTGACTAGATACATTGCCTCTTCTCCAACATTTCCTATACTTTTCTACTCAATTTTTTGCTTAGGCTCTTGTTTCCATGCACATTCTTCCCTTTCAAAACCATTAGTTAAATTTATACCTATTTTTCAAGGTTCAGTTAAATTCCTTCTCTTCCATAAGTTTGTCTTTGATCAATTCATTTAGGATTAATTTCTTCCATCTCCAAGTACTTTTGCCTTTACCTCTAACTATAGCACATATCCTCTCAAGCCTTCTCAAATCATCCTCCCGTGATCTCCAGCAGTTGTTACCTCTTTGGACATTATAAGAGCCAGGGAGGTTCTTAAACCTCATGTCAGATGCCAGGGCACAACCTCCTCGAGAATTGTGTTTCAGGTAGTTATTGGAGGAAGGCCTCACACTTCTTTCCAGGGATTCTGACAGGACCCAAAACTGAGCACCCTTGATAGAAATTCCAATTTTCAAGCAAACTGCCTGTTATTTTAGTCTCTTGTTTGAATGCTTTAATCATTGAATTCAGTTGCATGAGATGATTTAGGATCAACTTTTATACTTCAAAGAAGGTTGGTCAAATTCACTATTTGGGGTAAATTATATTAAGTACTGTTTTCTAAAAATGACAGTGTACATACATAAGGAATTTTTAGTTTATACTATCAAGGAGAAGACAGGTTCTTGTTTAGGTCTTTGTTTTGGCAGGTAGGAATGAATTGATGCCAACTTGAGCTTGCAATAATTTCATTTGTCACAGAGGTGTTCCTAACTTTTCTAATTTATCAGTAGTATAAAAGTGATTTTTTTTTGAGAAGAGATGTTGTATTTTTTCCAGGCTGATGTTAAACTCCTGAGTTCAAGCGTTTCCCCACCTGAGCCACCTAAATAGTTGGGACTACAGGCATGCATCATTGTGCCCAGTGTGGAAAACCTATTTTTTGTACCATTAGTTTATGTAGATTTACACTGAATGATGAGGGTAATTAGAGAGTTTTCAACTTTTATTCTGAAAATTTTTGTAGATGCACAAGACAAATGATTTGAGGTGGGCTTGCACTATGTCAGCTTAATGTCCTGGGATTCCTATCTCTATATGGTTTCTGATTCGCTTTGATTACAAAAGCTATTTTGCACATGGTGTTTATAATGTACAGCTCTAAATTTTTATGCTTTGAAATTTTTATAGGATGCTAGGCATGGTGTTGCTGAATTGGCAGCTAAGATTTTGGGAAGGTGGCAGCTCCTAGACCTGCCCCTCCCTCCGCTCCTCCTAGTTCTTTACCTTCAACTTCTATCCCTGGGCAAGTACATGTGCAGCTCTGTGATGAATGTTCTATGTTCTTGTTCTTGTTAATACCCAGCTTCCCTTTTTTGTAATTGATTTTTTATTTGTTCTTTTTAGATACACATGACAGTAGAGTGTATTCTGACATATTATACATAAATAGAGCATAACTTTTTCTAATTAGGATCCCATTCTTGTGGTTGGACATGATGTGGAAACTCACTGGTAGAGTATTCATATATAAACATAGGAAAGTTATGTCAGATTCATTCTATTGTCTTTCCTATTTTCATCCCCTCTCCCTTCTCTTCATTCCCTTTGTCTAATCCAAGGAACTTCTGTTCTTTCCTACTCCCCTTATTATGTGTTAGCATCTGCATGTCAGAGAGAATGTTCAACCTTTGGTTTTTAGGGTTTGGCTTATTTCAGTTAGCATGATAGAAAATCTTCAGCTAGCTTCCCTTCTTAACTGTCAGTGTAGCTAACCCATAGCAACCTCAGACTCAGTACTAGGGGGAGGACAACCGTGCACATAGAATACCCCTCCAGCTTCTACAATGGCAATCTCCCCTTTTCTGTATCACTCACGGTGGTTCCACATCTTGGAACCAACTCAGATGGGTATAACAAGCAACACCTAAATCCTCACTCTCTGTACTCCATACTTACTGGTATTTTTGCCATGCCTACTTTTTCCATTTACCTAGTTACTTTTTGGGAGGAAATGAAGCTGGACTATTTGAAATAAGCTATCCAAATCATGACTTTTTATGGCTTAAAAAGTTTAGCATGTGTTTTATAATGACATTATAATGACATTATCTTGCAACCACTATAACACTTAAAAAAATAATTACAAATCCCTCACATCATCTATTGCTCCAGGCTACATTCAGATTTCCCTAATTATTCCCAATATATCTTTTACAGTTGCTTTCAACAACCAATCAAGTCTCCAGTCAAGGTTCACATATGTATTTGGCTATGGTTCTCTAGTCTTTTTTAATTTAGAACAATCCTCTAAATTTTTAATTCCTATAAAGGTACTGGCTGTTTTGATGATAGAAGACCAGTTTCATTCTATAGTCTCAATTGGGCTATTATTTCCCCATGAGGTCACTCTCTCCCCCATAATTTTTAAGTATTGATGGTTAGATCTAAGGCTTTATTCAATTCAGTTTAAATATTTTCCACAAGAATACTTCAAAGCAAAAACTGTTTTCATTTTGAATCATACCAGAAGTCACCTTATGTCATGTGATCTCCTAGTTATTTACTAATGCTATATTTAATTACTTCCTAAAAGTAGTGATGACTTGTCTTTCTTTTGTTTTTCCTCTTTGTAATTAGCAAAAATCTCTTTGTGGGAAGAGGGTTTTACACCCTATGACTATCCTATACATCTTTTACCTATTAGTTTTAACATTCATTGATGAGCTTTGCTGATTCAGTCATTTCATTAGGCATCACAAAGCAGTGATTTTTTCATTTTATTTTTCTTCCAATATTTGTTATTTTGCATCCTGAAAAATGCTTTCTCTTATTGAGAGATATGATCACTATAAAAGTGTCTTTTGTTGTTTGAAATTATCCCAAAAGTGAATAAAAATCATTTGTTGTCTGAAAATTGTGTCTTTAATCTTCTTACTTTTCATGGATAAAATGAGATGGACTAGATGTAAAATTTGAAGGAAACAGAAATAAATTTTTAAAGTAATACCCAGGTAGATGAATATTCAAACTATGTTTTACAAAAAGATTTATTGGATAGTTTTGGATGGTAAAAATACTATTACATAAAATTGCAATGAGATATATGGTTTTCTTTGGATATCTTAGGCCTATCCATCATACTGGCCCTAGAGAGACATACTGTATGGTTACTAGTTTCTTCTTTCTTGATTGATTTTCAGGGTTCTTATGATACCATTTGAAATGGATAGGACTTAGCATATGCAAAATGGCTATAGACTATTTATGTGAGGGCTTCTTGAGTTCTGTGGAGGCTTCCTTATCAAGATAAATACATAAACATTGCTAGCAAAATCTCTGGGGGAGATCAGTCCAAGGCCAAGCAATATACTTGGTTTTCTTGTTGGAAGAAATTGGATGAAACACCATGACTTAGGATAACTTGTGAAATTTTGTCTTGATGCAATCTTAAACAAGTTAATGAAATTTTTCTTTTCCTTAATGCAAGATATTTTGAAAGATATTCTAAATACATATATGATTTATGTTATATAAACTATTTATTTATATTATATATAGCATATATTTATTTATGTATTATATGGTAGATAATATACCTCTGCAAAATATTCAAAGATAAATAACTATTTCATGTAGAAAGCTTCAGAGCTATGTGGTGTTTTTATTTTGTGTTTTTGCAAAATTAAACCTGAGGAGGAATTTTTTAAATCAATAGAATAACTATATTTTAAGAAGAATTATAATTAAAAATAATTAAATATATAATACAATTATAATCAGTTATAATAATTTGATACATGAAATTATGTGGCTACATTTATTCTAAACTTTCTTATCTACAAGTTTAGATGTTTTAAAAATTGAGGCACTATACTGAAACAAATATGGGAATTGTGGTAGAAATAAATAAAAATAAATAAAAAATACAGAAGAATGGGTTCTAAAAGGGGATAGACTTATTAGAACTAATCCCTAGGAGTCAAAAAACATGACTTAGTCCATTCCTGCTACTATAAAAAATAACCCTTCCAAACTAATTTGTAAAAGCATAAATTTATTCCTTATTGTTCTGGAGACTGGTGTTTCCAAGATAAAGGCATCAGTGTGTTTGATGTCTAGTGAGAGCTCCTCCCTATTTCCAAAATGGTACCTTGTCGCATCCTTATATGGCAAAAGGGGAGAATTCTGTATCCTCACATGGTAGAAGAGATATTAAGGACAGGTAACTTTATGGTGACTCTTGTATAAGGGTATTAATCCCTTTCTCCCCTCCTTCAGGGTGAAGCCCTCATGTCCTAATCAGCTCTTCAAGGCCCAGCTTCTTCCTACCATTCCCTTGGATTTTAGTTCCAATATATAAATTTTGGAAGGACATGTATATTCAAACCATAGGATTCTCCTGAAGTAAACATCACAGTAAGCCATATATTCTCAATAGAGGCTGTACAACACCCAATTGTGATATATTAGAGTTTCCAAATCTTATCATTTGTGGGTAGAGGCCTCAAAATTCTTTCATAATTCTTAGGATTAAGAAACTAGAAGATAAAAGAATAAGGTAAAAATGGATCCCCAAAAGACTCTAGTGAAAGCTACAAAGCAAATTAACCCATAGTGAAGTCTTAATGACTTATATTATGGCAAGACCATTCCCTTGCTCAACATACATAGAAGATATTTCATTCAAAATTGGGGCTCAGAGACAAAAAAATAATATCAGAAGAAAGAATCAATAAAAAAAAAGCAGATCAGAAAATTACACATTAACTATACCAAAATTTAGAGAAATCAAAATGAATATGTTGTTAAGGACACACAAGAAGTAATAGAAGTTACATAACAATAAGAGAACATTATGTATGTAACCAAACAACATTCCTAGAACTGAAAAATAAAGTCAGAGAAATTAGAATTTAACAGATGGGTTAAATAGCAGACTGGATACAAATAAAAATAGTGAGTTTGAATATATCATTCAAGATTAGCACAGAAGGGCTGAGGCTGTAGCTCTGTGGTAGAGTGCTTGCCTTGCCTGTGTGAGGCACTGGGTTTGAGCCTCAGCACCAAATTAAAAAAAATAAACAAATATAGATATTAACAAAAGATTAGCATAGAAAAATATGCAGATGTAAAATATAAAAAAATTAATAGATACAGAAGAAAAAATTCTAAGATATGTCTAGTAGAAAACTAGAAAATAGAAAATAAAGAAACTGAGGATAAAATGTTTAAAGATAGCAAGACTTAAATTTCTTGAACTGAAGGAAAATACAAATACTCTTATGAAAATTGCCTACCCAGACTATGTGATCACTTTGTTTGTCTGCTTAATACTTGTGACATAAGAAATATATATTTGACCTCTGTCTTTGGTTTCTTACATAGGGCTTTTGAAGCTCTTATAATTTCATAAGTTATAAAGAGGAGAGGAGCATCTTTTGGTATTTGTAATAAGCCCCTTTCAACCTTACCCAAGTTAGTGTGATGAAATGATGCTTGTATGGGGTGACAGATATCCTAGATAGCTTTAAGATGAGACTGATTGCCAGTGGAATCAGCCACATGATTAGAAGTAGGAACTTTTAGCTCCAACTGCTGGCTTCCAGGGAAGGATCAGAGTTGGGTTCAGTCACCACTGGCCAAAGACTTGATGAATTCTGCCTACATAAATGGGGTCTCCATAAAACCTCTGAACAGGGTTTAGAGAGCTTTGAGCTGATGAATTCAATAATATTCTAATTCTATGGGAACAGAAACTCCTGCATTTAGGACTCTTTCAGACTTCACCCTAAGTACCTCTTTTTCTGGCTACTCATTTATATTTTTATAATATCCTTTATAATAGACTGAAAATAGCAAGTAAAATGTTCTTCTGAATTCCATGAGCCATTATAGTAAATTATCAAACCTGAGAAGGGGGTTGTGGGAACCCCTGATATTATCCAAATTAACAGAATCGTGGGAAACCTGGGGACTTACTACTTGTGATTGGCATCTGAACTGGAGGCAGTTTTGTGGGACTGAGCCCTCAACCTGTGGAGACTGCACTGACTCTGGGTATTGACAGAATAATACTAAATCATAGAACACTCGGTATCTGCAGAGGAGTGAAGAATTACTTGATGTGGAAAACCTATACATTTGTTGATGGAAATACATCCTGAGAATAGAAACAGGTTTTCTACCCAGTACTGTTAGCTTTCAATAACAGTACTTCAGAAACTTAGTACTGCTTGTAAATGAGATTAAAATGGCTTAGACAAATGATAAAATACCTAGTCTGTGTCCCTGGAGCTTCATTTCTTGTCATTCCCAGCCATCTTATATTTCCCATCTTATAGTTATTCATGATATCTGCGTTGACTAGAATCCCCTCTTCCTTACTCTCATCTCACATCCTGTTCTATCTTTTTCATCTGACAGACCAGGCATCACTTACTCTTCCTTAAATACCATTTTCAGAGATCCTTTCTTGCAGACTACTATTCCTGTATTCCCCAAGGTAGAGTAAATATTCCCCTTCTCTGTTTGCCTTAGCTCTTGCCAACTTTTGGTTGGAAGGGAAAATGTTCAGTTTCAAATTTAAGAGATGAGTGAGTGAGATAAGGAAAAATGTCCAGGTTCTGAGACCTTTAGAGGAGAATCAGATGGACTGTGGAGAATGTCACTGGAATGTAGGAGACCAAGGAACTACCAAGATATTAAATAAATTATGGACATAAGATATTAATATCCCTTAGAATTATAGCAGGTGGAATAAGTCTCTGAGTCAGTGTCTGTCCTTGATAAGGTAGAATAGCAATCAATCAAGCAGACACTTTGAAGAGGGTAGAATCTGTAAATGGAAACCTCATTTTTTTTAATGGATGGGAAAAGGCAATGGAATGAAAACGATTTTCAAAGGAGAGAGACAATTGTGTTTCCCTCCTACCAAAGCCCATATGTGGTGTTCATGCTGTAACAAAATGTGAGGTCCTTCTTAACATCAATTGTAAATGAGGTGGTTTCAGAAGGGGAAACTATGTGCAAGTCAAAGTAATAAAATGCAGAAGATTCCTGTGGAAAAGGTGAAAGCAGCAAGCATGTTTGTTAATCAGGTGACAAAAATTAAATTATAAGGCTCTATTCCTGTGAAGGGCATACTAGATAATAAAGTAAGTCTAAATGTCTCCCAAATTATTGGGCTGAAAAGGGTTTGGTGACAATAAACAGATACACTGGAAACGGAAATTGTGAGACCTGAAGAAAAACTGCAGACAATTTTTACCTCAGGTATAGCAAGTGAGTTCCCTGATTCTAGGATCACATTTTCACTATTTGTGAAATTGTAAGTCAAGCTAGACCATTGGACCTCAGGCCAGCCCTTCCTTTTAGAGGATCTTAAAACAGACTTATTCTTTCCAAAAAGTAGCTTAGCATTTGGACCATTTTTCTTTCTGTATCTGAGCAGAAAGATTGGGAGAGACAAAACACTTCTATCAGGTAGCTTGGAAGGAAGACATCCATAATATTCAGATGGGATCAGTTCCAATGGTGGGTGTCAGTGAACCTGCCAGCCTGCTGAGTCTGAAGTAATTGTTGCTTGCCTAAGGCTTTCCTGGTTCTTTGGGTGATGGATATTGACAGGTAGGAAGAGGCTTGTAAAGAATTTCCTTTGTGATTTATAGAGATCCCACATGGAGCTTATGTGTTTCTCTGTGTTTCATGGGGGTGATGTATTTCCACTTTAGAGCCTGCTTACCTTGTGTTCACAATTGTGTCACTTTCTCCCCAAAGATCAATGCGTCTGAGGCAAGGAGAGAAGACTGATGCTTTGCTCTGAGTAGGCTGCTCATAAACAATCCCTCAGAGTCAAAGCAGAGCCCAAATGAATGCTTCCAGGAAGGAGCCCATGGATGAGCAGTGTCTCTGGGGACTTGGTTTTCCCCAAATCTGCTTTAACTCATGTTAGAGGAGAACAGACCTGGGAACCAATTCAGAGAACCCTTCTGACAAACCATGTTTCCCCTCTTTATTTATCAACATTACTTAGGTAAAACATAGGATACCTTTTTCTGAACTTTTAGCAGAAAATTCCATTAGTTCTCATTGAATATTTTAATGAAACCCAGGCAATAAAATATGGTATACTAAAAAGATGGACTAAAAATCCCCACACTAGATGTACAACTTATTGCCTTTTCCTGAATCATATTGAGCTTTTTAGAATTAGAAGAAGCAAAGTGTAAGGAATAGGAGAAAAGTAAAATTAATAGTGCATCTAGGATCTAGTTACTAGGATGAATAGGTTTTAAAAACTCTCAGTAATGAATGATAGAGCATTGACCAAATATGACAACATTACATAAATATTCCATTTCCTTTAGAATATTCTCATGGAAAATATTAAACTATTATTTCAATAAAAGTTATTTAATGTTTTTTCTCCATACTGAGATTGCAAAGAAAAAGAAGATGCAATCTAGATTCACAAGGAGTTCAGTGTACTTGGACGTGCACATATACCTGTCATCTGTTTCACTATGTTGGAGAGCAAACATGATTACATGCCTATAATTTTTGCAATTAATTATGCAAGTCCCCATGTACCTTTATTCTTTTTGATTTTTTTCAAACTTCCTGAAGTTTATG
This sequence comes from Xerus rutilus, assembly GCA_028644305.1. Classification (NCBI taxonomy): domain Eukaryota; kingdom Metazoa; phylum Chordata; class Mammalia; order Rodentia; family Sciuridae; genus Xerus; species Xerus rutilus. The sequence goes on from CM053406.1 coordinate 50,609,274, forward strand.
TAGGACAAAAGAGTATGTCTGAGTTATGAACTCTGATTACTTTTCCTTGTTGCTAAAGCATTATGTCATGGGTAAAAATTGTTCCTTCAGAGGATGACGAATATTTGTCCATGCTTAGGTGTCATATCCATAGCCCACTTGTGCCAGGGCAATGGTGTAGTTTACGGACAAGCCAAAGAAAAACAAAAGCCCAGAGAAGCATGTGAGCTATATGATTTACTGGGAAACACTTATAAGAGATCTGTGACTTCTCCAAGAAGAGTTCAGTGTGACAAATTCAAAATAGCAATCCCTAAAGGTGCTTTGCCAAGCAGTGCCTTCTCACTTTCATGGAGTTTTGTCCAGTGGTGGCTGGCTGGACTAGTGATGTGTATGCTTTCACCATGTCCTCAGTCCACGCCAGTCACCACTGAGAGAGGGGTTTTATGAGTTTGGCTGCAGAAACAGTGACATCATCAGTATTATCTTGCTTAGTCTGCTTGTCTGACCAGCATCTCAAAGAGCAACTGTCCTGGTGTACTTGCAAGAAAGAGGCTTTCTACAGATAAAACTAAATAGCCTTAGTTCAGTGTACATAAGAGAGAGCCAGTGTCCTTCAAGATAATGTGTATCTGGACTTTCTGGCCTAGCGTTGCTGTCATTGTTCCCTTAACTTGGCTAAGTTTTGGAGAAGAGAAAGGGGGCATTCAGGGACATTATGTTTTACTGTCCCCCTTTTCTTTAGTTATGATACACCTGGTGATGTGTGGTGAAGGCTTCAGCAATGTTCTCTTGATTATAATTCAAAACGAGATCACTTCGTTCATCCTTAGGCTCAGCCACTGTTTCCCAAATGAACAGACACTCCATGTGCTTTTAGAACTATACGTGTGGGAATTGCTTGGCTGTTTTGCTGAGCCCTAATCATTAGCATAGACTCTTCCATTGTGGTTGCCCCATGAGGAATTTGAATCCTAACCTGGCAGCAGAAATTGGCCTTGTTCATCTTATCCAACTAAATTTTCATAAGTGTGAATTTTCTGGAGAAATGACTGAAGTCTCAGGTACTTCCCTCTCAACAAGTCCCTTTGTTCCTTGCACCGATTTTCTTACTCACTCCCCAGTGAGCTCTCTTCATTATGAAATCATGCCAAGGTTACAGGGAAGGGCAGCAGTAAATAATAATGGTTTTTCCCACTTGCCTTATTTTTGCCTTAAAGTAAAATGATACTGTAATAGTAACATTTTCTTTTAAGTGACTTTCCTTTCTCTACTTGAAGAGCTAGGAGTAACTGATCTATTATTTCTTATCTCACTTTTATTTAGCACTGGGTAGCATGGATAATCTTTTGAGATGTTAATTTGCATTTTGTTCTCACTCCTCTGTATTCTCACATCTTAAGAAAGTATCCTGGCCCTTTTCTGATCTTTCCTCCCTATTGACTTTGCTTTGACTAATTAATGGAAACACATTTGATTGATCTAGACAGAGGAAAGGATAGAAGTGGGTATTAGATTTGAGGATCAAACCTGAATAAAGTAAAATATCTGAAAAATTACTGAGACTAACATAAGGATAATACTCTAATAATTTCGGATAGTGATAAGTGATGGAAGGCAAAAGTGATCAGTTTCAAGGGTTGATAATCTACCCAGTGTAGACAACTAGGTTCTACCTACATTTAGGTTATTAGCCAGGGAATTTCTCTCCAAGTTGGAGACATGGAAGGTTACCCATTCCAGAATGGCAAGTCTGGGCCTGAGTTCAGCCTCAAAGCCCCGGAGCTTCATCCTTCCAGGAGAAATTGCACATAGACAAAGAGCATGGTGGCAGTAATAAGCACAGTCTGAAGTCTATAGGACACTTCCACAAGTTACCTGGACTTTCATTACAATCCTGAGAAAAGCCCAATGCTGTTTGAGAATGAAAGTTTGACTACCCTGGCTAAAGGTAGCCTTAAACTAAATTAAATAACATTAAAAATAAACTAATGGTTTTTTTTTAACATCTTGGTATTGTGCAATTAAAATCATATTTGCTACTGACTGAAGATAAAGTTTTGCTAGGGGGACTTTATAGAGAAGATGACAACTGAGATAAATCTTGATGGATGAGTAGAATTGCATTAAGTAGCAAAGAGGGTTTCTAAGGATTTGAGTTATTCTAAGGAAAGGTATAGAGACATGACATCTTGAAAAATCATAAGAGATAACAACTGATCCAGCATAGCCTGTAGTTTTCAGTTAGAAGGCATTGATTTTGCAAAGACATTAGGTGAGGACATCAGAGAGTAGTTGAAATATCCTTGTGTGGTGCGTAGGATGTCTTTGCATAAAGACAATTGGCATTTTAAGTAGGTGAGTCATAAGCTTCATGTATTCATTATTTATTTATTCTTACATTCACTTAAAATTTATTGAGTACCTCCTTTGTGCTATGCACTATTCTGGGTGTACGAAATGTGATAGTAAACCACAGTAGCAATGATCTTGACAACAACCTAAAAAAGAAGGAAAGTCTATATAAACATGCTCCAATAGACTATATAATATTGGATAGTGATAAGTGCAAAGGCCAAATTAAAATGGGGTACAGATGTAATGAGGGATGTTTTGTTAGGAGGGCTAAGAAAAGTATCTGTTGAGATAAATGAGGGAGAAAAACTCAGGGATAGTTGATGTAAGAGCCATTGAGGCAGGGGAGGCAGCAAATGCACAGATCTTGAGGCAGGAGTATGCTTAGTGTTGTCCAGCAATGGTTAGGGGGTAAGTGTGAGGGATGACGTCAGAGAGGAATCCAAGAGATAAATAATATTTATCTCTTGGAAGAGACCATGGAAGAGATTCTGAGTTCTGCTTCAAACATACTGGGAATTATTGTAAGGCTTTGAGTAAGCCTGTCTCCTTCCAAGTTTATGCCTTCAAAGGGTGACCTTTGTTCTGTATACTTACTATAGAAAGAGCAAGAGTTGAAGTGGGGACACAGATTAGGATGCTACTGCAGAGGTCCAAGTCAAAGAGGAGGTAGCAGTGCAGGAAGTAGCATAGAGATAAAGTCCAAAAGCATTTGGGGGGCCAGAGAGTAAAGGATATTTTTAGTAAAACTGTCAAGTGGAGTTTATTCTGTAGTCTATCTCTATAGGCATCAGGAATCCAACTGACCCAAGAGAACAGTAAATTAAATTGCTACTGCTGGCTCTTCACTACTGGTGTTCTCACCCAACATTCATCCTTTGTTAAAAAGAAAACTGAAACAATATTGCATTTGTCTCAGTGGCTACATTGGTCAGAGGTATTTTCAGTATTCAGATGCAGCAAATGCAAATCCCCTGGGGTGTCCCTTTGTAGGGCTACTCTACTGTGATTAATTCTCAGGTTTTCTCACAAGTAGCGGCATTAATCTCCAGGATATACAAAGAACTCAAAAAACTTAACACCAAAAAACAAATAACTCAATCAACAAATGGACAAAGGCATTGAAAAGGCACTTTACAGAACAAGAAATACAATGGTCAACAAATAAATGAAAAAATGTTCAACATCTCTATCAATTAAAGAAATGCAGATCAAAACTACACTGAGATTCCATCTCACTCCAGTCATGATGACAATTATCAAGAATACAAGTAACTATAAATGTTGGCAAGGATGTGGGGGATAAGGTATACTCATACATTGCCAGTGAAACTGTAAATTGCCACCACTCTGGAAAGCAGTAAGGAGATTCCTCAGAAATCTTATAACGGAACCACCATTTGACCCAGTTATCTCACTCCTTGTTATATACCCAGAGGACTTAAAATCAGCATACTACAGTGACACAGTGACATCAATGTTTATAGCAGCTCAATTCACCATAGCAAAGCTATGGAACCAACCCAGATGCCCTTCAACAGATGAATGGATAAATAGAAAAAAAAAAAAATATATATATATAATAAACCAGTCCCCCCAACCCAAAGGTTGAATGTTCTCTCTGATATGTGAATGCTAACACATAATAAGGTGGGGTGAGGGAAGAATAGAAGTTCATTGGACTAGACAAAGGAGAATGAAGGGAGGAAAGGGATGGGAATGGGATTAGGAAAGACAGTAGAATTAATCAGATATAATTTTCCTATGTTCATATATGAATATACCACCAGTATAACTCTACATCATGTACAACCACAAGAATGGGATCCTAATTAGAATACGTTATACTTATGTATGTGTAATATGTCAAAACACATTCTACTGTTATGTATACCTAAAAAGAACAATTAAAAAATATGGAGAAAAAAAGCAACATGTTTGCAATAGCCAGATTTTTCCGTACTATCTCATTTTCCTGATCCTCTGGCCTTGTCTTCTCTTATACTTTTCAACTCCAATGCAGTTGTCTTCGATTAGCAAACTCTAAACAAGAAACAGAGGGAAAAGAGGTTCTAGAAAACAGTCCTTGGTTGCTCTTTTGTGATGCAGAGAACTGAAAAGAGGATGCAAGTATGCAGACAATAGACGATAAATCACAAACATTCTTTCCTGTGTCTAATAGGTATATGAATATTGAATTTTTTGCTGTGTCTCTTGAGTTATCTTGCCCATTTCCCCACTGGTTTCTAAGACTTATTTGTAAAATGTGTTTAAATGTCACAAAGATAATCCTTTTATCAGTGATAATTTTTATAATAGCTTCCACTATTCTGAGATTTGCCTTTTTTTCTCATAATGGTTTTTTTATGAAAAGAAGTTCTTAATTGTGTTGTAATGCATTTTACCAATTCTTTCCATTATTGTTAGTGTTCAGCATGTGCTGCTTAACAAATCTTTATCTTTTGTCCAATTTTTTATTTTAAACATTTGAGAAAATTTTATTTTAGGTATGTCTTTTATAAGTAGTGTTTTCTTATTCTATTTTCCTCCTCCATCTCAATTAGCTTAGTGTTATTGTGCTCCTTTACAACTTTCATTGTGGTTGTTCCACTACAAAAAAACTCTGATTTATCAGTGCCTAATATAAAAGTACTTTCACTTTTTCCCTGAGTATACAAAAGCTCTAAATTATTTTAACATCATTTATCTCTCTTAAAAAAGTGCCATGTATAGTAATTCTGTATACATTTTAAATCCCACAAACTTTGACAATTACTATTTTATCCCACAAACATTATTGGTATTTATCCCCATGTTAATTACTCTTACCCTTGTTTTTCACTTCTACTTCTGTTTCTCTATTTCAATTTGTATTATTTTTCTTTTTCTTGAAAAATTGGCTCTAGTTTTTCTTTAAATGGATAATAAATTGTCAGGATTTATTTGTCTGACTATTTCAATTTTGTTTTAATTTTTGAAAGCTGTTTTTCTTGGTATAGAATTAAGTTTTGCATTTATTTCCTTTCAAAACACCTTGAATTTAGAATTTCATAATGTTTTGACTTCCATTGTTTTCATTGAAAAGTCAGCTCTAAGTTTAGTTGAATATCTATTGCAGGTAATATGTCTTTTATTACCCCATGTGGCTGTTTTTAAAATTTTAGTTTTTGCTTTTCAGTCATCTCACTATAGTGTGCCTAAAAGTGTGTGTGTGTGTGTGTGTGTGTGTACTTCTTGCATATTAAAATCATTGACCAAAGTGTTTTGTCCACCTAGCATTGTAAGTCTGCTGAAATCTCAACTAAGAGTCAATTGAAGGTTCTGTTGAGCTCCTCAGTCTCTTACCTGCCTCTTCTGGACTGGATGGTATCTCTTGGAGAAAAGTAGCACCAGCATTTTCCTCACTAAATTTGCTTTTTCCCCCCTATTTTTCCTATAGTTCTTCACTGTTTTATCTCTCTGAAAGGAATAAAGAATATAATAAATACAGTCTATGAAGCTGCAGAATGGTATTTTGAAATGAATTATATTAGCTCTTTTAAAAAGGAGAACATAAATAAATCATAACTATTTTCCTTTAAAACTTTCACAGATGCATAGTATGATATAATGCATTTATTTCAAAGTATAGCTTTAAATGTGTGGATTATGGCTAAAAAATTATTCCTGAATGTTAATAATTATCTACTTTTGAATTTTTTCTGCATTATTTATAAGTAAGGATATGTATATCACAGACTTTTCAGTGAATCCTAGGGATAATTTTTCAATGTAATTATGTTTTTCTTAGTGGCTTACAGAAAGGGCATCTGCTCTGTTATGGTTTGGATTTAGACTATCTCCCAAAGGCTCATATGTTGAAATCATGGTCCCAGTGCAGCAAAATTGAGATAGGGCTTTTAGGCAATGATTGAATCATAAGGATTCTGACTGACCCCAGCTCTGGATTAATCCATATAGCTGAATGAACTACTGAGAGGTGAGACCTGGTTGGAGGAAATAGGTCACTAGGACATGTCCTGAAAGAGTATATCTTCTCCCCCATCCCTTTTTCTCTCTCTTTCTGTTTCTAGGCTGCCATGAGATGAGCAGCTTTCCTTTGTCATGCTCTTCTGCCATGATGTTCTGCCTCACCTCAAGCCCAGAGTAATGGCGTTGTCCAACCATGGACTGAGACCTCTAAAGCCATGAATTAAAATAAACTAAGTTGCTCTGGTCAGATATTTTGGTCGTAGTGACACAAAGCTGACTAACACATGCTCTTACCTTGGAATTTAACTCAGATCTTCAGTTAAATTGAACTTGGTATACTTTAAGTGATGAGAAAAATTTTGGAAAAAAATATGTTACTGTGTTAATACTTTGGTATATCTTTAGAAGTTCATTTCTCACATGTAATTTCCATTCAGTAAATTGAATAACCTTATATATATATATGTTTTTTTTTAAATTATTAAAGTTATATTTCTAAGTAAATCAGTGGAGGCCTTCAGTAACTCTGCCTCCAATGCAGTATAATTGTACAGACATGTATCATTTTGTGTTTCTTCTGTTTCTGTATCCACTTTTCAGTTTGACTTCCATTAATTTTGCTGACAAATTCGAGAAAAATCACTCATGATAAAATAGAAATAAAATGTAATCTGATGATTAATGGCATATATCTTAACGTTCATTTGGCACACAACAAACACTGTACCTGGCTGAACTTGATATTGTGAGGAAAAACTCTATTTTTGACATTTATTCCTACTGGAGAGTCACTTCATATAAGTGCACAAAATATTAAGTGCTTAATATTTTCTAAACTTGTTTTCCCTTCAAAGTAAGTAAAACATTTGGCAGATTTATTGAACTGTTGATACAGCATGATGCCTCAGGGAAGCTACAATCTTTTCACTAAAATGCTTAAAAATAATGACAGTTCACATCCTTAGTCAGGGCTGAGAATGCATATGAGGTGAGAATGATGAAAAATAACCACGAGAGTGTGCAGAAAAAAGGTCTTTGAGAAACTGGAAAGTCAAAATTAGGCAACTGCAGGGATAAAATATTGATCTCTGAGTGTTAACTTTTTCAGTGAAACTACTTTTTCTGCTGTTCTTTTCTCTATTTTATAAGCAAAAGGAACTAAATATTTTAAAGTTTTATTTTTCATATTTAAACTCAAATTCCCTGTGAAGTGTCATAAGTAGGCTTAGAAAATGTTTGTTATTAATCTTTGTTTAATAATTTTGAGGTAATCATAATCTTCATTTTAGGTTGCATAATTATTTTTCATATATGACATTGTTGTTTGTTTAGAGAGCTAATACCTGATTCCTGAGTTACTATGTTTCCAATTCATTGTTCATAAATCAACTGGAGTTCAGGACTGGTTTCAGGTGGAGTTAAGTTCTCCTATGAATTTTGCATGTATTTATTGTTGGAATTTTTAGTTTAGAAGTTAGCTGTTTTCCCTTAGAAAATCGAGTATCTAAGGTCATAAATTATGTTTTTTTAAAAATTTATTAAGGATGTTGTACATAGCATTTAGTTGGTGCTTAGTAAATAATGAATAAACCCACTAAAAAGTAAGTCGTGGTTGCAGAATTAGCCATAGTAGTCTATGATGCTAAACACTAATGGTATTGATCTGTTGGTCCTGAGAGCACAGCCTTCTGTACCACCAGAAAGAAGATAAAGTAATGAAGGAGATTTCCCCTCTAATTTCCTGGGGACAGTGCCAGTATAAATATTATCTTGAAATATCTGATGTTGGTTTTTGAAATCACCAGCACCCCTTCTATATTCTTTTATCAGACCCTAGACAACATAGTGGTAGTTTCAATTAAAATTTACTTGATATGGCTTTTGGAGACCTTTAATTTGGTCAAACAAAGTAAAAGTGAAAAGCATCAATTATCTAAACTCATCCTAGATTTTGAAGTTGTGTAGTTTTAACATCTATGTAAGTTACTCAACAGCATTATAAAATTTATAGTCAGTTGTATTTAAAACAAATTATGAATCCACACATGCAAATATGAGTTCAAGATGTATGAATATCTTTATATTACAAAATATAAGCAATAAATTACACTGTGAGATTTATTTCTTAAAAATGCAAATGAATCCATCTGGAAAATATGATAAAATCCTAGTAATTTGACAGAAGAAAGAAACTTGGAAGGCAGTAGTGACTGAAAGTCTTGATGAATAATGGTTGGTACTGGATAACAAATTAAAAATAAGCTTTCAATTTCAAGGGTTGGTAAATGCATCTTATGCTTATGTATAAATTGGATATGATAAAGCCTACAGGTATAGGCCATTCTCTGTATGTGTTATAGTTTAAATATGAAATGTCCCCTAATAGCTCATTTGTGAGACAATTCAAGGAGGTTCAGAGGTGAAATGACTGGGTTATGGGAGATTTAACCTAATCAGTGCATTAATCTCCTAATAGTTATTAACTGGGTGGTTACTATAGGCAGGTATGGTATGGATGGAAGAGGTGAGTTCCTAAAGGCATGCCTTTGGGGTTTATATTTTGTCTCTAGTGAGCAGAGCTCTCTCTCTGCTTCCTTGTTGCCATGTTCTGAGCAGCTTTCCTCCTTCACACCCTTCTGCCATGATGCTCTGCTTCATCTCTGGCCCAGAGTGATGGAGTTGGCCAACCATGGACTGAATCTCTGAAATCATTAGCCAAAATAAACGGTTCCTTTTCTATGTTGTTTTTGTCAGGTCTTTGGTTACAGTGATGAGAAAGCTTACTAAGATAGTATGACTGTAAGGGTATGGTTTCAACTTGGGTCACCTGTACAGAGAAAGTTTGGGTAAATTGAGGGAAATATTGACTAACTGGAAAGAGATAACAGGAATAATTATGTCTCTGGAAGAAGCAACTTTGGAGGAAATATTTGCATAATAATATAATTTTAATTACTTAAATCAGTGAGAAATGATGGCCCTCCTTATTTCATGGTAGACTATAAATAACAGGAGCAGCAGCAGCAACAAAAAAAGTTATTTAATTTTCTTTGAAAGTACTATGAAATATAGAAGCAGGAGTTCTCTAGCAGAAATACTACTTGACATCTTCAGAAATGTAATAAGCAGTTTACTGGTAAAATTGTGCACTTGCCTTGGGGCATTGTAGAATTTGGTCTACTGAAATATAAAAATAAAATTCAATTTAGAAGAGCAATGTAAAATTCTCCTATAAGCAATGCCTTAACATATTTGCAATTTTTCACTTATCTTGTACTAAATTATCTTGATCATCAGAAATTTGTGCTATTAATTGATCGGTTTAATTGATATACTTTTTCTTGGTATGCTTTTTTCTCTAATTGACCAAGCATCTTAACATAACTGAATACGTTTTAGAAAAAAATCATTAAAATCATTAAGGTAGTTGTCTATTTATATCATTAATTTCTCTCCATAGCATCCACTTTTATTATTGGAAACAGGTAAAAACTTCTATTGGGTAAAAACATTACAAGGTTATTTCTTTTCTTTTAAAATACAGGTATGCTCAAACTCTATTGTTAAGTACTCTTGAAAGAAAAATACTTTAAAAATCAATTCAAGTCATAAAAATATTAAATTGATTCATCTTAATATTTATATCTTTAATCCTAGGATATATACTTTTCCACATCATCTTAGATATATCAAGCAAATCTATTGGTGACAGTTTACTTACACCTCTTGCATAATATAATCAGATAGGAAGTAAGTGTAGTTTTAAAAGCTCCTGGAAATTTTGTTAGCCTGCTTCAAAAAACCAACTTTGAGGTTGTTTCTTCCTTATTGTCTTATTTGGATTCACATGTTTTTAGACACCCCAGCCCATCATCGTACTTCTCACCCAAGTGAGGAACAGATGTTTTCCACTTCCTCAGCCTGACGAATTGTGAGTAGAGCTTTATCTTTTCCTATATGTGATATGATTATTTTACGACATATCTAAGTTAGTGGAATCCTTTATGTCCTCAATAAGTTTACAGAGCAAAATTTACATCAAGGTTAATGTCTCTTTTTATGTCTCAGGGTTTTTTTTTATAAACTCTCATATCCTGTGATACAAGAAGTCTTATTATTCAAACAAGAAGGGTTAATAGATTAGCAAAAGAGGTTGACATTTTGTGGAGTGCAACATGGTACTCATAACTATGATAAAATGAAAGTATTTCATTTAGTTCTATATGTAATACAGGCCTGTAAGTGCAATTGCTTTTATTGTATCATGCTTATGAATTATCATATTATACTCCACAAAATATCAACCTTTCTTTGATAATCCATTAACCTTTCTTGCTTGAATAATACATCTTACATCAGCCACCTCGATTCTTAGACCAGAAAGTAATTTCTTTATAAGAAGAAGACACAGCAGCTCTCTCCTCCATTGTTTTGTCAAAAGTCTCCAGTTTGAGTTCTGAAGGCAATTCTTATATTCTATACATGCTGCAGTTTCATACATTATCTATTCAGCATATGTGAAAAGTGAATATTTGAAATAGTTTTATATTTTGAAATCAAAGTGGAAATACATTTATAAAGAAAATATTAGAATACCTTTAAATTTTAGACTTAGTTTATCTTATGTTCATCATTTCAGTCATCTAGAAGAAAAATCTAATTTAGCAGAAATGCATATTTGCTGAAATTGTATTTAATCATAGTTAATGATTTAGTTATGTCTTAAGAAGATTCTATAGTTAAAAATAAACTTTAATTTTGGTTTGTTATCTCACAAAATTCCTAGTCATTTAGTAAAACAGAAGTGAAGTTCATGGTTTAAAGATCTGAGAGATAGCAAACTGAAAATAATTAAAATATCTAGCCTCAGAAGTGTCAAATATTTGGAGGTTATGGTATATTACAAGTCCGATTCGGCATTATGTGAATAGATTTTGATATCACAGATTATGTTATCAATTATATTGTAGACCTAAAAATGTACTCTGCCTTTCTTTAGCTATAAACATTTTGAGAGCAGTGGTCAGATTTTAGGATTTTTTACTCACCTGCAAGTTACAGTTCTTTGCACATAGTAGGGAATCAATTAACAGATGCATTCACAAATACTGATGTTCTCGGGGCGGTTCCAAGATGGCGGCGTAGACAGTCCACTCTGCGCTAGGCTCTTAGGGACCAAGGCTGGAAGTGGTGGAGGCGCCGTTTTCCAGCCAACTTCCTGGCATCATTCTTCAGCTCAACATCCCACGCAGGAATTTTGC
>CM053406.1:50621340-50672234 GCA_028644305.1 Xerus rutilus
TCTATTTGCCTCAACAAATGTTTTCAGTGAATAGTGTGTACAGCTTCTGATAATTTGTTTTTTTCTGTTATGTTTGCCAACATGTATTAAAATGCAACTTTTGGGAAAAAAATAAAATAATAAAAAAAAAAAAAAACAAATACTGATGTTCTGCTCTTAGGAAAATTGAGAATGTTATGGTAAATACTCAAAGAAAATGTCAGTTATACAACACTCTTGAACAAATGAAGTAAGGAAAAAGCAAAACAGGTGGCAGTAAGGGAAGATTTAATGAGATATCTCCTGTCAGGCTCTGTGTTTATAGAAAACACAGCAACGACACTCAAAGAACCTGCCATGATCATACTGTTCATCACCTACAGGAAGAGAATAAAAATATGTCCATTACAGTGATGGTTTTCCAGTCTTGGAGTGTTTTGGAACCTGATTGGTTGTCTTTTCATACTTGGAATGCAAGTTGGAAAGGATTCTGGAGGAGATTAAAAAAAATAGTCTAGCAACCCATCAGGATTTTCCTAGACTTGTTGAAAGAGAAAAAATTTGAACTTGGATTCACATGCTGTGAATATTGGCATTCACTTCATATGACATTCTTGGTTACCTTTTTAAAAAACTGCAACTCTGAGGATTAGGCTTGGCTGTGTTTACAGAGAGAGGGATAATAGGACATAAAGAATTATACATAGAATTATAAAACATTTCTCCAGAGCTCATTTTAATGCTATGAGTATGATAAAACCATTTTTCCGGAACCCAACTGTGAATGTGCTTTTACCATAATATAAGAGAAACTAACCAGGTACGCCCCATTTTATTGTCTTCTAGTGTCAAAATGAAGCAGTGAGAAGTGGCAATTATCTAGGCCATTTAAGACTGGGATATTTCTGTCACTTTTATATCTAACTTTGTAATGTCAGTCCTTCAGAGGCTGAATTTGCAACTTTCCTCAGGCTTATAAAGTAATGTATTTTTTTCCCCTGAAATATAGCTCTGTACTGTTATAGGAGAACCTCTTAACTCTTTTTCTTCTCCAAAAGGTCTCCATTGCTGTTTGCTCTTGGCTTTTATTTCCCCAACTCTCCTTGATGTGTAGCGGGAGGGACATATGTCCGTGTACATAGCTTACCCCTCTCTCTTTCAACCCTCTGACATCTGGATGCCAACAGGGAGAACAAGCTCTGATTTGCTCTTGGCCATGTGTAAAAAGTGGTGGCTGCAGCCCTGACCTTTTAAGAGGACCCTGCTATTTGTATGTTTGTTATGGCTGTTTTTTAAAAAATATGAATTCAGAGGTTGATTATTTGGAAGTGTATGGTTTTCACAAATGAAACCTTGTTCTGCAAACCCTTATCAGTGGCAAAGCTGACATTTTTATGATCTGATTCCTTTGTCTCAGTTCATGTTTTGGGTAGAAAAGCAGAAAGATTATATATTGGCCCTCTAAAAATCCAAACATGTATAATATTATTAACTTTGGATAATATAGACTTGAATTTTTAAGAAAACATAAACATTCATCCATTGTGCTAGGGTTCTCCATAGAAACAGAACAAATAGGAGATATACACAATCTGCCCTCTGCAAACTGGAGACTGGGGGACTGTATCCTGGTATTATTTAGGGAATATTGAGTATGCCAATATTCAAAGTCCTGGGAGCTAGAGAGGTGATGGTTGAGAGTCCAGCCTGAATTTGAAGGCCTGAGACCAGGAGTTCTGAGAGCAGAAGAAGAACAGATAGATGCCAGTCTTTTCATCGTCCACATTTGTGTTACACTTGGCCTCAATCAATTGGACAATGCTTATCCACTGAGCTCATCCACATTTGGTTTTACTCTGATTTGGTAAGTTTTAGCTCCTACTAATCACTATTTATGTAACTAAGTGATCACACCTCTTCTCTGAGGTTTACTTCTTCAGTGAAATTCTTCTCTCGGACTTTAGAATTCATCATTAAAAACTTGGTTTATTCCACTCTGTCATCACCAATATGCTAGCCCTTTTGCTTCTTGCTAACTTACTAAAAAGTATTAACTGTTCAGTGGAGTGCATTTCTAACTCAGCCCTTTCCTAACAGCAAAGTTAGATATAGTATTTATGTTTTCCCATAGCTCACTTTCATGCTCTGAGTTCTGTTAATAGGAGTGTTATATTTTGTATAGGAGAAACTGACTTTATGTGTCAGTTTGGTCTGAGTCACAGCCCTGTGGATATACCAAGATTTGACCTTTACGATTTCTCTCTCATCCTTTAGATGTTAGTTTCATCTTTTTGAAACTCTTATGATACAATAATTCCTGGTCTTTGAGGCCTACTATGGATATAGATATTTTAGTTCATTGATTATTTTTTTCAGACTAATTATTTGAATACAGAAAACAGTAGCTTCAGAATTTGGCTTTTGTGAAACATGTCTTAAAAGTTTTGTTCTACTTAGCATTTAAAGATACATGCACTTAAAAAAAAAGAATACATACTCTATATACATGATATAAATATATTTTCCATTGTTATCTTTCCTGTGTCTAGATTAACAAAAACTGGAAGAAATCATGTAACCCTGTGTATCATGTCAAACAGAAATCCATTCCGACTATTATCACTTGTTTATTTCTCATAAAGTTCTAATCCTATTTCTCATATCAGTTCAAACATATTCCCTATTTTTCAAGTATCTTGAATCAGCCCTGTCCTGTTCAATGTTTGCTTGTCTACCCTTTTGGACTGTTTATGGGAGGACAGGTACTCTTCTGGCAATTTTTGTTGTGGTATTTCTGGTGTTTTTAAACACCACAGGTTTTAAAATGGAAACTGAGCTAAAGAACTTCTCTCTTCTTTGTAACAAAATATTTTTATATCCTAATTCTCTTTCTGCTTAAAGCAATTTCTAGTCTATGACAGAAAAAGGAATCTAAGGCTCCTCCTCTGCCCTGCATTGCAATCTTTCCTTTCTTTGCAAACTCACAGCTCTTCTACATTTTCAATCTCATTTTCCCCATTATTCCTTTTTCTGTTTACAAATATACTTAGTTCTTTTGAAAATTTAGCAAAACAATCATGTGTATGTCTTATTCCTCTTTTCTTATAGCAGATGCACAATCAGATACTAAAACTATTCCTGATGCATAGCCACAGTTGCCATTGCATTTGCCTCCTTTTGTACCCTTGAGCATCAGATGCCACCAGGCAGCTCTTCCTCACTGGAAATCCCTTGTTTTTGACATCTGTGACCTTGCCCTGTGCAGTCTTTTTACTCCTTTGGCACCTCCTTGTCTTTCTGTTTCTAGTCCTCTGAGCATCATCATAAGTATTCTCAAGCCCTCTGCCTTTCTTAATATTCTACCATTTTCTTTTAATAACTTTATCCCCTGATGAGTTGAAATACCATCATTATGTGGAGGACTTCAAATACATGTCCTCAAATATGAGCCTTATTCTTATATTTTTAATTTTATAAGACATTATTCATATTTCCTGAGTACTCCATGAATACTTCAATGCAATATTTGTAAAAACACCCTTTCAAGGAAATTAAGGAAAAAACTAACTTCCCTTGCATGTATTTCTGTTTATTTCAGTAGCATCATTTAAACTACTAGACTATTATTGTTGATGTCAATATTTTTTATTTGTATACCACACATTTTTTGCATGGATCTACGTGATCTTTGTAATCAATATGGTATGACAAACAGATTTTTTTTTTAATACCAAGGATTGAATCCAGAGGCACTTAACCACTGCCCTTTTTATTTCTTATTTTGAGATAGGGTCTTGCTAAGTTGTTTTAGGGCCTTGCTAAATTGCAGAAGCTGGCTTTGCAATCCTCCTGCCTCCACTTCCCAAGCCACTGGGATTATAGGAGTACACCACTGCATCTGGCCAAATCGTCTTCATGTTAGTATTAATTTCTGTTTTTAAGTGTCCCATTTCCCTAAATGGAGTTGTTTCATGGATAAACTAGTTAACTTTATCCAAAGTTAGCTGACTTGTTAGCAGAATAAGGCCAAGGCCTAGAAATCTTCTAAAAGAATGTACCATTCCTATTAAATTGCTTCATGCTGCAGAAGAAACACTAATTTTAGAATTAGGAAGCTTTGTGGTTTAATAATGTCTAACTTAGGATTTTAGGATGGCCCTTAACCTAAAGCCTTAATTTTAAATTAAAATATAAAATAAGAATAATAACCTTGTAAGAGAGTTACAGGGATTAAATATAACGTCTGTAAGCTATTTGGCACATTATTTAATCATCAGAAAACACCTACTATGTGTCAAACTCAGTCTTAGGAACTAAGAACCAGCAGTCAAAAATATAGACAAAATCTCTGCTCACTTGAACCCCTGTTGTAGTAGAGAATTAATGAATGGTAGCTATTTTTATTGACATTGTTGCATTTCTTCTATGATTGTTTCTTTTTTTCACAACTGATCTGTCACCATATCTACCTCTTCTTTCTTTCCCTTTGGCAAGATTTTTGATGTGTAGTATTATAATTTCTTCTGTTTGGCTTGGTTCTTACATAAGTGCCTGGGTACTTCATAGATACTGCACTTTGCCATTATAAACACTCCAGTGACTGTTTTCCAGATTTTTAGAAAGCTAAAAATCTAGTACTATGTCTTACATAGATGTCTTCACAGCCCCATCTTATACATACTACACCCTCAATAAACCTTATTGGTGAAAAATGAGGACTGGAAATCATTTTTCTATAACAGCTCTAGAGGCTGTCTCTATACCATGGTTTAATTGTCTCATGATATGTTTTCAAGTTTTGAAAGACATAATCCTTGGTTTTAATAAATAGATCCCATTTTACTCAATGTCTGAACAACTGGTTAACAATTTATTAAAGTAAAAACAACCATAAATTCTGGTTCAGATTCTGTGTGTGTGGGTGGGTGTGTGGGTATGGTATAGTACCTGCTCAAATTTCCCCCTTTCTGTTGTTTATATTTGTTAAGAAAAGATAAGAACAGATAAGAAGAATCTATTTATTTATTATTTACTTATTTCCTAATGGGCACAGCTTCACTCTTGAAATTTTGTTTTAAAATTTCAGAATTATATTCTGAATTTAATTAAAGAAAGGTCAATAATATGATAAATTCATAAAAGTTAAAAATACCCTCAAAACCAAAATATTTGGCTATATGAATGGATATAGCGTTGGACCAAAAGCTGAAAGACAGGGTGAGAGTTCTAGCTCTGCCCTCGATCCTCTCCCTCAAAGTCTTTACTCTTATTCCTGCTGAATTCCCTCCTGGAGGCTCACCACAGAGTGGACCTGTGCCTCCTAGATGGCCACTGAGACTTACTCATCAAGGAAAATTTTATTTTAGTTCAGCCCACTGATGTTTCTATTAGTGAGGTTCCTGTTACCATACATTTTAAAACCTATACTTATGTAGAGAGAGCTCAATTTCAATCGTGTAATATTGTCACTATAGTCTGAGTGGTTGTTAGTCATATCCTATTCAAAATTATTGTACAGAATATAGTACAATGAGTTGAAAATAAAATTCCACTATTCAGTAGCTTTAAAAATGTAGGGTGCTATTGAGACAAATAATAGATATGCTTCTTTTAATTAAGCCATACACACTTTTTGTGTAGTAAATGCACCATATAATTACTATAGGTTTATATTCACAGGGCAGAAAATATGCTGTATGTAAATATGCTGTAGTTATACTTTAGTAAATATTGTATAAGATGATTAAAAGAATTAATTTCACTGCAGCCTGGGTAGCTCCATAAAAGCTAGAAACACCATTATAAAATATACTCTGAACCAATGGAAAAGATGTTATGATTTTTTTCCTGTGTTATTTAAATCTTTCTGGTTAGCAGTAGAATTGTAGAAAGAGGAAATAAATTGATTTGTGATCTGAGGTCAAGACTTTTGCTAAAACTGCTGCTACAAAGGAAGGGTAATGGTAAGATAGTTTTCTGTGCACATTTTGGCTTTAAAACAAGAGTGCATTTCATCATTGTGCATAAATGATAAGAGTAGCATCTCTTATTCCCACAGGTACTTGTTTTGTGGGCTATGGTATTTAGATATACAATAAAACCAATCCTTTTCCAATAAATATGATTATGAAAGTTCTCAGACAAGCATGAAACTGCATGTGAAAGCAGCAAGCACAAAACTAATGGAGTGGAATTCATGGATGCTTTTCTGTGTGTCTTGACTGACATTCTTATGCAGGAAGTTTGCTTCAAAGGATTTATCATAACTATAGCCAAGAGCACATATACTTACTACACAGCTGTGTGGTGTGATCTAAGTAATGAACTTGCATTGTAGACTGAAGTTTTTGAAAAGATTCCCTCCGGTATGCTGCATCCTTATAACAGCCACTTCCTGAAATAGCTGTTTGTGTGAGTAACATTGTAGTTTTATAAGACATGTTTTTTATAGGAAGAAAATAAAAAAATCGAGTCCCATTTTACATTTATCTGTGTAATTCTGGAAAACAAACACATTAGCCTTGATTTGCTCAGTGGTTCTTAGGTGCTGTGAAGACACTATTTTAGAGATGAGAGTGCATCCTGACCCTCAGTTAGTCCCCTTTGCACCATCGATATCTCCTCAAATTTAATTCATCAGTACAATATGAATAGAAAAACAAATGGCCCTTAAAATGTCTGTCATGTTACAGACTGGTAGCATCCATAACTGTTGCCATGTGGCAATCCAGTGATTAAAATGATTACAGAACAGGTGGCATTCAGCATTACCAGAGAGACCACACATCAGTCATTCCAGAACAGGAGTCAATTAAGCTTGTCTATTAAAATGCAGAATTGTCTGCAGTCTTGAGCAACATCTTAAGTATAATTTAAAGGCCAATTTTCTTTGGTGCTTTTAGAAATGTAAGTAAGTAAATAAATAAATAAATGATGCTGATGTATGAAATGTCCATTTTAATTCTGTGCACATAATTAAAATAACAAGTCACATCAGTCCAGCCATCAAGATTTGTAAAAGTCAACACAATGTAGAGAAACGACAGCAATCAGAGTGAATTAAATCAGAGATTAAGATCTTTTTATTCATTTTTCTGAACTGTGAATGACATGTTTCATTGAGTTCTCTCATTCAGTGGGATTTCTGATGAGTTTTCTAACCTTTTAAAATAACTTCTACCTAATATTTCTTAATATTTTCCCCCTGGAGAATTTTGTACCTACTTGTTAGCGACTTCATAATAATGACGGGGGCTCTGTCTCTGCCATTGTCCTTTTTCTGAATACAGAGTTCCAGTTGTGCCCTAGGAACAGTATTTCACTGAGGATGTCACATCTCAAAATTCATATTTTCAAAAACCAATCCAGCATTCACTTCTGACCTTTTCTCATTTTCCTCTGGTATTCGTGGTGGCAGCATGTATCTTTCATCATTCAGGCTCAAAACATTGGGATTAGTCTTTATTGATTGATTAAAACTTTTTCTTTGGATAAAATTTCAAATTTTTACAAAAAAATTTTTAAGAGTACCACCTGTATTATGGTTATCCAAATCTATTGTTTACATTTTGCCTTATATTTTGTCTTTCTTTTTTGGTGTCTTTATATATGTTATAATTTTTGAAACATTTGTTATTAAGGTGGAGCACTCTGTCCCTCTAAAAAATACTTCAATATTTATTTTCTAAAACTAGAGGCATTATCTTACATTACCACATATAATTGTGTTATATACATGTGATATAATACTTTGATGATACAATTATCCAAATAAAAATTTATACTGATGGAATGCTATTCTCTGCTTCACCATCTGTCTTGTATCTCCATGTTTAATCTGGGACATTTTTTTGTTTAGTTTTCACCTCTCTTTAGCCTCCTTCAATCTGTTGTCATTCCTAGTGTTAGAAATGTTATCTGTTGTCATTCCTAGTGTTAGAAATGCTGTGAAAGAGAATACTATTACTTGTGTGGTTTTTAGGGTGAGCAGTTACCTCTGGGAGAAGGCAGATTTTGGTTAGGCCAAGAAAAAGGAAATGCATTAGAGACACAGTTGAGGATTTAGGAATTTTGCTAATAATGGGCTATCAATTCCAGATGACCCTCTGGAAAGATTTTAGGCAGTGGGAAAAGATGGTAGCTTGAGACAGGCATGTGCAAAACAGGGTGGAGATGAGGTCTTAAGACAGAAATTTGATTTTCTTGTGAAGATGGACATAAATATGAGAAACGGTATAAAGAGATAAAAATAGTGAATATTTGAGAAGAATAAATGGTACCTTGCCAGGAGTCTGTAGACTCTAGAACTTCCACAAGTGTCCAGCAAGGAAGACAGAGTTGAAGAAGAAATAGTCCAATTATGTACATCCTTATTGATTTCTCAAGACAGAAGCTTGAAGAAGATATAGTCCAATTATGTACATCCTTATTGATTTCTCAAGACAGAAGCAGAAATGTTAAATACATACACTGTTGTTTCAAGCAATTCTAGTGACAGAGTGAATTAATTTCTTTAATTTTTATTATTAATGTATTTTTTTCAAAGAATAGTACTGAGTACTTAAAAAATATGAAACATTCTTATATACCAAATACATTATTCCTGATAATAATAAATGGTAAATAATCTATATCACCCTAACAACTAAAACTAAAGCAGTTTCTCAAAATATATTTTGATAATTTCTATAAATTATCAAGGCATACTTTATAGAAAAGCATACTAAGATTATAGAATGACAATGAATATTTTCATTTAATGACGGAAGATTGGTGCAGAAAAAATTCAGAGCTAAATTAGGACATATATTAACTATAAAGTATCAAATTTATGTGATTCAATCTTTTTATCTATATTTTGGGAAATTAAGAGTTTTGTGTACTTATATGTAAGGCCTGAGGTTGCAATATTTTTCCTTATGTGGCACTAGTAGAGGGCACATAATTAGAGGGCACTATGGTTTGAATATAGTTGGAGTATCCCCCAAGGGTTCATGTGTTGGGAGAACGTTTCCTAGTGTGGCAATGCTGAGAGGTGGTGGACCTTTAAGAGCTGGAGCCTAGAGGCTGTCCTTAGGCCAGTTGGAAACAGGACACCTGAAAGTACTGTGGGACCCTGGCTTCTCTGGCTTCCAATTTGGGGATGTGATCTCTGCCACCACACATGCTCCTATTGTGACGTTGTCCACCATGAGGTCCTTGCCAAAGCCAAGCCAATTCCAGTACCATGTCCTTGAATTTCTAGAACTTTGAATGAAACAAATCTTTCTTGACAAAATTACTCATATTTGGGTATTTTGTTTTAGTAATAATAAAACCAAAACCAAAACCAAACCCCCAAAAGGACAACAACATAAAACAATCAAAACAATCAGACTAACACAGAGGAGGAATGAAGACCAGAGATCAGGAAAGTTACTTTTATGTTATATACATATTTTTCCTTTATAATTTTATTACCATGTTCACATATCATCTATTCAATAAGGAAACAAATATAACTACATGTTTGTTTAGCAATGCACAAACAGATCATCTTGGTATTCAAAACTCTCCTATGCTACATATTTCTATGCCTCACTTAATTTAATCCTCACAGTAAATCTATGAAAGTTAGTTGTTATCTCTATATTAATCCACATTTTATAGGTGAGAAAATTGTGGTTTAGATACCTTTAGCAACTTGTTCCAGATGACAGAGCTAGGTATGCAGAAACAAGCTCTGAATTCCCTTTTGGAAGGAGTTGTTAGGAGCTCACTGAGCTGGGATAGAGTGCTGAGTGTCAGGCATCAGAGTAGCTCATCAAAACAACTGATCCCAGATCGAAGTCTTTGATTACTTGAATTATTGCGTTTGTGTAAGCAAATGACTAAGTGAGAAGGCACTGACTCCTTTCATTCCATTTCCTCCTTGCAATGATGTCCCATTTAAAGGTCAAATGAATCAATGTAGGCGTGTGGACTCGTCTCACTGTTTGGGGCTTCATCAGTTTTATGGAGCCTGGAGTTGGGGGCGAGTGAAGTGGAGGTGGTTAGGAGTGGAAAACTACTCGGTACTGAGAGCAGGGAAAAGTAGTTTTAATACTGTTGCCTATGGCCCCAAATAAAAAATGAAGACTCTAGAGCTAGGGATGTGTGAAGAACACAGCCAACCAGAGGGGACTGAGTATCTGACAGCAATGCCCTCAGAGACTGCAGTGCACTGGATGTGCACCAGATCTTGTGTAGGGAGGGCAACTTTCCTCGAGGAGGCCCTCCAGGTGAAGTCTTGCAATTGCCTATGGTTATATCTGAAAAATCAATCATTGATTTTTAACCAGGAGCCAGAATCCCCATGGACATCACATCCTCTTGCATAGAACACAGAAATCTCCAGCTGATTCAACAGCTTCCCTGATGCATTATTATATCTTGTTTACTCTTCCTCTTGTGACAACAGAGTTTTGTCATGTCTTATTCAAGACAGATCCTTCTTTCTACTGGTTCTGTGGGATTTGGTCCCATTGTCTTTCTAGGACCTGTGACCTATTAATTTTCTTCTCTCTCTTATTAACTATCTCCTTTCAAAGGAACACTAAACATCAATATTTAAAAACCAGTATCTTTCATCTTAAAAACAAAAAACAAGCAGTTATCTGTGCATTGTTTTCCCCAACACAATTTACTAGGTGACTAATAAAATGAATTGCCAGTCTCCTGCTAGTGGCACTGGAATCCTTGGATCTTTTCCTAATATTCCAGATACCTTCCAAATTCAAAAGTAGAATGGGAGAATGCTAACACACAACGAACAGGGAGGATGGGAAAGAATAGAAATTCAGTGGATTAGACAAAGAGAAATGAAGGGAAAGAGAGGAGACATGAATGGAAAGACAGTGGAATGAGTCTGACTTAAGTCTACTGTGTACATATATGAATACACCACATTCAATCTCCACATCATGTACAACCACAAGACTAGGATCTTAGTTAGAAAAAGATGTACACCGTGTTTGTATAAATATGTCAAAACATACTCTACTGTCATATATAACTTTTAAAAAAGGGAAAAAAGTAGATTGTTAGGGAAACTATCAAGAATAGAAGTTTTGTGAAAAAAACATTTAAATTAAATTCAAAGAGAATGTCTAGGGTCTTTTGTATATTTTGGTTATAAAGAATATCAACATAGTAAAATACATGTTTAACATTCATTTTATAAATATACTGGCATTTCAGTTCCAGATTTATCACCCTTTGAATTCCATTGTTAGATAATATCTGGACTTCATGTGTTTTAGAAATCTCTGATTAGAAAAATCTTTGGATTTTACCTTTGAAATGTATAAATCTGTGGCAATGTCAATGACTACCCTACAGTGTGTATATGCATGCATGTGTGTGTGTGTGTGTGTATGTAGCTGCTAAAGAAAAGGTACTTTAAGGTGTGTTTTTTAAAAGTATTTTTTAAATGATGGGAAATTCTTAATCTTTAGTGTTTTCCTATTGCTCTCTGCTGACTCCTATCCTCCTAACCCACAAACAAAGCTTTTTTGTAGTTCATTTCTTCAGGGTAATAGCCCATTTTAAATGATACTGTGGAAAGGTTTAATTGCACTAAAGAGTTCTTTTGCTGTGTTGGCTCATTAATGTGAACACCTTCCAATGACAGTTATTTGTGTTTTGGGGAGACCTGATCTCGGAAGGCCAGACTGGGTGATATCTATTTGAGGTTCTACTGCTAGAGGATGACAGGTAGAGAAGCCTCTATTTCTAGCCATGGTTGTAACATTATTCAAATGTACACTGATGATAAGGATTTATTTTGGTGGAAATTTAGACAAAGTTCACTTGAAAGATTTCAATTTGAACTTGCATGCATTTCAGAGGTGAATTTTTACCTCTGAAAGTAAAAACTAGATGTGAGCTTTTGATTATAGCATTGACCTATGAGGTATTGTTGATTTTATAGGAAATGCTGGAATTAAGGAGTTCTCTGTGAGCTCAGCATGGACAGTGAGGAAGGATGACACTGCTATTTTACCTTATTTTATTTAATTAATTTATATACTTTATTTTTGAGATAGGATACCCAAAGTCATCTGGTATTAAGTGATTAATTGTAGACTGATGGTAGTTCAAATTGTAGTGTATAGGTAGTGTTGGTTACCAGGTTGTTTTGTTGTTTAAAAAATTATGCCATTCTACAGGAGCAAGAAACTAGGGAGAAGAAATGTCTTATCGATTCTTTCGGGAATTGTCAATTATTGCACAGTCTTCACCCTTCACTGACTGCTTATGCTTGAAAGTCCTTTAATCTGGGACAATTTCCTCACTTCCAGTATTTATTTGTAGAACTGAAAACCATGAAAGATTTTTCTTACTTTTATATTAAAATGTAAATATCTGATAACATTCCTTTTTCTGAAATAATCAGAACCCTGGGATATTTTTAAAGGCAGTAAGGTAATTTGTGTAGGTCAGGGTTGGCACAGGAAGGAGAGCTGAGGGGACAAGGTAAATTTGACTTACTACAAAGTTTTACTTAGAGCAACAGCAGATAAACACCAGTGAAGTCTTTCATATGTACACCTGTATATCATTCATTCATTCAGTCACTTAATAATTCACCTATAAAATGATACACAGCAGATTTAATGCTGATTTAAAGACGTCCTAATATTAGAGTGGAAATACTTAATACATTAAGTGTAATACATTAAGTATTGCATTAAATACTTAATACAATAATGTGTAAATAATGTATTAAATACTTAATACATTATTTCCAGTGCATGAGGATGCATCCTGATTTAAGTATGCCTCATTTTAAATTATTCTCTTTTATTAATAGAGTTTCTTTTCAAGATTTCAATTCTGATGTTATGTAAGTAATGCTACCAGTTAGCTCTTCGCTTTATGATGAACATCACATATAATTGAAAGAAGGTCCCAAATTCAAGATTAAGTAGACTTTCTTTATTGCAATGAAGTTGACAATTTATGTGTATAGAAACTATTAACTCTATAATTTTACATAGATAATCCCTAAACATAACTCTTGAAGTGATCCATATTTGCATTTAAGCTATATTAGGCTGGATACATTAAGATGCGTATTTCTCAGACCACATACCAGGTTAGAGCCATGTTTAGGAAAGGTAGAATTTATTAAAATGATGTTATATGGCTTTCACTGAAATAAAGGACTAAGCTCAACCCAGTTGAATGGTTACCTGGGAGTACTATGTATATAGCTGACCAAACCAAATTATTTTTGCAAGAAGAAATTTTTTACAATGAAATATTACTACTCTGTGGTTAAAATTGTGAAAACGGAAACAAGTTCATTCAAATGGAAATTGGAGTCACCTAAATTCAAAGACTTATTCTTCATTTCTATTCTTGAAAATTGGTGTATAATGCTCCTTCAATAGATTATTCTCCTGCTTCACCTCATAAAACCAATCCCAGCTCAGATATTTATGCTACTATTTGCACCCTGAAGATAAGATTTTATCTATTAATATTCTCTGTACAGCTCCCGAACAACAGAATGTATTTAATAGTTCATCCCTGGGGGATGTAAATAAAAAATTAAGATGATTAACTACAAAACAACCTAAAATTGCACCTTCATATTTTTCCTAGAAATTAAAATATCTGAGAGCTGCAGCCATATTGACTGCTCTCTGTAGTATCCTTGTCTCAAACTCTTAAAGAATGACACTGCTTTTGATCGATTCTATAGTGGCTTCCCTTGTAAGATAGTTAACTAGTTTAACTGATGTCCCTCTGCTCTAGCATGCTAAGAAACTGCCTTCTATGATAAACTTAACTTTGAGGGTGGAATGTCCATCCTCTAGAGTGAGAATGTAGACAGTAAGTTGCTCATTCCTGATTACATTTTGTGCTGCTCACCTGGATGAATCTATTAATATTTCTGTCATTTTAACGATTTATTTATAGCTTATCTTAAATAATTTCTTCTTCAAAGCATGTGGGTAAAGAGTCACATCTTCCCATAGATACATTAATTGAATCACAGAGCAGTTATATTTAGCATGTCAAAATATAGCTATAAAATTATCAAAACTAGGTCTGTATAAATTATTTGGTTACTCTTATTTCTTGCTATACATAGTTGACTGAATATTAGGTATTTTAAAATAAACAATTTTAGATTTTGACTATTCTTGTTTTTTTCTGAAATAGTGCTTGTCAACAGATGAAAAATAAGTGCTTTCTCCCTTAATTTAAACATAGGGAAAATACAGCAGTGCAGAGAGTATGATTATCACTGAGAACATTGTATTTACAAAGGTTTAAGCGGAACTCAATATATCTGAACCTAATATATCCCAATATATAATTTTTAAAGTGATACATTCTTAAATGAGTACATTATATAAATAGTATAAAATAATATACAAACAAACCTAAAGTCATAACATCTCTAATTTTTATGTATTTTCTTTTAGTGTATTCTTTTAAATAAGTAAAGATGTATGTAGGGCAAAGGTGAAGTACTACTTTGAAGCTGTTAGTACGTCTTTATTATTGCTGAAGATGAACTTTGGATTTCTAAAATATTATCATTGAGAAAACCTCTATTTCTTCCAAAGTTTGTGTTCCACAGAATAGAAGCTAATTTGGGTTAATTCAGCTCTAAAAGGAATCTTTTTGAAGGACTCTTAGTCAGGACTATGTAAGCAGGTTTTCCTGGGTATTCCTCCACTTTTCAAGGGGCTGACTTGAGCAAGTTAAGTAATCCAAATTAGAGTCTATGTTATCCATTATATTGTTTAGTTACATAGGTTAATGAAGATATTTTGTCAGATATTTTGCCTGTAGGATTTTTTTTTTCCTAAATGTGATCAATAGTGGATTATCTCTAAGAAGACATTTTGCTTTTAGGAAAGGGATGCTCAAGGAGTATTCCAAGCTTGGCCCATTCAGGAAGACAAAGCAGCTTCATCTTCCTTTACCTTGACAAGTTTAGGGACTACCCAAAGAAACTTGACCTGGTTAGATAGAGAGCTTCAAGGATGGGGACAGTACCCCTTAAATGGGTCATCTTACCAGCTAAATAACCAAGAATTTCAGAAATTTGCTTTTGACTATTATCTTTATCTTATGTTAGCTATCTCCTTTGAAAAAATTAAATGCTGTTTCATGTTGCTTAAGACTTGTGACAAAAGGAAAGGAAATGGATCTTTGAGAGAGGAACTAGACAAGTACTATGCTAGGTCCTAGAAGAAAGAGAATGTAACTTAAGAAGGCTCCTTTCAGAGAAATTAGAGGCCTTTGGATATATTTGCGGGTCAGGCTTAGAAGTGAGATGGTCTTCAAGATGTCCTGTTGGGGATGCCCTGAATAAGTTTATGGTCAATGGCCTGGGGATGAGGGGCATCTGACATTTTATCCTCAGACTTTGTTTTCTGCTTTGCATCATATTTATGTTATATATTCTTTCATAAAATTTGGTCAAACTTTATGACCTGTGTCAACTGAGCTTTGACGGAATGCACAAAGGAAACTGTGCTTATATTTGTGGCTCATTAGGTTTGAAGGTAGCTGCAATTGTCCAGAGAAGTGGTTATCAAGTACCAAGAAGCTGGAAACAGAGTTCTAGAGCAAGCGGTATGAAGAGCCATTGAGAATAGATTTGTGGAATATGTAAGCTTTCCCTGAGGATTCTCAGAAATACTAAGAGAAATAAAAGTAAAAGGTTACTGTTACGGTGAGTATGTGAGATGTCCCCCAAAAGCTCATATTGAGACAATGTGAAAGGGTTCAGAGGGGAAATGATTAGGTTGTGAAAGCGTAAAACTAATCAGTGAATTAATCCCTGATGGGATTAACTGAGTGGTGACTGGAGGCAGGTGGCAGGTGGGTGGAAGAGGTGGGGCATTGGGGGCGTGGCTTTGGGGTGTATATTTTTATCTTGCAAGTGAGGATCTCTCTCTGCTTGCTGATCACCATGTGAGCTGCTTCCCTCTGCCATACTCTTCCAGCATGATGTGCAGATTCACATTGTGCCCAGAGGAATAGAGGCAGCCTTCTGTAGATAAATCTTCTGAAACCATGAGCCCCCAAATAACTTTTCACCCTTTCCAGTCCTTCTGGTTGGGTCCTTTAGTTACACCAGCAAAAAAGGTGACTAAAACAGCTACCTGTAGGAACATGGGGTGTTGTTACAGCATTGATTATTAAAGTGAATGCAGGAGAATGTATTGCCCTTAGTATTACTATTAGAAATACATATATTTAGTTGTTCTTAATTTAGAATTCCTAGGGGATTTGTGGACAATCTACATTGTAGTCAATTTTTGTTCATGCATATGTATTTTCTTGGAGAAAAGATGCATGACTTTTTTCTTTTATCAGATTCTAATAGTATTCATTAGGTTAAAATAAGATATATGTTTGATTATGGCACCTCAGCTCTATGTTTCTTTTAAACTGAACATACATTGTAAGCACTTCCTTCAGATAACAGTTATTTTAAGGGATTGATTTTAATGGCTGCCTCATATTCTAAAATACAGATAAATCATAGTTTATTTAGGTATTCCATTGTTATTAACTGACAAGTTTTCTAAATTTCAGTAATAAAAATAATGCACTATGGCAAACAGACTTCTAAAAGTTGCCCCATCTTGTGCCCAAATTATTGGCACCTGTGATAAGATCATTCCCAGGATTTTGTTATTTTATGGCACAGTTGACCTTAAGATACAGAGATTATACAGGAGGGCCCATTCTAATCACAAGAGCCCCTTTAAGAGCAGAAAGTTTTCTTTGGCTGGTGGCAAAAGGGGAAATCAGAGATTCAAAGCGCGAGAAAAATTCTATGCACTCTTGCCAGCTTTCAAGATGGAGGGGGCCATGTGCCAAGGATGCAGGTGGCCTCCAGAGGCTGTCAACAAGGAAAAGAGACCAAGTTTTATAGTTGCAAAAATACTGCCAAGAACACGATTGAGCTTTGAAATGAGTTCTTCGCCAGAACCCCAGAAAGGAGTGCAGCATTTAGAACACCTTGATTTCAGCTTTGGGTAGAGAATCTAGCCATATCATGCCAGGACTCTGACTTACAGAACTGTTAGATAT
Source organism: Xerus rutilus (assembly GCA_028644305.1). Lineage (NCBI taxonomy): Eukaryota > Metazoa > Chordata > Mammalia > Rodentia > Sciuridae > Xerus > Xerus rutilus. Next base: position 50,638,411 of record CM053406.1, read on the forward strand.
TAAATAGGTTTTACAAAGATGGAAAGTTTGTGCCAATTTGTAATACAGCAAAAATTATGCCAAATGAGCTACTGTAAATGTCGTGGCATATAATTGTGTCTGAGGTTATAATTAGCTCAGTGAATTAAAAATGCAATTACTAGTTCTAAGTACATAAATATGCAAAGAAATTTTATACTATTATGTGCTCACCACCACCAAAACAAATCTTACAATAGAAACTTCTAGCAGTGTATAGGAGGGCAAATGCTATTTTAGCCTTCCTCATATTATGGATAGAAGTCACACAGAACTTTGCTATTGAAAATTGTATTTTATTGCCTTAATTTTCTCCTATTTTATTATTATTGAATATGAAAAAAATTTAATGTTTACTAAGAATTTAAGATACTTGTATGAATTATCTTTTGATATCCCTTGCCATTTATTATACTGGTGTGTTAGTGATTGATTTGTATAAGCACTTTGAATAATAAGAATAGATAATATTGCCTATCATGTTTGAGGCAAATGATATTTAAAAGATAGTTCCTTGAAGACATAGAAGCTTAAGAATATAAGTAGTCAAATCTTCTGATTTTTCTCTTGTGCTTTCTTTCAAAAAGCTGAGAAAGTCTATTTCCCCTCCTAAATTAAATGCTCAACTGTTGTATTTTATTATTTATTATATATAAATTTAATGTAAATTAACTTTTATAACTTGAAACAGTACATAAAGTAACTCTTTTGCCTAGATGATAACCTCAAGTCGTCATCATCATCATGTAGTCAATAATTGTTCTTTTTTGATTAGATATTTTTCTTCTCTTTCTTCTCATTTATTCTGATGAATATGTAGAAAAAATCATGATTTCTGGGTGGGGAGGGGCAGTTCTCATTATTCTATAATTCTAACACAGTGATAATATTTTTATTTATAAAATATTCTTTATTTAGAATGCCAAATTTTTTTTAGTTTTTGCCATTTTCTTTCAACATCATTTTTTTCTTGGTGCTGTGATATTTTAAAAATTAATTTATTCTAATTAGGTAATTCTAATTCTAATTTATTTATTCTAATTACATGACAGAATGCATTTTGATTTATTGTACACAAATGGAGCACAAATTTTCATTTCTCTGGTTGTACATGATGTAGAGTTGCACCATATGTGTAGTCATACATGTACCTAGGGCAATGATGTGCATCTCATTCCACCATCTTTCCTGTTCCCATGCCCCCTCTTCCCCTCCCCGCCTTTGACGAAAGTTCCTCCATTCTTCCTGCAACCCCTCCTCCCTCCGCCCATTATAAATCAGCATCCACTTATCAGAGAGAACATTTGGCCTTTGGGTTTTTGAGATTGGCTTACTTTGCTTAGCATGATATTCTCCAGCTCCATCCATTTATCTGCATATGCCATAATTTTATTCTCTTTAAATGATGAGTAATATTCCATTGTGTATATATTCCACAGTTTCTTTATCCATTCATCCATTGGAGAGCATATAGGTTGGTTCCACAGTTTAACTATTGTGAATTGAACTGCTATAAACATTGAAGTGGCTGCATTATTGTAGTATGCTGTTTTTAAGTCTTTTGAGTGTGGACTGAGGAGTGGGATAGTTGGGTCAAATGGTGGTTCCATTCCAAGTTTTCTAAAGAATCTTCATACTACTTTCCAGATTGGTTGTACCAATTGGTTTGCAGTCCCATCAGCAATGTATGAGCATGCCTTTTCCCCTGCATTCCACACCAACACTTATTGTTGTTTGTATTCTTGATAACTGCCATTCTGACTGGTGTGAGATAAAATCTTAGATTTGATTTGCATTTCTCTAATTGCTAGAGATGTTGAACATTTCTTCATATATATGTTGATCGATTGTCTATCTTCTTCTGAGAAGTGTCTGTTTAGCTCCTTAGCCCATTTATTGATTGGGTTGTTTGTTTTTTTTGATGTTAAATTTTTTGAGTTCTTTATATATCCTGGAGAGCAGTACTCTATTTGATGTGCATGTGGCAAAAGTTTGCTCCCCAAATGTAGGCTCTTTGTTCACCTCATTGATTGCTTCCTTTGCTAAGAAGAAGCTTTTTAGTTTGAATCCATCCCATTTATTGATTCTTGATTTTATTTCTTGCGCTTTAGGAGTCTTGTTAAGGAAGTCAGGGCCTAATTCGATGTGATGAAGTTTTTGGTCTACTTTTTTCTCTGTTAGGCACAGGATGTCTGATTTTATTCCTAGGTCCTTGATCCACTTTGAATTGATTTTTGTGCACGATGAGAGATAGGGGTTTAGTTTCATTTTGCTGCATGTGGATTTCCAGTTTTCCCAGCACCATTTGTTGAAGAGGCTGCCTTTTCTCCAATGTATGTTTTTGGTACCTTTGTCTAGTATGAGATAACTGTATTTATGTGGGTTTTTCTGTGTGTCTTCTATTCTGTACCATTGGTCTACTTGTCTATTTTGGTGCCAATGCTATGCTGCTTTTGTTACTATAGCTTTGTAGTATAGTTTAAGGTCTGGTATTGTGATGGCTTCTGCTTCACTCTTCTTGCTAAGGATTGTTTTGGCTATTCAGGGTCTTTTAGTTTTCCAAATGAATTTCATGATTGCTTTTTCTATTTCTATAAGGAGTGATGTTGGGATTTTAATTGCAATCACATTTAATCTGTATAGCACTTTGGGTAGTATGGCCATTTTAACAATATTGATTCTGCCTATCCAAGTGCATGGTAGATCTTTCCATCTTCTAAGATCTTCAATTTATTTCTTTAGTGTCTTATAGTTTTCATTGTAGAGATCCTTCACCTCTTTTATTAAATTGATTCCCAAGTATTTAATTTATTTTTTTGAGGCTATTTGAATGGAGTAGTTTTTCTAATTTCTCTTTCAGAAGATTTATCACTGATGTATAGAGATGCATTTGATTTATAGGTATTGATTTTATATCCTGCCACTTTGATGAATTTATTTATAAATTCTAGAAGTTTTCTGGTGGAATTTTTTGGATTCTCTAAGTATAGAATCATGTTGTTGGCAAATAATGATAGTTTGAGTTCTTCTTTTCCTATTTGTATCTCTTTTACTTCTTTCATCTAATTGCTCTGTCTAGAGTTTCAAGGACCATGTTGAATAGCAGTGGTGAAAGAGGGCATTCCTCTTTTGCTCCCGTTTTTAGAGGAAATGCTTCCAATTTTTCTCCATTTAGGATGATGTTGGTCTTGGCTTTAGCACAGATAGCTATTACAATGTTGAGGTATGTTCTACTATATCTAATTTTTATAGTGTTTTGAACATGAAAGGGTGCTCTATTTTGTAAAATGCTTTCTCTGCACCAATTGATAAAATCATACAATTCTTACCTTTAAATCTGTGGATGTGATGGATTATGTTTGTTGATTTCCATATGTTGAACCAACCTTGTATCTCTGGAATGAACCCTACTTGATCATGGTACACTATTTTTTTAAAATGTTTTTATATGCAATTTACCAAAATTTTATTGAGAATTTTCACATCTATGTTCATCAGGGATATTGGTCTGAAATTTTCTTTCTTTGATGTCTCTTTCTGTGCCTTGGTGTAGATCTGTTGTAATTTTGTACATTTAGTGTCTTGTAAACCTCTTGTATTTGATTTTACAATTCATTCTTCATGTTTGGGAAATTTTCTGATATTATTTCATTGAAGAGATTGTGCATTCCTTTGATTTGAAATTTTGTGCCTTCCTCTATCCCAGTAAATCTTAGATTTGGTCTTTTGATGCTATCCCATAATTCTTAGATGTTCTGTTCATGGTTTCTTACAATCTTCATTGTGTGGTCAACTTTATTTTCAAGATTGTATATTTTGTCTTCATTATCTGAGGTTCTGTCTTCCAAGTGATCTAGTCTGCTGGTAATGCTTTCTATTGAGTTTTTTAATTCGGTTTATTCTTTCCTTCATTTCAAGAATTTCTGATTGGTTTTTTTTTTTTCACAATATCTAGCTCTTTCTTAAAGTTATCTTTTGCTACCTGCATTTGCTCTCTTATTTCTTTGTTGGTGTGATCAATGGTTGCCTTTATTTGCTCTTTTGTCTCTTTGTTGGAGTGATCAAGGGTTGTCTTTATTTGCTGTCTTATTTCTTTGTTGGAGTGATCAATTTTTACCTGTATTTGCTCACTTAATTCATTCTTTAATTTGCAGATTATTTTAATTATGTACATCATGTACTCTTTCTCTGACATTTCATCAACTGCAATGTCAATGGATTCTATTATTGTAGTATCTTGGTTTGTTTGGGGCACTTTCTCCCCCTGTATTTTCATGTTGATTATGTGTCTTCCTTTCTTGCAGTGCAGATCTGAGGTATTACAGTTTCTACCCTATAATCTTGTAATGACCCTGCAGATTACCTATAACTCACCTTGGTGTTCACTTCCAGTCCCCAGCAGGTGTCCCCAGATGGAGGCTACTGCAAAATGGCCTTGGCTTCACTGTTTGGAGATGTAGCGCTGTGGAGTGCTGTTCTGTAGCAGGCAGCAGCTTCCAGGCCCTGTCTGTTGTCCCAAGGTGGAGGCTACTACATGATGAGGGCTATGGTGATGGTTGCAGTGTCCCAAGATGGATTCAGGAAGGGAGCAACAGCATGGACCTCCACTTTGTACAGGGGTGGTCCTGGGTCTTGGCTCTCACATAGGTCTGTAGGGGCAGTCCTCAGCCTGACCTGGGTCTGGGCTCTCGCAAGGGTCCCTGGAGGTGGTCCTGAGCTTGGGTCTAGTCCTGGGCTCCTGCAGGGGTCCTTGGAGTCAGTCCTGGCCAACATCATTTTTAATTCCTCCAAATGAAATTTGAACTTAGCTTGTCAAATTCCAAAAGGTATTTTAGATTAAAGTCAATTAATTCTATGAATTATTACAGAAAGAACAGAAATATCAAAACAATTTGCACAGGTAGGACCATATATAATCTTTCCTTTTATTTCAGAATTACACATCCTTCTGTAAAAGTAAAAGTTCATGGCTGTCTTTATGAGTAATATGTATTTTTCTGAAGATAGTTGTGGTCATTTTGTAGTTTGTAATCATATTTTGACTGGGATATTTTTCTATTATAGTTTGAACCATAATAGTTAATTTAATGAAAGAAAAGTATTAGTTTCTCATTTGAATTATGTAAGCAGAAAATTCATTATAGCTAAGAGAATTTTCATGTGATTTCCTTGGGATTTCTGGATATATATATTTTTAAAGAGAAATGTTTTCTGAAAATAGTTAAAATACTTTATGCTTCTGCAATATACATGTCCTAATTTTTCTTTTGTTTTACTGATTGACAGATTTTTCAGAGCAGTTTAAAATGAAAAAAAGCACGTATCCTGTCTCTAGTCCTAATTTTAATAAGAATGTTTTTGTTGTTTTACCACTGAATACATTGTAGTTTAACTTAAAGTAGTTAAGTTGTAGTTTAACTCTTTTCTTATATTATGAAAGTTCTCTTCTTAAATCGTATGAATTGGGATAAGGAGAATTATTGCTTGGGATATCAGGTATATTCAAATGTCCTCTGTATTTCTCATCATTTTCATTTTTTTTCTTTCTGTGACATATAACAAAATATTGCTACTTCAGAGTTTTAGAAAACTTGTTTTTGAAAGAAATATTTGTTTAATGATTTGATTTTTTGTACGTTTGTTGACTTCTTCATGAATCAATTTATCTATGCTTAGAAAACCATAAATTTCATAAAAATTCAAATTATAAGATTTGAAATAAATATAATTCCACACATAGATAATATTTCATCCTGAGTATTTATTCTAAGAACATATAGCTCTGTCTCATTTTTTTCAATATAATTTTCATATTTGTTTAATTTAAATTTTAAAACTAAACTGAACATATAATATGCTGATTAATTATATGGAAATTTTTATTATTTTCTATACATGTTATGCTTTGATTATACCTTCCACACAGTAGGTATTTGAGTGTTTGAAGTTCCTGAATCATTGAATCTTATGTGTAAATCTTTAGTAGTATTTCAAATAGCAGGATATTTGGATCATAGAACGAATATTATAAAGTTTTGTGGCCTAATATATGATTATTTTAAAAATATTTCATAAGTTATTAAAAAAGATTTGTACTATCAATTTGCAGTTAACTACATTTAATAATTTTATTATAATAATAAAAATTCTATGTCCTAGTTTGCTTTTATCTACTTAATTTAAATGTTGCTAATATGTTAGTGTCAACAACGTTTAATTTCTTTTTGACATTCTAATATTCATGTTGTATACTTACATGTTATGCTATGTTGCTCATAAAACCTTCTAAATGTTTTATTTTTAATTTACAATATACTTCTTATTCAAATAAAATGACCCTCAACTGCACTCAATTTTGTATTACACATTATATGAAATTAGTGCTATCATACATATTTACCTTTTAAAATATGTTTAAAGAATTAATAGTAACAAGAAGTTGGGTGATATTAGAAGATTAGGGAATGAAAGTATTAGCTATAGTATTGTAAGGATGTGAGGGAAAAAATCAGGAATACTGATTTAAATGTTGCAACATTATTTAAAAGTGTCATTATTTAAAGATATATGATGTAAACTCTGAGGAAACCAATAAAAAATTAAAAAAATAACTTTAACATACTAGGAGAGGAGATACTATGGTATCATATATAATGTTTAAATTAAATTGGAAAAGGCAGAAGAACAAGGAGAAAAAAGAGAAAACAAATACAAAGAGTAAAAAGCAGTTATAAGCATGGTAGATATTAGTTTAACTATATCAATAATCATTAAATGAGAATGTTCTAAATACACCAATTAAAAGATGAAGATTGTCATATTGGATAACAATCTTGAGTCAGGACTATGTGTTGTCTATAAGAAATTCACTTAGAATGACATTGTACTTAGGTTAAAAGCAAGAGATGGAGAAAGGTATTCCATGCCAACACTAATCAAAAGACAGCTGGATTGGCTCTGTTGATCTTAGAAATTATCTCAGAATAAGAAAGTGTTTTAGTCACCCCCAATTTATCCAATGGTGATGAAGGAATGCACCCTGGACTTGTATGGATGGCTGAACACAGCATCTGATGCTGGACAGATGAAATCACAGTAGTTTACTGGTCACTTGTACACATAGCCTGGGGGAAGAAGACATATACACCACATAAGACCACATGGGGACTACACTCGGGAGCAGAGGGTGTGGGAGACAGGCTCTGTAGTATGAAGACACTAGAGTCTCCCTTGATTTCTGAAGGTGGATGTGTTTGGCTTGTTTGAGTAATTCTGCCAGCTAGCAGGTAACTGAATCTGCTATACAGAGGTAATTAGGACTGTATCTGTTCCCCAAAATGAAATTTGGACTTAGCTTGTCAAATTCCAAATGGTATTTTAGATTAAAGTTGATTAATTCTATGAATTATTACAGAAAGAACAGAAATATCAAAACAATCTGCACAGGTAGGATCATGTATAATCATTCCTTTTATTTCAGAATTACACATCCTTCTGTAAAAGTAAAAGTATAAGTTGTTTGACTGGGAGAACCTTATCTGCAGAAGCAGAGTTAGAAAGAGAACTTGTGGTAAGGCCTGTTTGAGGACCATCAACATTGGGTCTCATTTTCAGTTCTTACCCTGTGAAACGATTATCAAGAATAAAGAGGGCATTATATAATGACAAAGGGACCAATTTCTCTAAGAACACATAACAATCCTAAATGTGTATGACTTATAAACAAAGCATCAAATACTTGAAGCAGTATTTGATAGAACTGAAAGGAAAAATAGATAAATCCACTCTTATAGTTGCACTTCAACACCCCTCTGTCAGCAATTGGTAAATCAAGTAGGCAGGAAATGGGTAAGGCTCTATATGATCTGAACAGCAGTATCATGCACTTTGATCTAATTGGCATTTATAGAATATTGCATTCATTTATATGACCTTCTGGAAAAGGCAAAACTATAAAGATGACTAATACATCAGTGATTGCCTGGGGATTCAGTGATGATGAGAGGATATTTTAGGGCAGTGAAATTATTCTACATGACATTGTAATGATGAAAGCATGACATTCTGCATTTGTCAAAACCAACAGAGTTTTACAAAACATGGAATGAAGCTTAGTGTATGAAATGAAAAAAAATTATCTAGGGTGATGTGGAGCCCAGAAATGAAATACGCTCTGACAGAGCTAACTGTATTACAAATGTTGAAACAGTCTCACTGAAGAGGGTGTGTGAAAAAGGTGTTGATCTAAGAAATGAGTGCAGTCTTTAAGGTAAAGGTAAAAGGTATTTGTATATGAGCACATTAACAAGTTGAAAAAAATATTGCTTCTCATGGGGGTATGGATGAACAATTCTGAAACAACTATGCATATATTTTGGAATTCAGCAATTGAGCTGATAGTATATAGGGAGCCAGGTTTCTCACTGATGAAATGGGAATCACAGATAAGCAAGAGGAAGAGGCTAGAATGAACCATGTGGTAAAGGATTAGAGTTGGAGATATTAGATGGTATCATGTTCAGCTTTTTATAGAGACAGATGGTTATGCCTAGAAATATTTACAGATATGTGTATATTTATGATTTTAATATACATATATACAGTCCTCACTTTGTCAGCTGAGGGTAAGGAAAAAATGATATTCCAGTAGCAATGAGCATACCAAAACCCAAATCTTGGTTTCTAATGCCATTATCCATTAGAAGGATAGAGCTCCATAAAAGAATGGCTGATTCTAAAATTGCAGCAGGAAATAAGTACAATGATGTAATTTTGTAGTTGCTGAAAGTGTGGAGTGTTGAAAACATAATGCGTAATGATGAAGGGAGCCAAACTGAAACAGTAGCCAAATGAAAGAACTCCCAGTGGCCAAACATAGTAAAATAAAAGCAATTAAATACACACACACACACACACACACACACACACACACACAACTGTACCATCATCCACAGCATAAAACCATTATCTATAAACTACACTGATATAAATACATAATTGAATAAAGAAATACATTTGTGATAACAGACACACATCCCATGTAGAATCCCAATCACTTTATGTTAATATGTGCCTTCAGGAGATGGAGGTATCTCCCTTTTTCTTAAGAGGAGCGGTGCCCAGTGATTTTCTTCCAAAGAGCACAGTATGGAATAGGGAAAAAAGTAATTGTGGAGGAACTTGACAAACACTCCTCATCCCAGTGCTCAATGTTAACATCAACAAAGATGAGTCCTAATGATGGTACACACACATGCTGTGATGTGATAAGAATGGCAATTTACCTCTGTGTTGTTCCTCCCCAAGTCCCACCCATCTAATAAACATTAGTCTAATACAAATCAACAGAAAGACATAATTGAAGGATATTCCACATACTTGTCCAGCGCTCCTTAAAACTGTAAGGAAAGCAGTATGGAAACTGCTTAAAAAACTTGGAATGGAACCACCATTTGACCCAGCTATCCCACTCCTTGGCCTATACCCTAAAGACTTAAAAACAGCACACTACAGTAAAGCAGCCACTTCAATGTTTACAGCAGCACAATTCACAATTGCAAAACTGTGGAAGCAACCCAGATGTCCTTCAATAGATGAATGAATAAAGAAACTGTAGTACATACACACAATGGAATATTATTCAGCAATAAAAGACAATAAAATTATGGCATTTGCAGGCAAATGGATGGAATTGGAAAATATTATGCTAAGTGAAGTAAGCCAATCCCAAAAAACCAAATGCCGAATGTTCTCTCTGATTAGTGGATGCTGATAAATAAGGGGGAGTGGGAATGGGAAACATAAGAGAAATGGAGGAACTCTAGACGCGGCATGGGGGAGGTGGGGGATGGGAAAGGGGAATGGGTATAGTAAAGATGGTTGATTGAGATCGTCATCACTACCCTTGGTGCATGTATGAAGACACAATTGGTGTGACTTTATCTGGTTTGCAACCAGAGAAATGGAAAAACTGAGCCCTATATATGTACTATGACTTGAAATGCAATTAAATAAACTAATTAAAAAAAGAAAAAAAAAAAAACTGTAAGGACCTTCAAAATCAGGATGCCTAAGAAGCTACACCAGCTAAGAGGAGCGTAAGAAGACATAAGGACTAAAGGTAATGTACCATTTTGAATGGGATCCTGGAAGAGAAAATGACATTCAATAGAAACTAACAGGACATCAGGTTAAAAAAACACTAAAAAGTCTACTTTAGTTATTAGTAGTGTACCAATATTGATTCATTAATTTTGACACATGTATCATAAGATATTAGTAGCATAGGAAATCGTGAGTATGGTATAAGGGTACTTTCTGTACTGTCTTTGCAATATGTAAACTAAATTTCTTCTTTTCTTCTTTTCTTTTTCATCTTTTTCCTTTAGTATTCTACTACTACTCTCTTATGGCTTTTCCAACAAATATGTTGATGGAACAAATCATCCCAGGAAGAGACAGGATGATCTGCCTAAGATACTGACAGTTCTGTCCTTTAAGTAACTCTAAGCTCCCCCTTTAGTCTGTTTTCTCCACTTTTAATAAAAATTTAAACATTTATTTATTCAGTCAACATACCCAGTTATAGGAAAATACACAGATGGAATTCACTATATACTTCTACAGCTTAACTTGTCCAAGTATGGAAATACTTTTGGCAATGATCAGTAAACAGCTGCTGACCCTAGCTTTTGCAGTGATAGTCTTCTACTCTGACCATCAAAGTGCTTCCTGTGAGCCTGTAAGAGGTCCCCACCATTAATCAACTAAAAGTACCTCATACTCCTGTTGTTCACCTCATGTTTTGATTGCTTCATTTTCTCTTTGCTTGAAATAATCTCTTTTGATATTTATCATGGCCCTATGAAGAATAAGCTATAATCTATATGTATATTTTATATATCTTATTTGTGTAGGAGGCTATACTATCTAGGTTTGTGTAAGTAAACTCAGTAATGTTCACATGACAAAACACATCTAAGAATGCATTTCTTATAATGTATTCCTATCATTAAGTGATGAATGATTGCATATAAATTATATATAGATATGCAGAATATGTATGTGTATGTATGTTAGTGTATGTATACATATATGTATGTGTATCACCCACACTATAAATTATATATGGATATCTTATGTCAACAACACAAAACACTTGCTTTAAATATTAAAATTAATTCTCCACCCATGCTCAAATAAGCCACCTCAGTGTTTATACTCGTATATTCTGATTTTAATTCTTTAATATTTTAAACTTATTTACATTTATAATTTGATGATAATATTTTCAGGTTTTATCTGATATGTGACTCTAGATCATGGACGGTTTCTTAGCTTTTCACAGGTGAAATCTGGGGCCCAAGTACTAGTAAATCCATCAAAATGAGAAGAGAATCACTTGTATCCATGTGTAATTTCTCTCACTAGCAGAAACACAATACATTGAAGGGACAACAGAACAGTAGTGTGTGTGGAACAGCAGTCTTTCTGAAGAAAGAAATACAAAGATATTTTAATTCTGGAGAACCAAACTCCTATGGGGAGATTTGGTACAGATTAGAGGTGCTCACATCAGTGTAGGAAAAATAGCAGGGACGTGAGGGAAGGGGAGCAGGCAAGGGGGTGAGCCAGGCACACTGACCCACAGGGCCACAGGAAGGCCCTCAGAGCCTGAGTGGGTAATCATTTTTAAAAAAGAAAGCTCTTGAAAGGAAATAAAATGTTTTATGTTTCAAGAAGAAAAGAAAAAAATACAGAAGTGTGTTTCCTATGAAACCATAATGACAAAGATTCATAAAATCTACTTAAAATGTAGGCATCTCTTTTCCTTTAGTAACTTAAAGTTGTTACCAAACACTTTGAATCAAGATACTAAGGATCCAAAGATTACTATCTCCTCACCCAAAGCCAAGGCCTTCCTTCAGTTCCCTGTCCTCTTGATCTTGGCAACACCTCCCACTCTTGACCTCTATCAGCCGATTCTTCTTTTTGCCCCTTGCTATAGTTTATTTTCTGGGTTCTCTTTTTATCTCTTTGGCCTTTTTTCTTCCTCTAGCCCACCTGAAACCACTGATTTTTTCTTTTAATCCTTTTAATTATCCATCTACTTTAATAATTTCAGTTTTTATTTATTTGTTTGTGTCTGTATTCCTAATACTTCCCTTTTATGTGAGTGTTTTATTTCCACTGTATGTAATAGCTACTTCAAAAGTAATATATTTAAAACAATGTTCACAGCTCAGTCCACAACAAGAAACCAAAAATCATAATCCCTGACTTTTCCAGTAAAAAGCTGGTCTCTGAAGTTTAAAACAAAAACAAAAAAACATAACTGAGTTTAAACTGGGAATATTTCTCTTCCCTTTCTTACAAATTTTCACAAATGTCTGAGATTCGGGCTGTATAATATGTATCTGGCATGTAAAGCTCAATGACAGTCATTGTTTTCCTTTGTTCAAACCTTGTGTGGTAGGGAGAACAATAGCAACCCTAAAATGCCTATATCCCAATATCTGGGTTATATGAATATGTTTCTTGCAGGAAAAATGTGATGTTCTATGTGATTAAGGGTCTTGATTTGGAGACGTTATCTTGTATTACTGGAATGGGCAAACTGTAATCACAAGAGTCTTCATAGAAAGGAGGATACATTTTAAGCCACATTTTTATGTGATTGTTATGGCAGTAGTAGGAAACTTCAAGTTGAATATAACTTCCAGTGCTTTTTTTCATTTTACTTCTTTCACTTTGTACACTATGTTAAAAATACAAAAATATCTGTTATTTCTTTCTTTAGGATGTCTGATTTACCTGTTCTCTAGTACCTCACATACTAAGGTGATTATAAAGATGCTGTCATTCCTGTTTCTTGATTGTCTGAGAGCCAATCAATGCTATACTTTAATGGTATTTTAAAATCACCAAAATACCAGTTCAATCTTGTCATTTCTAGGTTCTTAAGCTAACAATGGTTCTGTTTTCTACCATGGTAAGTTCATTTCTGTCTTGCTTTCCCTAGTGTAACTTACAAGCAGCTTTCCCACACTGAGCTCTAATTTTATCAGCTAGTCTCTGCCTTTGTATTGTGCAAAATCACTTTGCCTCTCTGTCTTGGCTCATGCCTTTCCTATCACCTCTACTGCCCTCCCTTACTGTCAGCCCTTTAAATCTTTATTTCTTCATAGTCAGGCAAGTCTTACTACTGCTGATGCTTTATACTGACTAACATAGAAGCTGTAAGAGTTTCACTCCTGAAAACCACCTATTAGTTCCTATTGTTTAGCTCTTGATAGCTTTCTCATTGTTTCACATATTTCACAACTAAAATATAAGCTTTGTTTATACGTTTAAAAGTAATATATATTATTATAACTCATATATATAGTCGTATCATAAAATGCTACAATATTTTATAAATGATCATATATCTGAAATAATTTGTGATGAAAAAAATTAAAAGTAGATTAGTATCTATACTTTCTTTTCCCTGTGTGGAAGTTTTTAAAAATTTAATACCTCATTTATTCATTTGCCAAAATTCAGGTGACTGATCTGATTTGAAAGAAAAATGATAATCATTTACAATGCTCTTATTTACATAATTAGTAGTAATAATTTTTGGAATCACAAGTTCCTGTTTTTAAATGCATGCACTGATTTCTCAGTAAGCACATATTTATAGTCTTATAGTTTCTATATATGTATGCTAAGCTCTGTTTTAAATATGTATAACTCCACTGTAGTGGTGGTTCAGTTTGAATTAAGAATTGAAGCCCAGAAAAGCAGAGAGATTTGTTCTCATCCAATATCATTGAGTTGGGATTTAGCCTGGGCTAAGGTGCTCCAGGTATTCGAGCTTCTGCCAGTAAGATCCTGCCTTCCTCAACTGACTAGAGGAAAGAATCTCTCTTGAGAATGGATTTTATCCACTTGGAATTTCTAAGTTACCTTACCTCACAGTTCTTATTGAGCTTATTTTGTATTAAAATGACTTGTAGAATTGTACTAAACATGCAGTGTTTCTGGACAATTCTGTTATTCTATTCAAAAGACATGAACTGGTTTCAGAATCAGCATTTTTGAAAAGCCCCTGCATCAGGTGCAATCTTTGAGGAGCACGGTTCTCAGGCCCAGGTGACATTTGTTAGGTGATTGAAAAGAGTTGCCACAGTAGTGGATGGGAGGCATTATTACACTCTTGTCTTCTTGTTTTCAGTTTAGAATCATCAGAAAATTACTTCACAAACAAGAATATAACCCACCCTACTTTTGCTGAGATATGGAAAAGTTAAGAAGAGCAGACCAAGTGTAGAGCCCCATAGACAACCAGTATTCTGTGTGTTGGAGAAAGCTAAACTCTATGGGAACCAGTTGATCATGACCACATATAAAGGCTAAATAAGTTTATAAGCAAAGGTTAACAAGAATGATAGTAATCATTAATCAATAATTTGATTAATTCTGTATAGGAAGAGAACAGCTTATTCTCCAAGAAGATTAACAGTGCAGAACAGAAAACTAAACAAAAAGTGAACAAACAAATCCCTAGACCAAATAAGAGATATATTGTCCTTGCTAATGATGTTGTCATTTCTGGGAAGAAGTATATATATAATACACACACACACACACATAGATACACACATATACACAGGGAAATACCTTGGTTGGTTGTATAAGAAAAGAAATATGACTGTGCTGAGAGTTCAGTTATTACTTAATTCTTTTGTTACATATAATTTATCTGGTGAGTCTTAACAAACTTGGAACATTTCTTTTTGCTCTAAATAGGAAGTATACAAAGCTTTCTCGTCAAGACCAAGGATTTGTTCAGTATCAAAGTTCCTTGACATCCATATTGCTGGCTATATCGTTGTGTCTTCAACTCTTACAATCTCCTTGGTCCTGGACATTTAATTAAGGATCTCTGCCTCCATGGTCCTTGGAGCTCACTGAGAGCACCTTTCAAAAACACAAACTAGCTAGTATTTGTCACATGCCTTTTCAACAAATATGTAAAACTGGGAAGCTTCTCTTAATGGGAAAATTAGTGAGGAGAAGGGATTTATATTCCAATGTAGACAATATGTTAAAAATGATTTAACTTTTGGGAAGTTGGTTACCTTATTTTTTGGCTTAATGATACTAACATATTTCACAGGATTATTCTGAATATGAAATGATACAGTGTATTTGCTCTACTCTCATATCTAAAGACTGAGTGTGCCTTTTTATTGCCCACAGATGAATGCTCTTTCATGGGTTTATAAACTATATTTTTATGTAGTCTTCAAAACGAGGGAGCAAGTGATATTTCATCGGTAATGAAAACTGATATGTGTGTTGCCTTCACTCCCACATGGAGACGGGAGCTATGCTCACTTTCATACAGTAGGCTGTATAGGTGGCTGCCTGTCATTCTCTACTGAAAACCTTCACAGTGTGGTTGAATGCACAGATGACTTTTAACCTAATAGTTGCTTTATGGTCCTTACAGACTATGGAGTATTTTGAATGAAAAAGAGTGCCATACCTTGACAGATTTCCATCTGTTAAAAAAGGTACAATTATCTTAGTTAAAATGATATTTCTGTATTTCAAAAATAAATCAAGCCATTTCCAATCTTATTACTTCTTATTACTTCCCTTCTATTTTCATGAAATTGTCCACTCTTTTTTCCCTTATTTTGCTCTTGCTTCCATATATGAGAGAAAACATTTGCCCCTTGACTTTCTAAGTCTGACTTATTTCACTTAGCTTGAAATGTTTTTCAGCAAATGCCATAATTTTATTCTTTATAGCTGAGCAAAACTTCTTGATGTATATATGTAAATATATATCACATTTTCTTTACCCATTCATCTATTAATGGGCACCTATACTGGTTTCATGAAGTGGCTTTTGTGAATTGTGCTTCTATAAATGTTGATATACCTGTATCACTACTATAATATTCTGATTTTAGTTATTATGGGTAAATACCAGAGTGGAATAGCTAGGTCATATGGTGGTCCCATTTCTAGTTTTCTGAGGAATCTCCTTACTGCTTTCCAGAGTGATTGTATTAATTTGCAGTCCCACCAATAATATATGAGTATTCCCTTTTTCCCACATCCTCACTAGCAATTATTATTATTATTATTATTATTATTATTATTTGTATTATTGATAATTGCCACTGAGTGGAATGAGATGAAATATTGATGTAGTTTTGATTTGCATTTCCCCTGTTGCTAGAGATATTGAACAATTTTTTTCATATATTTGTTGGTTAATTGTATATTTTTCTTTTCAGAAATGTCATTTTAGTTCTCTTGCCTGTTTTATTTTATTTATTTTTTAAGAAAATGACAAAGACCCAGTTTACCAGCTCCTTTAAACCTAAGCTTCACATTATGTATTTAAACAATTGTCAAAATTTCCAGCGTTCATGAATAACTAGAAAACATCCTTAAACTTATAGTAAACTAGATATGCATTACCATTAATGTATTAATAGCTTTCATTGTTAAATAATGAAAAAAAGCTGAAATCATTTCTATAGAAAACTCATCCCAGCAATGTTCACTACCCAGCAGGATGACACTACCTGACTCACATGTCAGACACAGTGGAAAGCAGATACATGTTGGTGTTAGAATATAATCTTGTTTTAGCATCACTCAAAAGTCAAGTCTCCCTTGGATTACATTTAATAAAAGGGCAAAATGCATGTAGAGATTAAAACAATTTTAAAGACAAATAAAATAGTCCTATTTTGTGGTCCCCAAAATAAACTCAAAGGTCTATGACAAATAGGGGCTTTGATGAACTATTCATAAATTCCTTAGATTAGGTATACTTATACTGAAAGTTGAGTTCATTTTAAATCTTCAAAAATTGTTCCTGTTAATCCTCAAATGGTTCTTGTTACAATTTAACATTTCTGTTAAATGCATTGAATTTAATTACTTGTATCCAAGTGTAGCAGTGTTCCTTACTATTTGTCCTTAAGGACTTTGACTAGCTGTCTTCTTCAACTTCTACTTTTCTTCACCATTCTCAATAATTCTCTCTGTAGTGATTTTTCTGCCTTTTACTATTTTGGTAGAAGTTGATATACATTTGAAGTTGCCCGTCCCACTGCTTTCAAATGATGTAGAAGAGAATGAAGTGATACCACTGTGACCTAGTGACCCAAATGAAGTAAATCCTGTATCCAATGAAGAAAACTTACTTCCAAATTATAGAAATCTTCTGAAAGCAGAGAAAAACAAGCGTGTATCTTGGTTTCTGCTTCCTCAAGATCCCCTTCAGTTCCCAAAACAGTCTTCAAAAGGGTCTTCAAAGAAGTCAAATGAAAATGAGTCCCCACCACCACCAACAAATTCCCTGAAGACATCATTTGAGTTCTGGAATGTGAAGCCAAACTCAAATGAACCATCAAAATGACTAGCGCCTCCTCCTCCACCACATAATCTTTCTTAGCCATACTTGTTATAGATGCCCCATTTCTTTTTTTTAGCATCTGATGATATGTTTCATTTACTTGTTTGAATTTTCTCTCTGCTTCTCTTTTATTCTCCAAACTTTTATCTGGATGCCTCTTTAGAGCCAGTTTCTTATATGCCTTTTGATATCGTCTGGTGAGCCATGTCTCTGCATGCTTAGGACTACATAGTAATTCATCATGTTTTAACAGATTGTTGGGACAAATCTGAGGTCATAGTGCAGCTGTGTGGGTGGCAACACCAGCCTCTTGCTTATTTATTGATTAGGATATTTGTTATTTTGGTGGTAAGTTTTTTGAGTTCCTTATATATTCTAGTTATCACTCCCCCATTGGAGAAGTAACTGGCAAACGTTTTCTTCCATTGTGCAGGCTTTCTAATCATGCTCTTAATATTTTCCTTTGCTGTGCAAAAGTTTTTAAATTTGAAGCCATCCCATGTATTGATTCTTGGTTTTATTTCTTGATATTTAGGGGGTCTTGCTGAGAAAGTTGTAGAATAATAGGAGGATTGGTGTTAGTCCTTTAAAGATCTGATAGAACTTGACTGAGAATCCATCTTGTCCTGGGGTTTTCTCTATTGGAAGATTTTTAATCACTATTCCAATCTCATTTCTTGATGTTTGTCTATTTAGATGTTCTATATCCTTACTGTTCAATCTGGGTAGATCATATATGTCTAGAAATTTGTCAATATCTTCTAGATTTTCCAGTTTATTAGAGTATAAATTTTCAAAATAATATAAACCCTCTGGATCTTAGATGTGTCTGTGGTGATATCTTCTTTTTCATCTCTAATTTTGTTTATTTGAGACCCCCCTTGTGTGTGTGTGTGTGTGTGTGTGTGTGTCTTTGTTAGTTTAGTTAAGGGTTTGTCTTTTTGAAGAACCAACTCTGTTGCATTGATTCTTTGTCTTTTATTTTTTCCTCAATTTTATTAATTTTTGCTTTGATTTTAATTACTTCTTGTCTTCTGCTGATTTTAGAATGAGTTCTTTTTCTAAGGCTTTTAAGTGTAACATTAGATTATTTACTTGGGATCTTTCTTCTTTTTTTAAATGTAGGAACTCAAGGCTACTCTTAGAACTGCCTTTATACTGTCCTGGATAATTTGATACGTTGTACCTCTCTTCTGATTTGTTTCTATGAATTCCTTAATTTCTTCTCTGATCCTTTTTCATTTGAAGGTGTATTATTTATTCTTCATTTGTTAAAATGGTTTCTCTTTTTTATCTTGTTGATTTCTAATTTCATGCCATTGTGATCTGAGAGGATGCAAGACATCTCTATTTTGTATATTTATAATCATTATATGTTATTGTTGGATGATTTCCTTAAGTGGCATAAAGTTACCTTGTTTGTATCTTCTGATTAATTTTAGCTTGCAGTCTACTTGGTCTGAAATGAGAATAGCTATTCTTTCTTCTTTTCAGTCTCCGTTTGCACAGTATATCTTTTTCCATTCTTTTAATTTTAGCCTATGAATGTCTTTGTTTAGAAGGTGAGTCTCTTGTAATTAATACATTTTTTGCCATATCAACTTGTTTTTTAATACATCATACAAACCTATATTATTTGGTTGAACAGTTTAGACCAATTACTTAGGTCTGACAAGCTAAGACTTGATTTGTGTTCTAAACTATTGCCTGTTTTGGAGAAAGTTCCGTGTTTTACTGCGAAGAAAGTAAATTTGGTTTTGATGGATGAAATACTCAATACCTGTTAAGTCTGTTGATCAATAGTGTAGTTCTTAAAAATCTTTACCATAGTCTGTATGACATATCTTTTGGTGCAAGAGATGTAATGAAATCACACAGTATTATTGTATTGGGGTCTGCTTGATTCTTTATATTGCATAGGGTTTGTTTTATGTATGTAGGTGCACCAATGTTTGGGACATAAATTTTTATAATCATTATATCTTGTTTCATGGTTCCCTTAACCAGTATTAAGTGATCTTTTTTGTCTCTTTCAATTAATTTTGGCTTGAAGTCTACTTAGTTTCATATAACAGTACATACCTTTACTTTCAGTATCCATTTGCATGGTATATCTTTTTCCAATCTTTTAGCCCATGGTTCTTTGCCTGAAAGGTGAGTCTCTTGTAAATGACATGGTTAGGCCTTGGTGTTTAGTCCATTCTACCAAACTATGGCTTTTGATTAGAGAGATTAGGCCATTTATTTCAATGACTTTATAGAGAGATGATTTTTATCTCCTGCCATTTCAATTTATTTCTAATACTTAATTCAGGCTGGATACTGAAATTCATTCATATACTGACTCTGATATTTATGTTTTACTTCTTCTGCATGAAATATTTCATTGAGTATGTTTTGTAGTGCAGGCTTAGTGGCTATGTCTTCTTTTAGTTTCTGCTTGTCATGCAAGTTTTTTATTTCATCTTCAATTTTTAAGGATTGTTTTGCTGGATATAGTAATTTTTGGCACCTTTTAAAAATTGTTTTTTTTTTAGATTTACATGACAGTAGAGTGTATTTTGATATATTATATTACACATACATGGAGTATAACTTATTCTAATTAGGATCCCATTCTTGTGGTTGTACATCACGTGGAGTTTCACTGGTCATGTATTCATATATGAACATAGGAAAGTTATGTTTGATTTATTCTACTGTCTTTCCTATTCCCATCCTCCCTCCCTTCCCTTTATTCCCCTTTGTCTAATTTAATGAAGTTCTATCTGCCCCCCTTATTGTGTGTTAGCATCTGCATATTAAAGAAAACATTCAGCCTTTGGTTTTTGGGATTGGCTTATTTTATGTAGAATGATTATATCTAGATCCACACATATACCAGCAAATGCCATAATTTAATTCTTCTTTAAAGCTTGGTAATATTCCACTGTGTCTATATACTATGTTTTCTTTATCCATTTATCTGTTGTAGGGCACCTGTGTTGATTTCATAGCTTAGCTATTTGTGAATTCAGCTGCTAAAAATGTTGATGTGGCTGTATCACTGTAGTATGCTGATTTTAAGTCCTTTGAGTATATATTAAAGAGTGAGATAACTGGGTAAAATGGTGATTCCATTCCAAGTTTTCTGAGGAATCTCTATATTGCTTTCCAGAGTAGTTGCAGCTTGCAGTCCCACCAACAATGTATGAGTGTACCTTTTTCTCCACATCTTTGCCAACATTTATAATTACTTGTATTCTTGATAACTGCCATCATGACGAGTGAAATGGAATCTCAGTATAGTTGTAATTTGCATTTCTCTAATTACTAGAGATGTTGAACATTTTTTTCATACATTTGTTGACCCTACTTATTTCTTCTTCTGTGAAGATTGCACGTGTTTTTTTTTTCCCCCCATGGCTTGACATATATTATTTATAATTCCAAGCCCTACTGGCTTTCAGGAACTAGGCTGAGAAGTCAGGTGAAAATGGCTTACTTGTAAGTGTAATCTGCTGTTTTTCTTTTGTAGAATTCAAAATTCTATCATTATTCTATTTATTAGTTATTTGAATTATAAAGTCTTGAAAGGCATATGTTTTGATTTTATATGGGTTCTAAATGCCTCTTGTATTTGAATTTTAATCTTGTTCCTCAGGTTTGGAAAATTATTAGGTGCTATTTTATCAAAAAATTTGTGCATTTCTTTAACTTGTATTTCAGTGTCTTATTTGCACAAATTTTAGATTTGGTATCTTAAAGTTGTCCAAAATATTTGAATGTTCTAGCCATGATCTCAATATATCTTAATTATTATCTATTTTCAAAATTATACACTTTATTTTCAAGTCCAGAGAATATTTCTTTAAAGCAGTCTAATCTATTGATGATGCTTTTAAATGAATTTTTAATTTCATTTGTTGAATCTTCATTTTGAAGATTTGTATTTGGTTCCTTTTCAAAATCTCTATCTCCTTATTAAAATTTCCTTTCACTTCTTATATATTCTCTCTTAGTTCATTTGTTAGGTCTTATTTTTGTTCATTGAACAAAATTAGTTTAATTATTAGTTTTATAATTATTAATAGTTTTATAAATGATTTTCCTGATATTTCCTCCACTGTGGGGTCAATGGGGTCAGTTGTGTTGTGAACTATTTGGGGCAGCTTGTTCCCTTGATTTTTCATATTACTAGCATTTCTACCCATCTTCTGGCATAATTATCTCTTCTATTTTTATATAAGGGACTCTTTAGGGAGTTACTTTTTCCTTACTATATATACTGGATTGAGAACATATGTTGGTTTCAATATTCTCATTCAATTTGAACTTACTACTATGTCTAGTCTCTAGCACCACCTTGAGAGGGATGATAAGAACCAGTAATTACAGCCAAGTCAGAACAATGTGTTACACTAATAAATCTTTTAAAAAACTTACTAACAATGTTCTTTTGTAGTCCACTAATCTGAGTGATAAATTAGAGTAATTTTTTGAATTTGTTGAGAAATTAGATTGTAAGGAAAGTAAAAATTACTTTAAAACTATATTTAGCTTTTTGGTCAGCTTGTTTTATCAGTGCTTTCATTTTGGGCTGTGGAAGAGTTGAGATTTGCTATTTTCCCTCCACCATTTTTTCTGAGAGTGAGTTAGTTAATTCATTCATTCATTCATTCATTCATTTTTCTTGGTCAGATTTTTGAAAGAGTCTTTTCTTTTTGAGGTTTCAGTTATTGTGCAGTGTATTTATCCTTAGTTCTGCCCCTAAGTGGTCAAACTTCTTAGGGAACATGTGCAGATTTCCTTCACATCTTGGTCACTTAGGGTTTTCACCTAAGTGGTCAAACTTCTTAGAGTTCACGTGCAGATTTCCCATCCATCTTGGCTGGACAGCTTTGACACCCCTCCCTGCTTTTTCCGGGAGTCTTAGACCACATGCTAGAGAGTGGAGAGTAAAATGCACTATCAGCCTATTTTCCAGCTCTTTCTAGGCTTGGATGAAGATGACTAAAGTTTCACTGATTCAGTCTGAATTTAAATGGTCTCAATCTCCCTTCCCCCACCAATATCAGTCAGACTCCTCATCCAGAGCTTAGATTGCTTGTTTAAAGCAAAAGAATTCTTCACTCTTCCCAGCTTTGTAATCTCAATTTGCCAGTGCTGAACTTCTGTTTTTATTCACTCTTGGGGAGCTGCTATGATAGTGTGGCTTCCTATGAAGAATTTATTCCATCCTCTAAAGGGATCGGCTACATGGTTTTAAAAGATATTAAAAGCATGGTCTGGGGTTAAGGATATAGCTCACTTGGTGGAGTGTTTGCTTCTCATGCATAAGGCCCTGGGTTCAATCCCCAGCACCACACACACAAACACAAAAAGCATAGTTCATTAAGAGTGAAGATGTGAGGATATAAATGTAAGAGGAAGGTTGGGATATTCCAAAGGTGAGAGTAGAGAAGGTGGAAGCAAGGTAGTGCCTGAAGGTCCTAAAGAAGAGAGAGGTGATGCAGTAGAAGAGAGAGAGCAAGATATTTTGCTATTAGAGAGAGAGGTGAGGACAGAGAGACTAATAAAACAAGCAAACAAGTAGAGCAGAACAACAGCCCTCCAGCACCAAACAACAAACTGAAAGAATGAAAAATTAAAAAAAAAACAAATAAAACAAAAGAAGTCACTACCACATAGGAAAAAAAGAACAAAATAATAAAAATGTTCATAAAAGGAAAAATAAATGAGAAAATAGGAAAATTTAAAAACAAACAAACATAGGAATATATGTATATACTTGAATCCAGCAACAGACCCAGAACAATAAAAACAACAAGCAAACAAACACACTAAAAGAGGAAAAGAAAAAAAATTTTTTCCACTGAGATAGTTGATGTTGAGTATTTGTGTCCTGTTCCAGACTGTCCTTCTGCCCCTTACTTCTTGGCCGATGTGCCTCTTAGAGGGAACCAGGGCTGGATGGTACGAAAACCAATCTCCTTTTGTGAGTTTTGCTTCTCCACCTGCTGGAGTAGATTGGAAGTGTAGCTGGTGGGGATGATTCAGTTTCTCTGCACATCAGTGCAGGGGGTGCAACTACAAGTACCTTCTATTGGGATTTTGTCTGGTTATTTCAGATCAGTGCTTTTCCTGGTTGAAAGTGGTACAGATATCTATTTGGGGGAATTTGGAGATATCTATTTGGGTAATGATGGGTGTCAAGCTTTCAAACAAAGTTTGGACTTTGGGGGTATATATTCCAAAGTGATTAAATCCTTGCACACCTAGTGCTGGCTAGATGTCAATCTTAGCTGGATATCTGGGTTTCTAGTGTCTCCCCAGAGTTCTGTTCAAAGGGCAGGGTGGATGGTGCATGGCAGTTCTCTTGTAGCCCACCCACCACCCAAATACAGATTTCCAAATCTCTATATTGGAATGTAATCATACTTACCTGATAGATTTCTCCAGTCCTTTTCATCATGTCTGTAGTAGTTTGTGCCACAGAACTCAAAGGGAGAGCAGATTTCACTCTCCTTTGTACCTCTGCCTTTACACTCCCAGCTTCCACTCTTCTGTGTTTTGGGATTGTGATTTGCCGGGTGAGCTTTATGTCATGTAGTAAGCACTGACTGAGACAGAGTTGGAAGTATTTGCTAAGGACTCTCAGTTCCCCTGGGGATCAGGCTTAAACTCCTCTGGCTAGATCTCCACCTTAGTTTCTCACTTAGAAGTTGAGAAACATGGAACGCATTTTGCATGCCACGTTTGTCTACTGTGTTGCTCTTTCCTGTTGTGTTGCACCTCCCTTTGTGGTGACAGCACCACCGCCATTTTGGAGTCATGTGTATTTTCTTATGTCTTCTTTTCTTCACTCACCTTGTTATAAAGCTGTATTCCTGTCATTTCAAATTCCAAACAACAGAGCATGCAGAAAGTGCCTCTTTCTCTACTCTGCCAATTTGTGCTCCCCCTGGTTTCATTTTTTTTAAATCACTAGGTTTACAGTTACCTTGAACATCATTCAGTTATGAATCAACTCAATAATAGAAGAGATTTGAACAGATCAACAAGAAAATAGAAAACACATTGGGCTTACTTCATGAGCGGCTGCTTTTTATTTGTTTAATCCATTTTGAACACTTTAGTTTAAGCATAATTTGCTTTTGTAGAGTACAGTTGACAACAGACTTAAAAGAAATGAATGTTTCTAATAGTTTCTTATCATTAACAAATTTATTAATCAGGAAATTCAGTCTTCTGGTGAATGAGAAGTTTATCTCAGAAGTACCAGCACTAGGGGCTGGGGCTATGGCTCAGCGGTTGAGCGCTTGCCTCGCATACGTGAGGCACTGGGTTCGATCCTCAGCACCACATAAAATAAATAAAGATATTGTGTTCATCTACAACTAAACAAAATATTTTTTTTTTAAAAAAAGAAGTACTAGCACTACAAGTGGAGAATATTATTAGAGTAATCTTTGGGAAATAGTCTAAAAATGTAGAAGTGTAGCATTTTTAATGAAATAATGAAGCACTCGCTCATGAACACATGTAACTTTAATCAAATATCTTTTGAAAAGCTAAAAATGTAAAATGAGTCCAATGGCAATAAAGCCAAGCTAAAAAATACATTAACTACACACAGGTTCATGGGGTCAAGCAAGGCTTATTTTGTTTTCTGCGTTCTTCTCAGTTCATAAGAACACAAAGACTATAAACTTGACTTAATTATTTGTATATCTTTGATTCTTTCAAACTTGATTTAAAAAAAACCCTGCAAATTAGGACAAGACATGTATCCTGTCACTCCTAAAAATATTCTTTAGTATATGTCACATTATCCATTTTATGACAATTGCCACAAAGTCAGAATTTATATTTTTAACATTACTAAACTCCATTTATGTGAGCAAGGTCCATTTCACATAGGATCCAATGATAGCAGTTGCAAATAAAAACTGAGTGGAATGCCTTGGGAGTGATTTTCTTATTTGACATCAGTATACATTTTGTTAGGTACCATATTTTGAATGTGATAATAACAGATAGAGTGGGGACCAAAGCTCCCATCCCCTTTAAATTGACTCTGGCAATTACACCCCTGGTATATACTGTTTATCTCTCCTCTATCCAGTGTAAAAATCACATCTGTCAGGAAATATGGACTTTTTATGCAATCATTTATTGATTCATGACTGTGAGAAAGCCATAGAAATAAAAAATAAGGGAATAAAACATGGTTACATAGTAAAGTGTGAGCACCGTCTAGAGATAAAAAGGAAATTTATGTTAGCATTGAAGTGAAGAGGAAATATCTTTGGGTTTAGCATTAAGGTTATTAAAAGATTTGCATAGAATAGGATATGGCAACTATTAAAATTTTAAATATGCATTAAGAATTTAAAAGTTCACAGGCTTATGTACTATTATACTTACCCAGTTACGAATACCTTAGTAAAAATGAAAGATTTGGGATTTTTTAGTATTTTACTCATCTTAGTATTTTCATCTAATCATGTGCTTTTTTCTATAGATGCTGTTTGAATGCTTGTTTGAGTTGAACTACGCAAGATGAGAATGTACGGACTGTTTCTTCACAGATGTAAACCTATTACCTAGTCCAGTCCTGGCCACGTGACAAGGATTTAGTGAATATATTCAGTATATATAGGAATATATATTCAGTCAATATATATATTCAGTAAATATATATGTGTGTGTATATATATGTATATATGCATACATATGTATATATACACACACGTTTCACATTACCCATTTTATGACAATTGCCACAAAATCAGAATTTATATTTTAACATTATTAAAATCCATTTATGTAAGCAAGGTCCATTTCACATAGGATACTATGATAGCAGTTGCAAATAAACAAGAAGAGTGGAATGCCCTGGGCGTGTATGAGGGGTGTGTGTGTGTGTGTGTGTGTGTGTGTGTATCTATATATCTATCTATATACATAATTTGGTAAATAAATGAATGAGAAAAAATACTCAACTTTTTTTTCTTTTATTTCTTTTTTTATTTTTTAAAACAGAATGCATTTCAAGTCACAGTACATATATGGAGCACAATTTTCTATTTCTCTGGTTGTAAACATGGTAGAGTCATATCATTCGTGTCTTCATAGATGTACCTAGGGTAGTGATGTCCATCTCATTCAACCATCTTTCCTATCTCCATAACCCTTCCCTTTCCTTCCCTCCCTTTGGCCCTATCCGAAGTTCCTCCATTTCTCCCATGCTATCCACTCCTACCCCCATTATGGATCAGCGTCCACTACTCAGAGAAAACATTCAGCCTTTGGTTCTTTGGGATTGGCTTACTTCATTTAGCATGATGTTCTCCAACTCTATCCATTTATCTGCAAATGTCATGATTTTTTTCTCTTTCAATGCTGAGTAATATTCTATGTGTATATATACCACAGTTTCTTTATCCATTCATCTAGTGAAGGGCATCTAGGTTGCTTCCACAGTTTAGAAATTGTGAATTGTGCTGCTATAAACATGAAGTGGGTGCATTACCGTAGTAGGCTGGTTTTAAGTCTTTAGGGTATAGACTAAGGAGAGAGAGCGCTGGGTCAAATGGTGGATTTCATTCCAAGCTTTTTAAGGAATCTCCATACTGCTTTCCAGATTCGTTGCACCAAGTTTGCAATTCCACCAACAATGTTTGAGTGTGCCTTTTTCCTTACATCCTCACCAACACTTATTGTTGTTTGTATTCTTGATAACTGCCATTCTGACTGGTGTGAGATGAAATCTTAGAGTAGTTTTGATTTGCATTTCTCTAATTGCTAGGGATGTTGAACATATATTTGTTGATCGATTGTCTATCTTCTTCTGAGAAGTGTCTGTTCAGCTCCTTAGTCCATTTATTGATTGGGTTGTTTGTTTTTTTGATGTTAAATTTTTTGAGTTCTTTATATATGCTGGAGAGCAGTGCTCTATCTGATGTGCGTGTGGCAAAAATTTGCTCCCTGAATGTAGGCTCTTTGTTCACCTCATTGATTGTTTTTTTGTTTTTTTGGTTTTTTTGCTGAGAAGAAGCTTTTTAGTTTGAATCTATCCCATTTATTGATTCTTGATTTTGTTTCTTGCACTTTAGGAATCTTCTAATCTGATATGATGAAGGTTTGGGCCTGCTTTTTTCTCTATTAGGCTCAGAGTCTCTGGTCTAATTCCTAGGTCCTTGATCCACTTTGACTTGAGTTTTGTGCATGGTGAGAGATAGGGGTTTAGTTTCATTTTGCTGCATGTGGATTTCCAGTTTTCCCAACACTGTTGAAGAGGCTGTCTTTTCTCCAATGTATGTTTTTGGCACCTTTGTCTAGTATGAGATAACTGTATTTATGTGGGTTTTTCTCTGTGTTTTCTATTCTGTACTGTTGGTCTACATGTCTATTTTGGTGCCAATATCATGCTATTTTTGTTTCTATAGCTCTGTAGTATAGTTTCAGGTCTGTATTGTGATTCTTCTTGCTTTACTCTTCTTACTAAGGATCACTTTGGCTATTCTGGGTCTTTGATTTTTCCAAACGAATTTCATGATTACTTTTTCTATTTGTATAAGGAATGACATTGAGACTTTAATTAGGATCGCATTGAATCTGTACAATGCTTTGGGTAGTATGGCCATCTTAACAATATTTATTCTGCCTATCCAAGAGCATGGGAGATCTTTCTATCTTCTAAGATTTTCTTCAATTTCTTTCTTTAGTGTCCTATAATTTTCATTGTAGTAGTCTCTCTTGTTAGATTGATTCCCAAATAAAAAATACTCAACTTTGAGAAAAGATTAAACTATTTATATTAATAAAAGTCAATTCTCATAGTTAAACAAAATATGTTATTTGGAATTACTGTATTTAAAAAGCCTGAATTATTAGCATCACCTCTAGGTTGCATATACTAAGATATGTTTGGCTTTTCAACTGATTTCACAAATTCTGTGGGGGTTATTTTAGTTTAATTTTGTTTACTTTTTTAAATCTTTAAGTCCATAAATATTTGATCTTATTGTCAAGGACATTTAAGATTGATCAATAAGAAAAGGAAGTTTTTTTCTAAACAATACTAAAATTGCAGTCTAAGAAGAAATACAGTATTAATCATTTTTTTTACCAAAATTCTATCTGGATTCATAAACTTGCATGAAAGCATCTTTTCCCTTGATTGCCAGCATGAAATCTTGTGGGTGTATACTTCTACATTCCATCTCATAAAGTCTCTTTCCATTTTATAACTTAAAGCACCCAAATTCTCCTATTGTCTTTCAACACACAAAAATATCTGTTACCTCCCTCCATTTGATCAAATAATATCATTGTATATGAGACCAGTTATATAAATTCTAAACTGTGAATTAAACTTATTTTAATGTTTTAACTTACGGAAACTAAAAACCAAGTTATCCTCATCATGGTCATTTCGGTTAATGCCATTTTAATGTTGATTCCTTTGCTATGACTTGCAGGTGGGGATGATATTATAATATGACTTCTTCCTTACAATGTGCCCTTTTCATTCTTTTCCCCCCAATCTTAGCACAGCTTCTCTCCTCAGTCCTTACCACCTCTATTCCCATACATCATATGCTATTATAGTAAATGTTTCATTTAAAGCCCCCAGGGAAAATTAACTCCACTTACACCATTCATCTCTGGTCTTGATCCCAAGTACAAGTCTTTCATTACCCAGCTTTTTTCAGATTCTTATTCCTTGACTACCCTAACTAATCTCCCCAAGGCTCATTTCTCTCTAGCCCTACTCTCTACAAAAATTCTTTCATTATATGCCTTTAGGAATTTTCTTTCTAGTGCAACAAGTTCCCATGCATCATTATCTACACTTCCTAACTGCAGCATGGTACTTCCTAGTGGCACTTCTTTCTCTTATGCAAGTACAGGATGATCAAAGGTTTAGAAATGACATGGACCTCCTCCTGGATCTCCACAGTCGTCTTAAACTTAATACTGTTTTCCCTTTTATTTCTGTGAGATTTATGCTCTCTAGATATGCCACTTTTTAATCTTCTTTTTTTTCTATATCAATCTCTAGGCAAATTCTTCACCTCAGTGAGCACTATGACAACTAGTTCAAACTTTTAATTTAGGCTCTTTCTCTGCTGCACAGCTGCCAGGAGCTGAGAAGCATTCCTCTGCCACTATCCTTATGCCGTTATGTTCTGCCTCATCTTGGGCCTAGAGCAATGGAGTCAGACTGAATCTCTGAAACCATAAGCCCAAATATACGTTTCCTTCTCTCTTTAAAAAAAAAAGGATAATAGGGGCTGGGGTTGTGACTCAGTGGTAGAGCACTTGCCTGGCATGTGTGAGGCTCTGGGTTCGATCTTTAGTACCACATAAAAATAAATAAACAAAATAAAGGTATTTTGTCTATCTACAACTAAAAAAATATTTTTAAAAAGGACGATAACAACAATTTTTACTCAAATCATTCAGAAATTTAACCCTTTAGCTCTTTGAGTTTGTTTTGATTAATAGCACATATATAATTGTTTGGATATGAGGTGTTTCCCCAAAGCTCCTGTATTATTGCAGAGGTAAAATGATTGGATTGTGAGAGATGTAACCTAATCATTCCACCCTAGTTTGAATGGATTGGGTGGTAACTATAAGCAGGTGGGGCATGAGTAGAAGAGGTACATCATTGTGTGTGTGTATCCTAGGAGGGTGCATTTTTCCCTATGGCTCCTTTCTCCTTCTCTCTATTCTCTGACCCCTCCAAGAGCTGAGCAGCTGTCCTCTGCTGGGCCCTTCTCCTATGATGTGCTGCCTCACCTTGGGTCCAAAGCAATGGAGTCAATCATCTATGGACTGAGACCTCTGAAACTGTTAGCTCCAAATAAACTTTCCCTTCTCCTAATGTTCATAGGCTATTTTGGTCACAGTGATGAAAAGTTAACTAAAACAGCATACTTCTATTATCGCTTTTAACTTTGCTACCACTTAATTCTTAATTCCTCTCTTCAATGCTTTGATAGTCTTGCTATTCTTTTTTAAAATATATTTATTAATTTTTAGTTATCCAGTAGAATCTATGTATATTGTTTAAGAAAGAATGAGTAGAAGCAATACAGTGTAGATCTCATGAACTATAAACTATTCAATATATAAAACAACGCAATATATAAAGATTATATAAATTATTCTGTATAAATAAATTAAAAACAGTCTACAGAAGATGTAGGAATAAGATTAAAAACATGAAATTGAATTAATCACATTGGTTTTCTGTATTCAACAAAAGCATTTCCCAAGTAAAATGGATTATAAAATGGAAAGAAAATTAGAGAAGGAAAAAAGAGTACATAAATGAAAAGAATGAATAAAATTAAACAAGTTTTTAAACATTGTTTTGAAATTAAGAAACTGACTTCATGTTTCATCTCTGATATGTTAAGTAATCAAAAGTCATCAATCTTATCCTTACAGTAACAAAAATATCTGAAAATCAAATTACATTTTCTGAACCCAACAATCTACTGCTAGAGCTGTCAACTGGTATACATAATCTTGAAGAATGGCTGGAGACAGAATATGTACTAATTTGAGATTAAGGAAACCTTGAGGTCCTGTAGACTTAGGGAAACCCTCACAGTTCCAAAGTTTTCCTTCCAGATACCCTACCAGTTTCCCACTGAAGATTTCAAAAGACCTCATGTCTCTGATAAGATTAGGTTGTGAATTAAAAATAAAGTCAATTAAGGACAAAATTCCAAAGAAAAATATTGGGAATATTGTAGTCAGAGATAGGAGTAAGGGTGCCAGTGGGGGTGGTACACGTTGATGAGACACTTTTGAAAGTCATAGTTTTCAGACATAGACCCACTTAAAGATTGGATAAGATTAGAAAAAATTCCTTTATCCCATATCTGACCTGCACATCAGCAAGGATCTGGTATAATAACAATCAATTACAGCTAAAAGATTTGTAATATACAGATTCTTTCTTCCTGAAGTAGTGTTTAAGGAAACTCAAATAGTAAGATAAAAAAAAAGTACAGGATGTAAACTTAAAGACTCTGGTACCTGTAGCTGAAAGCAAGCATTAAACACCAGACAAGTCCTCACCAGATAAAATAAATACTCCTATCAGTGGCCTATTTGCCTCGCTTTTTATTATTCAATAAAACATGTCTGGATTTCAACAAAAAAATTACAAGACAGGCCAGAAGACATGCTAAAATGTGTCTGAAGATAAAAATTAGGCTCAAACATAACATGCATGTTTGAATTGTGAAGTTAAAAAAAAACTAAATTAATTATGATTAATATGTTAAATACTCTAATGGGAAAAAAGTATATAGCATGCCAAAACTTATAAACTATGTTAGGGAAAATGGAAATTTTAAGAATCAAAACAAAATTCTAGAAATTAAACAAGCTGAAGTAGAAAGGAAGAATGCCTTTTGATGCCATCAATTAAATTGTGGCCAAGGAAAGAAACCATGATCTTGATGAAAAGCTAATTAAAAATTTCCCAAACAAAAATACAAAGAAAATAAAAGCAACTCAAGAAGGGTGGAACAATATCAAAGAATAAAACATGCATAATTAGAATACAAAAAGAAAAAAAGAAAACCAAGCAGAAAAATAATTGAAGTAAAACTATCTGAAAATTTTTCAAAAACAAAGATGAGATAAAAAGCACAGATTTTGAGAGAATATCAAGTAGGATAAGCAACAACTATAAATAGGTGAATAAATAAATTAATACCTAGTCATCTCATATCCAAAGTACAGAAAACTAAAAACAAAGACAAAAATTTGAAAGAAGAAAGAAAAGTAATTGCCTTACTTATACAGCTATAGAGGAATAAGGATAAAGAAATTCATTGGATAGCACAATAACCAATTTTTATCTTCAACTGATGTTCCTAACATAGTCCTTTTCTCCATTGCAGGCGTAGCCCTAAGCCAACATCCATGTGAATTCCACAATCTGGGTCTTTTAAAAATTTAATCTGCCAGTCTATATCTTTTAATTGATGAGTTTAGGCCAGTAACATTCAGAGTTATTATTGAAATATGGCTTGTATTCTCATTCATTTTAGTTTGGTTTTGGTTCTTAACTTGACTTTGGTTTCTCCTTTAATTGGCTTTTGCTTTAGTGTAGTTCCTCCTGTTGCATCCAACCCGCACCTCTCCCCAAGAAGTGCAGCCAAGACAACTCTGCAGAAGCAGCAAAGTTTATTGAGGAAACAGGCACACAGGCCAATCGATTGGGATAAGCTCTCCTTTCCTTCAGAGAGTGACCCTGAAGTGAGGGTTTTATAGGTTATTATAGGGCGGGCTAGCTACATGACTCAGAAAAACATGATTTGGCTGATATTCAATCTATAGTTATTTACAGTTCAACTGTGACAGTGCCTCCTATGTCCTCTTTCAGTTTCTGGAACTTTAGGTAACTGGCCAGAGGGGTCTGGCAGCCTGTGGTTTTGCCCCCCCATTCCGTGAGAAGCAAGCATAGCAAAGCATTAATCATAGAAGCACAAAGAGCAGGTTAGCTGATACATGCAGGCCTGAGCCAGAGTGACTCCATTTTGAGTTTGGATTTTACACTCCCTTTGCCAATTTTCATTGTTGTTTTTCATTTCCTCCTCATGGAATATTTTTCCAAGAATGCTCTCTAGTGCAGGCTTTCTTGCTGTAAATTCTTTTAACTTTTGTTTATCATGGAAGGAATGTTTTTATTTCATCATCAATTCTGAAGCTTAATTTTTCTGGATATAAGATTCTTGGTTGGCACCCATTTTCTTTCAGAGCTTGGTATACGATGTTATAGGATTTCCTGACTCTGAGGGTCTGGGTTGAGAAAACTACTGAAATCCAAATTGGTTTCCCCTATATGTAATCTGTTCCTTCTCCTTTGTAGCCTTTAAAGTTCTATCTTTATTGTGTATGGTAGTCATTTTCATTATAATATGCCTCAGTGTGGATCTGTGGTAGTTTTGTACATTTGGTGTCCTGTAAGCCTCTTGTATTTGATTTTCTGATTCATACTTCATGTTTGGGAAATTTTCTATATTATTTCATTGAAGAGATTGTGCATTCCTTTGGTTTGTACCTCCGTGCCTCCCTCTATGCCAATATTCTTAGATTTGGTCTTTTCATGTTATCCCATAGCTCCTGGATGTTCTGTTCATGGTTTCTTACCATCTTCATTGTGTGATCAACTTTATTTTCAAGATTATATATTTTGTCTTTATTGTCTGAAGTTCTGTCTTCTAAGTTCTCTAGTCTGTTGGTGATGCTTTCTATTGAATTTTTTATTTGGTTTATTGTTTCCTTCACTTCAAGGATTTCTGCTTCGTTCTTTTTCAAAGTCTCTATCTCTTTCTTGAAGTAATCTTTTGCT
>CM053406.1:50672734-50716350 GCA_028644305.1 Xerus rutilus
TAAAATGTGACATCCTACTACTCTGATTCCATTATTTCTTCTAACAGACAGCTCCAGACAAGAAGTAATCTCACTGAGACAGATGAATCTGTATGGCTCTAATTTCCATATGAATTGCAAGATTAAGGAAGAGGATTTGTGCCTTGAGTCTCATAAGATGTATAAAAATGAGCATCACATATGTCAGGAGAAGGCACCTTAATAAAACTTAGGCTTTGGGGAGAACTGAGGCAGATGTGGAATGTAAAACTATTTTCCTTTTTCTTTTCTTTGAATGTGGAACAGCAACTTTAAAAAGCGAATGGCCTCTTTTATTGGTGGACTTCAGTAGTAAAGGAAATGCGTTCTATTGCTCATTGCCAAAGAAAGGGAAGGATTGTCTGTGCTCTGTTATGTGACAGTCCTGTGGTGAGCCCAGAAGCATAAATTGTGGACAAATCCCCATAGCAGTAGTAAGGCGAACAAATTGCCTTTATATATTTTAAGCATAAAAGTTAAGAGCAGATATAAGTAATGGCAAAAATTCATATGAGCTAAGGGGCCACATTGTAGTTGGTATGGCAACTATCACTTTGAATTTTCTGACCTTGGTGTAAAATAAAATTCTAACTATGTTCTTTCCAATAATGGAAACACATAAGGTGCTTGGTAAGTATGAGACTTGTTTATAGAGACCAGCTTCTGAGTCCATGCAAATGAAATACTAGGAATGCAGGGTAAAGTAGTAATATATATTTTTCACCAATGATTGCATCTCTTCTGATAACATATTTCAAACATTAACTTAACAAGTCATTAGATATGTTGGGATATGTTTTCCTTCAATGAAATTTTCCTTAGTGATTGCCATACATTTAATTAGTTATTTATTCATTAATTTAACAAATATTTATTCAGCAACTATTATATATCTGGTGCCATTTAAAGAACTTTGCATACAATGGTGAATGGGAGACAAAAAAAAAGTTTTCATGAAACTTTCTCTCTATTGAGGTAGATGGATTTAAACCGAAATAAGTGAATTATGAAACTACATTAGATTATTGTAAATTATATGGCAAGCAAAAGAGCACCTAAAAGAGACACAAAGCAGTGGGGTCAGATAAGTGACCAAGGAGGTCCTTACTGAGTTTACTGCTGTGTGAAGACCCAAAGGCTGTGTGTGAGGAGATGGATGATTATGTGACTTCTAGGGAAAGCACACCAGGAACCCCTGAAAGACTGTGCACAGAGCATGCCTAGTGAGCTCCAAGAACCCTGGAGAACAGCCTAGTGAATAGGGCAGAATAGTCTCACACAAAATCAAAAGATGAGAGGCAAGGGAGAAAGAGAGTAAACATCCTTAGGCTTTGTAGATCAGGGTATTGCAAGGAGTGTGCCTTTAACTCGGAGTGAGCTGGCCCCTTACCACAGGGCTGTGAGTAGAATAAGAAGTTCTGGCTCAAGTGTCAGTAGGGACATTCTGGTTGCCCTGTGGTGGAAGACGGTAGTGAAGGCAGGAAGGGTGGCATGTAGCCATGCAGCCCAGGTAGGGCTATACTAGTGATCTGTATACATTACAGCAGAAGGTACAGCTGAGGGGGTAGTGAGAAGGAGAAGCTATCAGATCCTGGTTTATATTTTGATAGCTGAGGGGAAAAACATTAGGGAGTCCAGGGCTCCCCCACCACCCCAAGTTACCAACATAATGGAGTTTTCATTTAGTTAGAGGAAAGAACAACAGCAGGTTTAGGGGGTAGTGGATGTCAACATGTTGAGTTTGAAGGTGGTTAAGTCTGAGCTGTCAATCAGTAGCTGACAATAGAAGTCAAGTAGGAAATTAAATGTGTCATCATTGCTGTATACATGATATTTAGAGCAAGAAGACCTATGCCAAGTTCTTGGTTCCATCACTGTCAATCTATCTTACGGCATTGCTTCGTGGGATACGTTAACCACAGATTTTAGAGGAACTGTCTTGGTTACTCTCTATTTTGTTGCACTTTATTTATTAATTTTTTTGTTAAGTCATTTGTGTTCTGAAATTATTTATCTATTTTCTGAAGTCTTCATTAGAACAAAAACTCCTTGATGGTGGAGACTGTATTAGTTTTACCTGGTGCTGTAACATCTGCACCCAAGAAAAATTCCTGACACATAAAAATTATCAATTATGTGTTTGCTGTACAAATTGCTGTGGTCTGAAGATATCTCTGCCCTTCACAAGCACAGGAAGATGACACCTTTGCGAATGTTCTCTCTGCTCTGCATGGCTATTGTTCTCTTATAGAACACTTAAACCTTTAAAAAATTTTTTTAAATCCCCATTTCTTTACATTCAGGCAAATGGAAATTATTCTTTAACTATACATAATTATAATCAGAGACATAGGAAGAAGTAAAGAGGAACTTTAAAAAAACACAAGCTTTTGAAAGTGATTAAAACAAAGAATATAGTTATACCCTTACTTCATAAAATAAACTTGTTACTCATTATCTTACATGCATGTTATATTGCATGCATGTTAATAACTTCAGTTTATAAATCAGAACAACTGTTCTTAAAAGATGAAATGGCCAGGCATAGTGGTACCCACTTATAATCCCAGCAGTTCAGGAGGCTGAGGCAGGAGAATTGGGAGTTTAAAGCCAGCCTCAGCAACAGAGATGCACTAAGCAACTCAGTGAGACCTTGTCTCTAAATAAAATACAAAATAATGCAGGGGATATGGCTCAGTGGTTGAGTGTCCCTGAGTTCAATCCCCAGTACCCAAAAGAAAAAAAAAAGATGAAATGAATTATTTGGTTCTATAAATGCCATATGTCTGCCTTATTGCATTTGACCCAGGAAAGGAGCTCATCCAGTTTGTTTTACCCAGTCAACATCACTATGTGGGCCAGTTAAGGAATAAGTCTCCACCCAGCTAAGCCAAGAAGGTGAAGTGCTGGGTGTCTTTTCTGGTTTATCTCAAAGTCAGGCTGAGACACTACAAGGCTCTTCTTGAGACCAGCAATTATTAGTTTTCTAGACTTCCTCTGAGAGGATTGAAATCATTGTCATCTATTTTCAGCATTAATGGGGTCCTGAGACTTGCAGCTTGTAAGGAGCATCCCCCAATAAATGCCTTCCTGTGCTAGAGTGATGGCAGCAGTGCCCCAGTGAATCTGCTCAAGCAGTAGAAAGGAAAATAGAATTCTTTACATAAAAAAAAAGATTTGAGGTTCTCTTGATAATCACGTCTCAACTTAGGTCTTTCTTCCCTCTGTCCTATATGGTACCAATATAAGATTAACATTCCTAGTATGCCACTTGGATCATGATAGTTCCTCCTCCAAATCTTCATAACCTCTATGATACCTAACAAGATAGGTGCCTCCACTCTCCTGTTCACAGTATTGGTTCATCATGTAGTAGCTCAGAATTTGTGGGAAAGACTTTTAACCTTTCTGTTTTGGTTTCCTTAACTGTATAATGTGGATAAGTTTAGCATTTATCATGGGGTTATTTTGAGGATTAAATGAATTAACACACTTAACTTCAGAAAAATATCTCTGGATGCTTTATTATTTATAATGTTAATACTTTTATTATTAACTATTGTTATTATTCTGTGGTAGCAATATTTCTAAAGGAATGAAACCACGAATAATTAAATGATCAAGTCTTCGGAATCATTCTGATGATGTTTAAATTCTAGGTCCACAATGTACGAATTTTGTTCTGTTAGCAAGTTGCCTAGATTTTTCAAGAGAAAAGTGAGGTTCATAATTCCACTTCATCTAGTGATTGTAAAAGTCAGATTCAATCAAAGAACATATAATTTATGTGCCCAGTGATTGAAAGTGGCAAAGAAACCATTGCAGTCTCATTTCTGCAAAGTGTGGAACTCTGATGGACAACTTGGACTGGAGGACAACCTATGAACCTCACCAAACTCTGTCAGAACTACACTATCCTCAGAGTCACTGTCATCACATCGTGTTTGCTCCTTCACTCTTTCATACTTTCCCACACAATTCCAGCAATGACTTCGCTTACCTTACAGATTTCTTCCATATAAATTTCTTGCACATCTAATCCACCTTAACCTCTGCTTCATGGAGAACATATGCTAATAAACATTTCTCGGCATTTGTTTTTTTCTCTCTTAGCAATGTGTCAGAATAATCCCTTCAAACAACTGGTATAAGTTTAACATGTTCTTTTTAATGGGTTCATAATAGTCCATGGACATATGCTGCTGAATTTATTAAATAATTCTCCAAATACAATATTTTTTGCCACTAGAAACAAAGCTTTAATTAAAATTATCTGAGCATGTCTGAATACGCTTCCTTATATTTGCAAATTTGTTCCTATGAATAGATACCTACATGTGGAGCTACTATGTTTTTCAGTGAATTAATATTTGCCAGTCTGCTTTCTAAAATGACAATGAACTGTATCATTATCAATGGGAATCTTAGCAACAATTTTAATTAATATTTGTGGTTTTATCCCTTTCTAGTAGATGTAATACATCTTTGTAACTTTAGTTTGCATTCTTCTAATTACTAAGTTAAAAATATAAAGCTTATTGAAAATAATTCCCTAGGAAGTATCCATTGCCAATATTGAACTAACAAGAAAATAAAAACATATGTAAGCATTAATATTTTTAGATTATTGACTTATGATTACAAAAGCAACAAATTATTTTAGGATTTTGAAAGAGGAGATATTATCATTTAATGTCAATTTAAGGAGGAAAGTCCTAAAGATAAAGATGAGCATTTTGTGTGATGTCTTGGAGAAAACTGAACAATTTAAAACATCTGGGTATCAATAATATAACTTCATAAATAAATATATAAAGCAAATAAGTAAAATAATGTAAAATGACATTGCAATGGAATTTAAAACACTTTCAGAAGTGGCAAGTATAATAGTAAAGAAAATAAGTGGAAGAATAATATAAAGTCAGTTATACATGGAAAGATTTCTGTATTGTTTTAATTAGAGAAATAGATGTTAGAAGAGTTTATTCAGAAGTTTTAATATATTTTTCCTAAGCATATTATTTCAAGCTGTAGACTGAAGTACTGTTTTTTGAAGAATGAGATTTTTAATGATTTGTTTTTCAATTCCTGTTCTTCTTCACTTCTGTTCTTCTTCTTTTTCCTATTGGTGCATATTAATTACGCAGATACTGGGTTTCATTGTGATATGTCCTGATTTGATCAATTATTTACCCTTTACCCTCTCTCTCTCCCTGATCCCCTTCCTCTACACTAATGGTCTCCCTTTTACATTCATGAAAACCATTTATTCCACTCTGCTTTCCACATGTGAGAGAAAACACGTGATCTTTACTTTTCTGAGTCTACCTTTTTGCACTTAACATGATAATCTTCAGTTCCATCCACTTTCCTGCAAATGGCATAATTCGTTTTTCTTTATGACTCAGTAATACTCCATTGTGTACATACCCACATTTTATTTATCTATTCATCTGTTGATGGACACTTGGTGGGTTCCATAATGTGCTTATTGTGAATTTTGTTACAATAAACATGGATATACATGTATCTCTATGGTATGCTAATTTTAATCTTTCAAGTAGATACCAAGGAGTGGGACAGCTGGATCATATGGTAGTTCTATTTTTAGTCTTTTCAGGAACCTCCATGCTAGTTTCTATAGTGGCTGTACTAATTTATATTCCCCCTGGCAGTGTGTAAGAGTTCCATTTAACCTGCAACCTGACCAGCATATATTGTTATTTGTACTTCAGAAGATTGTACTAAAGTCATGTCCTCAGATGCCTTCTGTTCCTCAAATGCTACTCCTATCTAAATATTATCCATTCTTTTAAGTTTACCTTAATTCATGTGTCACTCTTTGGAGCATTCCACCTTTTTTTTTGTTTTGTTCTCAATTATGTATTTACATATTTTGGAATTTTCATATGCAGTATTCTTATACTGCCTTAAAACATATCTAACATGTTACTCCAGTACATAAAATTAGTCATAGAGCAAACAGAGTTATTAAATGTTCTGAAGTGATACCATATATAACAAAAACCTTAATCTAAAATGTGTGCAACATTCAGACAGGCCACCTCAGTGCATGAACTCAGTGCAGAGATCTGGGCTTTGGTCATCTGCAGAACACTTGCTTTGACTCTAGGTAGCCTTCCATAAACTCCCGCTGTGATTCCTAAAGACCAGCCTACAGACCTTCAAGTTTTTAAAGAGATAAGAATTTTATATTAAATTCTCAGTTTAGCAAATATTACAACTTATCCTAGAATACTTAAAAACACTGTGTTAATCAGATAAGTATGTGTGCAGTAGGATACATGGTCTTTGTGATTTTTCATGTCAGGACTGAACCAAGAATCGTTTTTTATCTTATATCTCACCTTTCATGACAGAACACCTATTGATCCTTTCTTGTACATGATTATTCCCCTCTGCTGGCTACCAGAAGCACTGTATGAGGCCTATGATGTTATGTGCATGTAAAAATATGTCATAATGAGTCCTACTATCACATGTAATTACAATGCACCAATAAAAATATATGGAGTTAATTCCTCTTCCTCTGTCATATTAAAATTACCATTTATACAGACTCATCTAAATGTCAAGAAAAGTAGCTATGTGAATAAAGTTAGTCAAAATAATGCAGGGAGGAATGATACACTTTAACCTTAGGAGTCTTACTGATGCCTAAATCTGTAGACATAGAATTTCCATTGTTCACTTTGTGGACTATGATGTTCACATAAGGGCATGTATAGGCTACGCTCTAGATTTGAAGCTTCAAAAGACAGAAATATTTTCTCCAGGAAGTGAGAAGGGAATACAGGTATGAAATAGAGGAAATTTGTCATTGTTAATTCTTGCCTAGCTCTATTCACCTCTCTCCTCCTAAGAGATTTTGATCCCTACTCTCAAATTTTGGGCTGAAGATTCTCCAAATTATTTTTCAATAGAAATTTGTTGTTTGCTTGTTTAAACATATTTTTTAGAAAAATTATATCATTGAATCATTTTGGATTTATAGTCATCTTCTAACTAGATGGTTTTAATTTCCTTAGTAATTTCAGCACATTTTTGCATGTAAGTCAGCTGTTCACCATACCTAAAGTGATTATCATATTAGGGTAAATAAGAGGAAGGCTTTGCATAACATTCTTGCATATATAAAGGAAAAAAGTCATAAATTTAAACAGTGATCCTGCTCCTCCTCATCATCTTTATCTTCATCTTCATCATCATCTAGTACATACTATGTCCAGGATGAAATAATTATTAACACATCTAGTCTTTCTAGCAACCCATTGGAAAAGCTTTGTATTTCCATTTTACATATGATAGGAGCAAAGTATATAAGCTTAACTTGTCCAAGGATTCAGAGCTACTATATGGAGGACACAAGATTCAAAATCAGGCAATCCAATGTCAGAACTTTCCAGAACCCTTAACCAGGAAATGCACTGCTTTCTGTTAAGAAGGATAAAGTGTTCTTAATATTGAATGAATACATTATATCACTTACATAACACTGTTTTTAAATTCTGCAAGTAATGAGGCTCTTGGATGATTAAGTACAACCATTAATAAGTTCATATTCAGAATATTGAGAATGCCCACAAGCCTGAAGGAGCTTCTGATCACACAATGAGATGCAAATCTCACAGCTGCATGGTGTGACTGTGTTACACTACTTCAACAACCCACTTCTTTCTAGGGAACTCTAAAACAATCACATCTCTTTAGCAAATCCTTTTAGTTAGGTAAAACTTTATCTAACTAACCATTATAGGTCTCTATGGGACCCAAGGGTCACATTAGTAATCCAATTAAAACTATTCCTCTCTGTCTTTGGGAGAAATCAGTATTGTTCTTTACAACAGAATCCTGTTCTGATTAATGAAGAGCTTTGGTGCTCTCTCATTTTATTTAAATAACCTCATGGGGTCCTATTCCATAGTGATATCAATAAGGCTTACAAGTTCCAGTGTATAAAACATTGTACTTTTTCTGGAAATGAAGGTGAATGGGGGGTGGCTTGGGAGGATGACAAGTATAGATGAGGACAATAGTAACTATGGGCATCCTTAGAAAAGAAGTCTCATAATATAGTGTTGCTATTTTCTCACATTCTTTATTTTTTTAAACTAGAAGATTGGAATCTACAAATATGACTATGAAAAATGTGAAATCTGAGTTTTACTCTTATTAAATTTTTGAGTCTAGGTTTCTATAACTCATAAAAAGACTCTGAAGTGGGTGCAATAGAGATCAACAACGATAATTTCAAGAAACACCCATGAAGAAGTGTTCAGGGAGTGAGGAATTATTTAGTGTGAAACAGAGAAGATTGGGGAATAATTTAAACATTGTTCAAAGATATAAAGAAAAATTATTCATCTCCTTTCCATTGAGAGCCTAACAGCAGGAAATGGGCTTTTGCTGCTATCTGAGGAATTCATGTTATTATAGAAAATAGTTTCCTCAGGCAAAAGTTTTTAGGTACTTTTTATGGAATGCATTATTGAAAGAGGTTTGTAGATCTTTTTCTGAAAGTCTTTAAACATAAAATATTTCCTCATCAGCTTGGTGGTGTTTACACATAAATCTATAGAAAAAATGTAGGGATGAAAATGACGGCATTTACTAAATTCTTAAGATCAAAATTGGAATCAGTATCATTTATTTCTCTATGAATCTATTGTGACAAATATTAGAATACATGTAGTAAAATATATCATAATTTTGTACATAATCTTTGGATGCAGATTTGCATGCACTGTAGACACATAAATTTATATTTTACATATGCACGAATAAAAATTGGGATGGTAAAGTCATATAAATAAAAACTGCTCTAGGAAAACATTATAAGACATATTGTGAAATATACCTTGACCTTACAAACATAAGATCCTACCCCCAAATCTAATGAAGGCACTTCATTATCAAAATAAGCTGAATAAAATTTATTTATGCTGTTGTGAAATATCTCCCTCAGGGTGCCTGCCTGCTTGCTCCCTCTCCTCTTACTGAACACATGTTCTATTTGGGAATCACTGCTCAGTGACATGCTTAGCAGAAGGCTGGTGATTGTTCCAGCCAGTCTACATGTGGTCTGTGACTAGAGCTCTTTCCTGATCCAGACTGCTGGATTAAGGAATGACTCACAAGCTATTTGACTCCACTAGTTTTTTAAAAGCTATGATTTGCTTGTGTTGACATTTTCTTTCCACATAGCTGTAGATAATATTTTTTAAAAATCACGTTTTTTTAGAATCATATACCATCCCAGACTAAGGAGTTTTGTTTTCCAATTTCAAAGACAGTGAAATCTCATTAATTAGGACAGCTAATATTATAAATTCAAAGTTTATAATAATTTGGAAAAGAGGTTGGTTGAAAATTATTTTTACTTAGCAAATCTTTGCCTTAAATTATTCTAAATTGCAGCCTGAGCTAAATTGCAGGAGGAATGCTTAAAATACTTACGTGAATGGGTGATTGTGAAACACTTTCAGAAACGCCCACATGCTTACAATTTACTTGCTAACTTGAGAGCATTTTTGTTTTTCAGACAGAGTGCCTTAGCACCTCTAAGAGTCTGCTATTCTAGTTTGGAATATCTTAGTGAAAACTAATACATTTGTATTTATTTTCTAAATGTGCTGTGAATTTTTTTTTCACTCAGTCTTGATTGACTTTTTCCTATTTGGCTAATGTAGGTAAAGTTTCATAATGTTTTTGTGCTGCTCTATGATCATTGCAAATCTTTGCAAGTGAATTGCTAAATTTGATTATTCTTTTAAAGTATAAAAGAGAGAACTCTTTTGTGCATAATATTTTCCAAAATGGCTGCCCTATGAAATTCTAGTCAAGAGCATTTTGTTTATACAATCTTTAATCACACTTATTGAGTACAGGCACTGTGCTTGATCATGGAGGAGCTAAGGGATTTAAGGCAGAT
Organism: Xerus rutilus; assembly: GCA_028644305.1. Classification (NCBI taxonomy): domain Eukaryota; kingdom Metazoa; phylum Chordata; class Mammalia; order Rodentia; family Sciuridae; genus Xerus; species Xerus rutilus. The sequence goes on from CM053406.1 coordinate 50,682,705, forward strand.
GTAGGCCCTGTCCCCAATGAGATTAATAGATGATATTGCTAATGAGAACTGAGATAAGGATAACCAAAAGTCTAATGTGGGAAATGGTTGGAGAGAATTAGAATGGATTCATAAAGACAAGGAGACTATTAAAACAATCTAGGCAGTATCATTATATATAAATAATGACCAAGAGTAGTTTTAGTACATTGAAGAGAAGGAGAAAGTGAGTGATTGGGATTGGTAGGGGACAACAGCAAGATGACGTCAGTTTTTAACATAGTGATTTTTAAATATGAATGGAAAATTCAAAGAGAATACAGTTACAAAAGTGCATATGAAGCTCAAAAGCGACAACTATTGATGATACAGATCTTGGAGCCATCAGTTTGACAATGGTCACTGAAACTGTGGAGTAGAAACAGTATACCCGGGCGGGGGGTTGGGGTGGGGGTGTCTGTGCAACAAGCAATAGCACAGGACAGATCCCCAGGAATGTTCCAGTATCAACGAGAGGACATCTGTCTACATGTCCGGCTTCAACAACCTGCCTATTATGCATCCCTGAACCCAATGCTTCACCCTTATGGCTTCAAAAGGGAACAACTCATGAAAAAGAGCAAACTCCGAGCATAAATATTTTTTTCAAGTGATTTGATTATGAAGGAATTGAAGGGGCTATCAAGCAGAAGAAGTAATTTATTTTTTAAGTGGGAGAGACTTGAGCCATTTTCAATATTGATAGGAAGCTGGGATTGTCCTCTCAGTAGTGAGGAGAAAGATGGCTTTCATCTCTGCAGGAGGGTTAAAGGAAAGAATGGAGCAGAGACTGGTGAATATCTTCCTCCTTAAATCTCCACTTCTGTAACACATTTAGCATGTAACCTAATTTAGCTTCTCAAAGGTATTCTCTTTTATTACTTTATTTCATGTGTTAGCCTTGGTATTAATTGCTTCTAAGTGCCCTGAAAGCAGGAGATCACAGTTTGCAACATTTCCAATTGAGAGGTTAGAGATGTTGCTCATAATCATCCCCAAAGGAGTCCTAAATATCAGAAGACAAGACATTTAACTGTTTTTCTTTGTTTCTTCTAGAAACAAAATATTAATGGATCATGGAAATGCAATGTCAGAAATTCCATTGCCTTTTTCTTTTCTGTTATTCAGACTGCTTGATTATTCTGAAGGGAAATTTTTTAAAATTCTATTTAATTTGTGATTAAAATTATCCTACCTTTTTTCTATATATCTTTACCTGTATATAGATACCTATGTATCTGTTTAAATACAGATAGATATACATGGAAACGTAGACATAGATATAGATGTATTGATTAGGGCAAAATTTACCCTTTTATCCTAAATACAAGACAAGACAGGCTCATTCTATTTGTATCACAAGTTCATAATTTCTGACTGGCATGAAGAATACAAAAGATACTCATGCTCTTTCCCATCAGTGCTGCTTTCTGATCTAACCCACAAGTACCTGCTTGAGGAGCTGTGTAAAACTTTCATGTTATGTATGCAAAATATGGGTAAGAAAGGCCAGCTTTGAGGCCCAGGGGGCATTTCTTATTAAGGAATTTTCCACCATTAAGGGAAAAGACTTAAACATTCTGGATGTTATCTGATGAATGCTTTGAGTAGTGAATAATGGATTCAAGAGGCCCATTGCCCTGTGTTTGGCAGTAGTATACTGAAATTTTAATCTTGCTACAATTAAAAGAATCTAAAAACCATCATGGTCAAAGCAGGGAAGCATCCCTAAGTTTGGCAGATACTGTTTTAGTGACTCAGTGCATTGACGAACTGGTAAATACATCTTTTTGTTGATTGACTTCTAAGATGTGGTAAGACCTGTTTTCTGTTAATAGTTAATGAATACATAATTTAGGATTATGCATCCATAGTTGGGTGACACACAAGTTCCCACTATTGAAATATGCCAGCATTTTTATTTGTTTATTTTTTCACTAAGGAGGCAATACAGTCAAATGATAAGAATGACAGAGTTTAAAACCTCTCAAAAGAATGCGTTTTAATTATTTGTACTCCTTGCTATTCTATGTAAGTGTTGTGGGCAAAATTATTCAGCATTTACTTAATGTCCCTGTTTTTTGTTTCATGTCTGCTATTTCAAATCTGTCTCTAAATAAATGTTCCTGAAATGGAGCCCATGAGCATCACTTGACATTGTCTTCTGTACTGAATCCATGGTCCATCATTTCCTCAAAGAGATAGATACTTAATACACATCATTTCTTGGTTTCAGATTTCTCCTCCATAGATAATTGGTATTTGAGCTTTCTTTATGACATTTATGAGAGAGAAGGAAGAATAAAAGAAGGGTAGCTTGAGAAAAACTGAGTTAGCAAAATAGATTTTAGTTCCCAATACCTTTTTAATTTAAACACTTGTTATTGGAAAAGGGTGTGCTGTGCATGTGAGTCAGCCTGTACACAGGCACACGCTCCTCTGTATGTGAATCTGGCTCCAAGGTGCTATTTGACAGCTTGTATTTGCTTACTAACCATTCCACAGCAGGAGATGTTTGGGTCTGGAATAAGAGTTGTTTATAGACACTGGGAAAGTTGTCCATTGGCATCATGTGTATAAACATTTAGAATTGTGCAGAGTCTGGTTACACAGCATTATTTAGAAAATTTTCCACTAGAGCATAACTCTTTCCCTTATTCTCCTCTAGCAAACTTGCTTTCCTTCTTCCGATATTCTCCTATGCCTAAATATAGTGAAACTCAGAGTGGGCCAAAAGCACATACATATTTTTTGTTCTATATGTAAGACTTTATTCACTCCTTTCATAGAATGTATGTTTTTTCCTCTTCCTCAAAATCCTCAAAGAAATTTATTCCATAACAATTCTTATCAAAATGTCATTCATTACGAGCACTTGATTTTTCATAAACATTGAGGGACATTGGCAACAATTCTTTTAACAGATAATTCTGATTATGTTTACTTTTGTCCTTTCCTTAATGGAAATTGAATTATTGCTTTTGGCCAACTCCAAAATATTGTTTCACACACTAATATGAGTTTGGGAGTAATCAAATAAAGAAGTGACATTGTGTTTCAAACTGCATTGTGGTGGACTGTTCTAGTAAACTAGACTTCTAGAATTCTATTAAAGTATGCCTTTTTACTAAAATCTTTTGCCATGAATTTGCTCTATATTAATGACCTCCTTTCCTACTGGCAGATTTATTATATCTGGAATTCTTCCATCATGATGTCTGGGAACATCATGGTATTATTGGCAGAACATGTCTCTCATCTGTCTATTATAGATCTCACCATGCATGTTCTAATAAGACTCAAATAATTACATTGCTATTAATACTGAAAGTCTTTAAAATTTTTTCTGTTAGGACCCATAAAATAATTTGTATTTATCAGGGTAACTCAGATTTCTAGTCACTCCCTTTATTATCATATTACATAGTATTTTTATATCTACTTTTTTCACTTAGACATGTACCTATTTTTCAACATCACTTTCACTTTTCCTCTGAACAAATTGATTTTCATTCTTCACAGAGTGAAAGTTTTTGTGAATTGTGTTTTTATGCCCTGATAAAGTAGATAGCATTTCAATTTCAGTCCTTTTATGTAGGTGGTGAAAAGCTTCCCCCAAAATGCATAAAATCTGAAATGTCCCCATATGTCTTTAAGGCATCCAAAAAATGGAAATGAGAAGTGTTGTTTGACTTTTTTTTTTCTTTTTTTTTGGTACTGGAGATTGAATTTAGAGGCGCTTGACCACTGAGCCATATCCCCAGCCCTATTTTGTGTTTTATGTAGAGACAGGGTCTCACTGAGTTGCTTAGCACCTCGCCGTTGCTGAGGCTGGCTTTGAACTAGCGATTCTCCTGTCTCAGCCTCTCTAAGTGCTGAGATTACAGGATTGCGCCACCACACCTGGCTTGTTTGACTTTTAATAGGATAATTTCCGCTATTCTGGATAAATTCCAAATTAACATTGCTTACCATTCTAAGAATTGCCAGTCACATATCCAGGTAAGTAACAGAAGATCCCTGGTGCTGTTGTTCTCTTCATAGTCTATTGTATTCCACATACTCTTCCATTCACTTCAGTTCAACTTTTAGCACCATACTTTCACTGGAATGGCTCTCCATTCTCTCTGTTTGGCTAAACACACTTGTCAAGTTTTGAACCTACCTTATCTGACTTTTAACAACTGTCCCCAGTGCCTTCTTCTTTGTAAAGCACACATGTCCTTTGGCATTTCCTCATCCCTCTATGGTAACTCTAAGTGCCTTAGCTTCTTCTCTTTGAACTTTAAAATTTGACTTTTTGAATCTTTTTCTGTTATAAATAAGATTTTGCTCTTCTTTTTTATACCCTATCCCACAGAGGGCTCAGCTAGGACTAATGGCTTCATTTACTGCTTATATTTGATAATTCTCAAATTGAGAATCTCCATCCCAAAGTTTTAAAAATTCATCTGCAGCACACAAATCCAACGGGGTGTATCACAGGCATTAACAATCGAATTTGTGCCAAACTGAATATAATTCTTTCTCCATAACAACCTAACTCCCACCAAAATGGTTTAGTCTTCATGGTAGTGAAAAGAGTTGATGTCAAGTAATTGTTAACTTGGCCTGCAAGGCCCTATACATGCTGACCTGCCCTAGCACCCGGGCTATGTGCTCTACTACTCTTTATCAGTCCTCCAACAATATTGTCCTTGCTTCAATGCCCCATTTTCATATGCTATGTCCTAATCCCGAGCATTCTTATATCCCTTGTCTATGAGATCTTCCCTTCTTATATTTTGATAAATTAATCTTTCAGGACACAATTATAACTTACTCATAGAAGTTTTCCTAATAATCTAGATTAAATCAGGTACCTTGTTTCATGTCTTAATTAATATTGTTATGAACCACGTGTTTGAGTCCCCTCAAAATTCCTAAGTTGAAGGTCTGGTATGACTATATTTGGAAAGGGGGCCTAGGAAGTAATTGAGGTTAAATGAGAGTGGAGTCCTACTCATTGAATTAGTGTCCCATTAGGAAAACATTTAAAAAATCTGCCTTTTAAAATTCTTCCTTACACATGCACCAAAAAGAAGCAATTTGAGGCCATAGTGGGAAAGCAGTTACCTATAAGCCAAAAAGAGATCCCTCAACAGAAACTGACCATATCACATCTTAATCTTGGGCTTCTAGTCTCCAGAACTCTCAGAAAGTACATTTCTGTTTAAGCCACCCAGTCTATGGTATTTTGTTATGACAGCCCAAGTTGACTAATGGCAGGCTTAAACTTTCTCTTTACAACACTCATTATAACTCTAAGTCGCTAATTATTAAATTGGTCATTTGATGACTACCTCTTTTGGGGGAAAGGTAGCCTGGCTAAAATTGGGCTTGTCTTTTTCAGCCCTTGACCTCTAGTACCTACCTGTATTATGTATACTTGATAAGAACATGCATTTGTTGAGTGAACAAATGCTCAGGAGGGGGTTAATTCTTGGAAAATGATTACTAGAAAAGAAATCTCAGCAGAACTTCTCAGTCACAGGCAGAAATAAGGCACAGAAAAGCAGTAGAATAGCAAATAGTGGGAAGGCTAAATAAGTTTATTGCAGAACACCTTAGAAATTCATCAACAGTACTCTCCACCGATTAAATAAATAAATAAATAAAGTTCAAAATACAGCCTGGTTTCATCATCTGTCAACCCCTTTCATCCAGTTCTTTATCCTCACAATCCTCCTACAAGACCTGCTATTTGGAAATAAATAGAAAATTATCAGCAGTGCTCAAATATAGCAACTTGCAGCTAAGGCAACTTGAAAATATTGCTTATCTTCTTTATCTACCTGGTATAATTTTATTCTACCCTCCTATCTAGTAGACAGGCTGAACTTTTAAGTCAGTGGTTCTCAACTTTTAGACTTTCATATAAGCTTCAGGGTGTGTGTGAACCCCTTCAAATTATATACTTTTTCCAAAATGCTTTTGTGAGAAAGGGCAAGAGAATTCTTGGAAGGTATATGCAATATAATTTAGAAGTCTGAAAGACAAGCTCTGAGAAAAGGTAATTTGACTCCAGGTAAATGACTAATGCAGCCACCATGGGGAAAGAATGAGGGCTCCCCCCACGCTTTTTTCCCCTCTAATGTATAATGCTTAGAGAACACAGCTTGAAGTATCACCTGGGTTTGAAGTGGTCACTGTATTGCCTTCTATTTCCATTTTCTATACTTTATTTGTTGCTTCACCTCTTCATACCTTTGGAATGCTAATATTCCAAGATTCAAATTAGCCATTCACTGCCTTGAGCTTTTTAGAGTAGTTAGAGTTCAGTATTAATCAAATAAATAAATTTCAAACTGTAGAGCTAGAAGCTAAATGACAGTTATACTGCTAACCAGAAATTTCTAGTCAGTAGTAAAATATTGAATGATTCAAGCAGTAAGACATATATCAAAACTATTATTAGAGCTATTAGGTTTAAAATATAGTTATTTAATAGCAAAGAGTATTCAAATGCATGCATAACACAAATTTACAATGATTTGAATTCTCTGGCTAAAATAGTTGTTCATATGTATGAGGATTTTTTAAAATTTGCCATATTTTTCTGATTTAATACCTTTGGATTATAAAGTTGAACTAACATATTAGTATAAAATATGGTTAATGCATGTACAGATTTGAATACAATACATGCATTGTATTCAAATGCATGCATAACACAAATTTACAATGATTTGAATTCTCTGGCTAAAATAGTTGTTCATATGTATGAGGATTTTTTAAAATTTGCCATATTTTTCTGATTTAATACCTTTGGATTATAAAGTTGAACTAACATATTAGTATAAAATATGGTTAATGCATGTACAGATTTAAAATGAGTTAGCAAAAGTAAATATATCTTGACTATTATCTGTTTCAAATACATAATCATTTACGGTGATGGATTCTTAGAAATAGAAATATATTAGGAATGGAGTAAAATAAGCCATTCCTAAAATCCAAACAAAGGCTTTTATTTCTTGTGGCAGAAATTTTCATTACCTAGCAGATAACCATTTTCCCATCTCTTATTTAAAAGAAAAATTAATTTGTTAGGGTTGCTTAATTAAAATAGTACATTTTTCTCCTCATCTGCAGGCAAATGGTAACTAGAGTTTTGGGGCAGACTGTTTTTTTTGCGGGGGGCGGGGATCCTGGGGATTGAATCCAGGGCCTTGCACCTGCTAGGCAAGTGCTCTACCAGTGAGCTACGTCACCAGCCCTTTTGGGTAAATTTTGCAAGCACTCTTAAAGGGGATCTGGGGAAAGCCTCCATTTTACCCATCATTCTTTATTCTACGTCCTATTTGGAATATGAAATTTATGACTAAGGGTTTGGCATCTTGTAAAAAACCTTTGTTGAGACTTGAAGCCCACATACTAACGATCACTATGCAAAAAAAACACACAAAAAAACGGAAGGATCTTGGGGCAAGGGTAACTTCATGTACTAGCCATATTGTACTTACTCCTTATCTTCTGATGTTTGCAAGAGTAGAACATAAACTTATGCAATTTAAGCTATTAGTCTGTGTATCTGTTTCTGTCAGTCAAATTCATTTCCTATGTGATGTATTATCTGATGAGGAATATTGCTTAGTTGTAAAAAAAATAAAATAACAAACTTTTGGTAGTCAAAGTAATGGTGTCTGCCCAAATCTGAATTTATCTACTCAGCTTCCTCACAATCCTATGAATCAACAAAGAAAAACTAAATTCATCTAATTCCAATCCTCCATCATGACTAGAGGACAGAAGATATTGTATTTAATCATAAAAATAGACACCAAGTTTTGTCTTACATTCTTGCTGCATGCCTGTGCAGAAGAAGAAAAGAGATGAAGCTAAAATTATTCTTGTCAAATAAGTTTACCATGTAAAAATGCTGAAAAATAAAATACTACAAATCAGAGTACTATTGAAAAAAAAGATTCAAAACAGGATTGTCGAGGCACTGTAAGTAGAATAATATTTCATGAGCAGAAGAGACTAGAAAGGAAGGCAAAGGTAGAACTTGGCAACCGAACAATGAAAGGTAAAGGAAGAGAGAGGATAAAATTTAGGATTCTGAAATACAACAGATACCAAATTCTTTCTCTATCAGCCTCCCCAAAGTCTATGCCTTAAAGGAAATAAATTTATCTCACCTAACATGGATTTACTAAATTAGAATCCTTTACTTGCACCCTGAAATTTCAACCCTGTTCATGAAATGTATAAATAGACACTAGCAGCATTTACCTATTCAAAGCTACTATTAGGAGAGAGTAGAAATAACAATTTTTAGCTGATGAAAATCCTCCCCTAAAATAAATACAAAAGAATTCCAGTGGTCATACCTGTAGTCCCAGGATCTAGGGAGGCTAAGTTGGAGTATTGCTTGAACCCCAGAGTTAAAACCAGCCTGGCCAACACAGTGAGACCCCGTTAAAAAATAAATAAAGACAGGCAAGAAAAGAAAAGAAACAAAAAAAAAAAGGAAAAGAGAATAAAACTCATCAAATATGAAAGAAAAAATAAAAAGCTAGCAAGCATAATACTCCAAAGTGAATCAAATAGTTCAAACTATCATTTGGGGAATCTGTTAACAAATATCACAAATGAACATATGGACAGATTGTTATTCAGAATTTTAAAACCTAAAAACAGAAGTTGAAAAAATAAAGGAAGAAATGAGATGAGAGTTGTTTTAATTCTGGAAAAATATAAGAAGAAAAAACTTTAAGAAATAAAGACCATATTACAAAATGAATCAATTATTTAATTATTGCTTTAATAATTAAATAATTATTTAATAAAGGACATTGAAAGAAATCTAAAAAATAAGAAAGCAAAGGGGAATGGATATAGGTATATTTTTATATAAAAATATAAAGGGAATTAGAAACAAAGTAATGACATAGAAGACCAGCAAAGAATACCTAACTACCTGAGTCCCTGAGAAAGAGGCAGTGAAAGTCACTTAGTATTTAAAACTGTCACCCAAGAAAACTTTCCAGAGAAAAAGAACTCCTACATCTTCATTCTGAAAGGGTCCTATGAAAGGCTGGGAAAATTGAACATTGATCTGGGAAAATACACTGTACTGGTTCCATCAGTCTATTTGTCCATTCTGTGCAGATACAGCAAAATCTCAATTACTGTATCTATTTGAAAAACATGAACATGTGCTAATATGAGTATTTCAACAATGCGAGTTGAAATACTCATATCGCTATTTTAAGCCCATTGCATTTCCATCTAAATGTTTGAATCAATCTCTCAATTACCATAGTAAAAATTGTTGTAGTTTTATTGTAATCTCACTGAATCTATATATGAATTTGGTAAGAGTGAACACATATACAATATTGAGTCTTCCATGAATATTAGTTTTCCTTGTAATTTCTCTCAGCAGTGTTTTGCAATATTCAGTGAATACTATTATTACTGCTTCTAGTCATTGATATTTGTCTTAATTTTTGTATTCAAAATAAATATATAAAAGGATTTTAAGTACTTTTTAAAAATTGAACAAGTTAATAGACTTCTAGTACAAATTGAGAGAGGAAGGAAGGCAATTAGTAAAGATAAGGCATAAACACTCATTATCCATTTCTTCCTTGAGTGAAAAATTTCAGGAATCTTAAATGCCAGCATCAATAGTTCAACTTTTTTTTATCATTTATGATGCTAAGCCACAAAATTATATTTCAACTTAAATTTCCATGTACAATTAATATATATTTTGATCTCTGTTATCACAAATGATCAAATATTGAAAATGTCCTTTGTTGAAATTTATTATTAAACAATGTATGTGTTATATAATTAGTACTTTATAGTATCATTTGTTAAAAACTATCATCAATATTTTGTCCTTTTATTACAAATATTTTTAAGGGAGTGTATTTATTTCCTAGAATTGCTATAACAAAATAGTAAAAACTGGGTAGCTTAATGGAAACTTAGCATCCCATAGTTCTGGAGGCTAGACGTCTGAATCAAGGAAGCAGGGTCTGTTCTTGCTGAGAGCAGTAAAAAATCTGTCCCATAATGCTCTCTTAGCTTCTAGAGGTTTGCTGGCAATCTTTAGCATTCCTTGGCTTGTAGGCATATCACTCAGTATCAGCCTTCCTGATCTCATGGTATGCTTCCTCTAAGTCTGTGTTCAAAATTACACTTGCTATAGGAACATGACTCCTATTGAATTAGATACCTACCTTTCTCTAGTATGAACTTTATCTTTTTATTTGTAGGCTTTATTAAGGTATTATTGTCAAATAAAATGTACATATTCAAAATGTACAGTATAACTTTTTGAGATATACATACATTTTGATTACCAAAACAAAGCCAATTAATGTATATATCAGCTCACATTGTTATGGGGTACTCGACCACTGAGCCACATCCCCAGCCATTTTTTTTTCTTTTTGTATCTTATTTAGAGACAGGATCTCACTGAGTTGCTTAGCACCTCACTGTTGCTGAGGCTGGCTTTGAACTCGCAATTCTGCTGTCTCAGCCTCCCTAAGTGCTAGGATTACAGACATATGCCACCCTGCCCGGCTTCTTTTTTAGTTTCTTGAAGGTAAGAATACTTAAGATCTACTTCCTTAGAAAATTTTGAATATACACTGCATTACTATTAACTATAATCACCATTTTGTCCATTAGGTCTTATTCACCCTTTAACTGCAAATTTGTATCACTTGGACAACATTTCTCCATTTTCCCCACCTCTAACCCCAGGAAACTACCCTTCTACTCTCTGTTTCTTTGAATTTGATTATTTTAAATTCATATGAGTGAGATTGTGAACTATTTATCTTTGTATCTGACATATTTCACTTAGCATACTGTCTTTTAGGCTAATCTATGTTGTCACAAATTGCAGAATACCCTTCTTTTTAATGGCCAAATAATATTCCATTGTGTGTGTGTGCATGTGTATACATATATGTGTATATATATGTATATATTCTATATTTTTAAAATGTATTAATCCATTCACAAACACTTCAGGTAATTCCATATCTTATATATTGTGTATAATGCTGCTATTTACATCTTTAATAAACCTATTTCAAAATAAGGTCATATTTTGAGGTAATAAGGATTAGAACATGGATGCATGAACATTGGAAGGACGTAATTAGACCCATGAAAATTATTTCTGTATTGTAAAAATTTTAATGTATAGATTTTAAATATTTATTCAAATACTTAATCTTAAATGTGCAACAATTAGAAATAAAGACTATAAATCTCTATGAAATGGTCAGAAAAATTTTGCAGATATCAAGTAATGGTAGAATACTGCTTTGTGTAAAAATGTATCACCCTTTTGATGCTTAATGGGAAAATTCATAGTTCCCCACAGTAGGATAAAATTTACCTGTCTTGTAACATATTTAATTTTACTTTATAATTATTCTGAAGATGCCTATTTTCCTAATTAGTCTGTCAATTTTGGAATCTAGTAAGGTATGATTTCATGTTTAATTTAATGCCAATGTGCTGCAGATAGTAGATGTTCAATAATTATATTTTCAAAAATCATTAGTGATGAATAATTAATAATGATGGTACCAAAATGAACTGATTATATAGAAATGATTAAGTTTTGCATTGCTAGTATAGTTGTTTCTAATATTCCATTTATTTCATTTGAGCAAACATTATTTGCATGGTGTCTTTAATTTCAAATGATTGCACAAAGTTTGTTAAGTAAGTATGTAGTAATCACTGCTTTTTCCACTCTATTATGCCCCAGAGTGAAATGTGGCATCTGCTACACAATGCACAATACAGCATCAGAACATTTCTATCACCCAGGAGGGACATCAAGTCCGACTGAAAGCATAGCAGCTCAGATTTAAGACTGTCAAATATAATTACCAGAAGATAAATTTGACCAAGAAAGTAGAATTAAGCTGTTTTTCCAAGAAATCCATTGATTCTTTTGGGACAACAATAGAATAACCCCTAGGCAGTTAAGTAGAATAAAAACAAAGTCATGTGTCACATAATTAATTACACAGAAAATATTTTTGGAATTCTAAATATTATAAAAAATTTTAAGTTGCTGATTTAGCTTTCAAAGACATTTGGCTTTCTTCAGTCTTTCAAATTGCAATGGAAGAGAACTGGAAATACATCCAATATAAACAAATGAACACAATAAATTAAAAAACACAAATATTGTAGGACCCCACTTCCTAATAGGAATCATCCAAGCAACCTTAACTTAAGCAACTTTAAGTCATAGCTTTAATTTTTTCAAATTTATAAGAATTTTGAATGAAATTTCATAATAGAAAAGGATTTGTTTTTACATCACAATGAAATATTTCACAATTTTTTACTAAAGTGATAGAAAAAGAAGAAGCACTTACCTATTTTGTGGATTTCAGTACTAATTTTACACCATTTTCCCATAATTCAGTAAGGTAGAAGAGTGAGCACAAGTTTTGAAATCACCCTGACTTTCCTTCAAATGTCATGTTTGACATATTTCCGAGTGTATAGGCAAAAGCTTTTTGTTCATTGAGGGAGATGACAGGTGGATTCTCACTCACTGGTTTAAGTTGTTATTTTTCCCTTAAAATTTTTTGGCAAGCACTTGTGGTCTGTCTTGAATAAATGAAAGTGCATGAGTCATTCCTTTGTCTTTTTTGTAAATATCTTTCCTGGTTTGTTGTTTTTCTTCCCGCTTTGGTTTTTTTTTTTTTTTATATAGACGCATTAAATTAACCAATGGTTAAATGATTGATTTTTTTCTCTCAAAAGAGAGTCCTTTCTTATTCAATGATTAAATGAACTTAAAATATATTTAAACAAATTAAATGTGTGTATTAAAAAGTATTAAATATTTAAATATATCATGTCTAGAATCCTTTGCTTTCTAATGTTTGTCCCCCTCTTTTCTTAATATTATAAAAGTGAGCTGGTTTAACTAAGGAGCATGTGTAAATATGGGGATTTGGGAAATATAACAAAGCCCTGGGTGGTATTTCCTTGGGGAGAGAGCTGTTTGAAAAGATGTATTGAGCTTCATCATTGATTATCCCAATGTTTCAGTCAACATTTCCAGAATAAGAGTTAAGAAGAATGTATTTCTGAGGATGTTGACATTTTGGATAATGGAGACCAAACCTTAATGGAACTGGATTCTTGAGCTTTTGTGCCTATCGTAAAGTGGCCAATTCCTTTGCCTCACTTAAAAGGTTCTCCAAGCCCCATCCCTAATATGTCTGTACAGTCTCCCTTGTACTTTCAGAAACTCTACTTAAAATAAATCACTCTGTGCTCCTTATGCAAAGTTCACATTTTTCCTTTTGTCAAACCATTAGTCATGTTATTCCTTTGTCTCTGACAGTTTTAACCAGTTTGTGCAAGAATTCCTCACCTAGTTTATCTAACCTTTTCCAATTCCACCCATCAAAAATGAAATCACAAAATCTTTCTTGGGTCCACCAACAAGCTGTGACCTTTGCTTCCCCTAAAGCCATAAGTAAATGTGTATACCTGTCTTACACAACTATTTTTCACCTTGATCATATTTGTGTGTTTTGTATTAACCGTTTTAGCTTCTTTTTTTAAAAAAAATTTTAGTTGTGGATGGATATTTATTTATTTATTTATATGTGATGCTGAGAATCAAATCCAGTGTGTCACACATGTTAGGCAAGCTCTCACTGAGCTTGCAACCCCAGTCTCTCCCTTTTTAGCTTCTTAATGGTAGAGAAAATAATTGTTTTACGCCCATTTGAAATTCCAATTTTAAGTGCTTGGAGTAAATTCCATTTACAGAATATGAAAATAATCCACAGTTACAAAAAGTAGATTGGTATTGTATGGGATGGAGATGATGGGGTGGTCGGCATGGTAGATAGAGAGGAGCAGGATAAGGGATATGAGAAAAATTGTAGCAGTGATATTAATATTCACTATCTTAGTTTGGACGGTAGTTTCATGATGAAAATTACTTTGTAAATATGTGTCGCTTATTATTTCTCAGTTGTACTTCAAGGAAACTGCTTACACCCAGTGTTTGTACAGCAAAGAAAAAGGTGGTGTGCAAAGGAATATCAGAGTAATCAGCAAAGACTCTTGGAGACTACGATAGAGTCTAATTTTGATGAATGAGAAGGAAAAATTTCATGGAATATAAGGCAAAGTTTTATCCAGTCAGAAAGAACAGCTGTAAAAGTTGTAAAGAACTTGGAGTATTCTTGATATTAATGGGAAAGGGAAAGTTAGGAGTTGAAGAATAGCAAAGGATGAAGTTAGAATGGTAGGATGGGGCTTCTCAAGGTAAAGAGAGATTTTATTTGAAATAATAATACTGAAGGATATTAGTATAGGCTTTTAAGCAGGATCTTGTTTTTAAATTATCTGAATTATGTCTTAAAAGATGACTCTCTTTGCTATGTGAACAATGAATCCATGTATTTGCATATTAGGTGGGGATAAGGTGTGAGAATGGGGGTGGGAATTAAAGTAGAAGTAGAAAGACCGGGTGTCATGGTGTGTATTGGTGTGAACAAGCACAGATGGAAAATGTGAATAGATTCCAGACATGTTTTAAAGATGGAATTATTGGAACTTGTAGATGGCTCTAATGAGTTCAAAATTAGACAAAAGAATAAAGCATTATGACAAAGTTTCTTATGCTGAGCAACTTATGAAACCATTTACTAGGATGGAAAAGGCTACAGGAGGAACTGATTTTTAGTGAAAAATCAGTTCTGATTTGGATGCTTAACTTCAAACAGACTATCAGAAGTGTTGGATGAAGAGGTCAAATAATCTGAGAATTTGAACAATGGCTTAGGTTGAAGATAAAGCACAGTTTGATTAACACACACATACATACCACCACCACCACCATCAATCACCACCACCAGTTTAAATAATTTGAGGAATTATTTCATTGGGAATATGCCCCAGATGAGAATGGACCTTAGAGATGCTTCTAATGGTTCTTAAACAGTTTCAATACTGACTTTCTTCTCATAATGTAGGCATCTTACCAGACTTTGCGATTATGTGTGTAACAAGTCCATTTGTTTTTATTAGAGTATAGATCCTATATACAAGCCAAGTATTTACTTGGTTATCAAAAAATAGCAATCTCAGTCAGTTCTGGTAGGTTGTTCTCTATGAAGATGACTTCCCATAGATTTTCCAGGGTAATTTTGATTATCAATTATTTGTGTCTAACTCTGACTTAAAACAAACAAACCAACAATACCTTAAATGTTTGTAAATTAATCATTGCTATATTGATAGTTTTAGCCCAGGGAATGAGAAGAATTGCTCAGGAGAGAAAGAAATAAGTCTTCAATTCAGAAATTCATAGAGAATACCAGCATTCAGAAATCTGGTACAGGGAGAGGGACTAGTAACAATGACTGATTAGGTGTAGGACAAGTGGTAGGAGAAAAAATTAAAGTGCATAGTTTCAGTAAACAATTAATCACATCAAATGTCTCTGAAGGTTGAGTAATATGCAAATCAGACTATGGCATATATCATATTCTCTGTTATATCCAATGCCTAGTGCAGGACCTGGCACCCAGGAGATGCTCAATAAGATTTATTGTGTAACTGCAATAAAAATCTATCATGCAGCTGCGCGTGGTGGCGCACACCTGTAGTTCCTGCACTGTGGGAGGCTGAGACAGGAGAATCATGAGTTCACAGCCAGCCTCAGCAATAGTGAGGCCCTAAGCAACTCAGTGAGACCCTGTCTCTACATAAAACACAAAAATAGGGCTGGGGATGTGGCTCAGTGGTCGAGTGCCCCTGAGTTCAATCCCCGGTACCAAAAAAAAAAATCTATCATATCTATCAATGCATTCCACAAGTGACTCTGACAAACCATGGTTTATTATTGTAGGTATTTTTATACTATCTGCCATACTAAAAAGACACAAGATTATGTATATACCTACAAAACAGTACATCTGAAACTACTATGGAAATGTCCAGGGATTTGGGAAATTTGCATCATGAATATCAGTCCAAAATAATGCAATCACCATAATGAACAACTGAATTTGTGTTCAATTCTGAGTAGTCCTTTTACTCTGAGACTTAGAAAGCCGTTTGAGAATATACATTTTAAAATAAAAAGCAGAAGTGGGATTGAGGCATAAAGCAGACTTTCCAGTTCTCCAGTCAGTTGGATGAATGGTGAGGGCTGACCTATTTGTTACCTAATTTCAGAAGGGCTGCAAGTACAAAGAAGGATATTCATACATGCTCTAGAAATGTTATTTCAAAAAATTTGAAATTCCTATCAGTAAGATCTATTTGTAGAGATATTATTCTATTTTGATTGGCCTGGTAGATTTTAATATATTTCAGTTATATTGGAAAAAGGTAAAATAGGATAAATAGAGATCCAGTTATTTAAAACAACACATACTAACAGAAAACAAAGCTCAAATTCCTCTTTCTTGACTAGGATAATCTATCTTTCTATAAGGTAATTGCTTAGGGGCATCTTCCCTGAGTTTGTCTCTTGATTTATGACTGCCTTTCTATTAAAGCTTTTTCAAGCAGGGCCAATCTTACTGTTGAATGATTGACAGAGTTTAAACCTTTGCTAACACATCAGGCTCAAAAGGTTCTAAGATTGTGATAGATAACAGAAAGAAGTTGTTACAAAGGAATTTAAAAATATAAGGCAATAAGTCAGACCTAACCAAAGGGTAGGGTCTATCCAGTTATAATTTCCTGAATTCAAGGTAACATTCTTTCGATCTAACTCCAGAAACTTAGGTTTGAGTCTTCTTATGCAAAGTAGTTTATTTAACTGTTTATTTACTATTTTGATTTAACATTTCCTTCACTATATGTAGAGAAGGTTGCTGGCACAGAATTGAGGGAATTAATTTCTTAAGTAATAATGTTACATTAGTGAGGCAAAGGATTTAGTCATTAAAAGTACCACATTTCTAGGGATTTCAATTTGACTATTCAACTATTAATAACTATAATAAAATAACTGAATAAAGTTAGTATTAAAAAGTATATATTATAGATATTATTGAACAAAAATGCATTATCCTAATGTGGAAATTTTGTCATTTAAAAATAATAATAGATAATAAGATTCTATGAAATATGATAAATTGATATGTAACATAAAATTTATTTCATAATCCAATAAAATATATAAATATGTTTTTATCATTTGGGGGAATGTATATTATTAATAATCTCCCCTCCCAAAATTCATCTTTCATTATTCTTTAGAAGTATTGAAATACCAAGAAAATTTAAAAACCCAAAAATAGCTATATAGCTCTAAACATGTGTTTCTGACAACTATACACAAGTCAACTTACCTGTACCATATTAACAGTAGTCAAATAATTTAAGTAGCAATTTAAGAGGGAGTATCTATGGTAAAATAATTTATTTAGAATGTTAAAGGGCTTTGGAATAAATTAGTTTTTGTTCACTATTTTACTTAGCCAGGTCATAAAGATATCTAAAACTGAATATGTAGAAAAGCCTTTTCCAAATGTAAAGTCCACCATTATTTCTAGAATTCTCATTGGAAGGATCTGAGACAGGTATGCTGCCACATACCTATAGAAACCACCTACATGGGAAATAGAAGAAAGATGATCCTTTTTTTTCTTTCTCCATTTTTATGGTGCATTATAGTTGTACATAATGGTGGGATTGGTTGTTACAAATTCACACATGCACACAATATAACAATATAATTTGGTCAATATTATTCCCTGGTCTTCCCTCTATCCCTCTCCTACTTCCTCACCCTCCTTGCCTTCCTTTATTCTACTGATATCCCTTTGATTTCCATGAGATTCCCCACTTTTTTCTTCTCTGGCTTCCAAATGTGAGAGAAAACTATAATCCTTTATCTTCTGAGTTTGGCTTATATTGCTTACAACAATGTTCTCAAGTTCTACTCATTTTCCTGCAAATGACATAATTTCATTTTTCTTTATGGCTGAATAAGACCCCATTGTGTATATAGGCCACATCGTTCATCCACTAATGGACACCTACACTGGTTCCATAGTTTGACTATTGGGAATTGTGCTACTATAAACATGGTGGTGCATGTATCACTGTATGATGATTTTAATTCTTTGGGATAAATATAGAGAAGTGCTACAGCTGAGTCATATGGTGTCTCCTTCCTAATTTTTTGAGGAACCCCCTTACTGATTTCCATAGTGGTCGTACTAATTTACAATTCTATCCACAATGTAAAAGTATTCCTTTTTCTCCACATCCTCTCCAGCATTTATTATTATTTTTCCTTTTTTGTGAGGAGAATGGTACGGGGAATTGAACTCAGGGGCACTTGACCACTGAGCCACATCCCTAGCCCTATTTCCTATTTTATTTAGAGACAGAGTCTCACTGAGTTACATAGTGCCTCACTTTTGCTAAGACTGGCTTTGAACTTGTGATTCTCCAGTCTCAGCCTCTGGAGCCAAAGGGATTAAAGGCTTGCGCCACTGTGCCCGGCTTATTGTTTGTGTTCTTGATGACTGCCAATCTGACTTGTGTGAGATGAACTCTCAGTATAGTTTTGGTTTGCATTTCCCTAATTCCTAATGACATTAAACATTTTTTTATACTTCTTGGCCACTTGTATTTCTTTTGAGAAATATCTGCTTATTTCATTTTTCCTTTTATTAATTGGATTATTTTGGTTTTAGTGTTCAGTTTTTTTTGATTTTTTTATATATTCTAAATGTTAATTGTCTGTCAAGAGTGGCTAGCAAAACTTTGTCCCATTTTGTAGCTATCTTTTCATATTCTTAATTGTTTCCTTTGCTGTGCAAAAGCTTTTTAACTTGATGCCTTTACATATAGTGGCATTATTTCTTGGTATTATTTCATGAGCTTTAGGGCTCCTACTGAGAAACTTGTTGCCTGTGCCTATGTGCTGGAGTGTTATCCTACATTTTCTTCTAGGAGTTGCATAGTTTCTGGTCTAATTCCTAGGTTTTTTATCTTATTTGAGTTGATATTTTTGTGCAAGGTGAAAGATAATGGTCTATTCTCATTCTTCTACATATGGTTAACCTGTTTTTCCAGACTCAGTTATTTAAAAAGGCTATCTTTTCTCCTATGTGTTGTATTTATTTATTTATTCTAGTTAGGTATACATGACAGCAGAACGCTTTGATTCATTGTACACAAATAGAGCACAAAGTTTTATTTCTCTGGTTGTACATGATGTAGAGCTGTACCATATGTGCAGTCATACATGCACCTAGGACAATGATGTCCATCTCATTCCACTATCTTTTCTGCCTCCATGCCCCCTCCCCTCCCTTCCTTTCCCTTTGCTCAATCAATGTTCCTCTATTCTTCCCGCAACCCCCACCCCCATTAAAGATCAGCATTTACTTATCAGAGAAAACATTCAGCCTTTTGGTTTTCTGAGATTGGCTTACTTCGCTTAGCATGATATTCTCCAACTCCATCCATTTACCTGCAAATGCCATAATTTTATTCCTTTTAATGCTGAGAAATATTCCATTGTGTATATATACCACAGTTTCTTTAACCTTTCATCTATCGAAAGGCATCTAGGTTGGTTCCACAGTTTAGCTATTGTGAATTGAGCTGCTATAAACATTGAAGTGGCTGTGTCACTGTAGTATGTTGATTTTAAGTCCTTTGGGTATAGAATGAGGAGTGGGATAGCTAGGTCCAATGGTGGTTCCTTTCCAAATTTTCTAAGGAATCTCCATCCTGCTTTCCATATTGGTTGCACCAATTTGCAGTCCCACCAGCAATGTATGAGTGTGAATGTGCCTTTCCCCCCACATCCTTGCTAACACTTATTGTTGCTTGTATTCTTGATAACTGCCATTCTGACTAGTGTGAGATGAAATCTTAGTTTTGATTTTCATTTCTCTAATTACTAGAGATATTGAACATTTTTTCATATATTTGTTGATCAATTATATATCTTCTAAGAAGTGTCTGTTCAGATCCTTAGCCCACTTATTGATTGGGTTATTTGTTTTTCTGGTGTTAAGTTTTTTGAGTTCTTTATATATCTTGGAGATTAGTACTCTATCTGATGTGCATGTGGCAAAAATTTGCTCATAAAAATGAAAAAGCAATCATGAAATTCATTTCAAAAAATAAGAGACCCATAATAGTCAAAGCAATCCTTAGCAAGAAGAGTGAAGCAGAAGACATCATAATACCAGACCTTAAACTATACTACAAAGCTATAGTAACAAAAACAGCATGGTATTGGTACCAAAATAGACATGTAGATCAATGGTACAGAATAGGAGACACAGAGACAAACTCACATAAATACAATTATTTCATACTAGACAAAGGTACCAAGAACATACATTGGAGAAAAGATAGACTCTTCAACAAATGGTGCTGGGAAAACTGGAAATTGATATGTAGCATAACAAAACTAAACCCCTATCTCTCACCATGCAGAAAACTCAACTCAAAGTGGATCAGGGACCTAGAAATTAGACCAGAGACTCTAGAACTATAGAGGAAAAAGTATGCCCAAACCTTCATCACTTTGTATTAGGCCCCACCTTCCTTAACAAGATTCCTAAAGCACAAGAAATAAAATCAAGAATCAATAAATGTGATGGATTCAAACTAAAAAGCTTCTTCTCAGCAAAAGAAATAATCAATGAGGTGAAGAGACAGCCTACATTTTGGGAACAACTTTCTTTTTCCTGTGTAGTTTTTGACACCTTTGTGAAGGATCAGATAACTCTGTGTGGGTTTGTCTCTGTTAATTCTATTCTGTACAATTGGTCTATGTGTGTTTTTTTGACAGTACTATACAGTTCTTGTTATCATAGCTTTAGGGTAGAATTTGAAGTCAGATATTGTGATGGAGCTCTTGAACCCAGGAGTTCAGGGCCAGTTTAGGCAACATAGGAGTAGCCTGTTCCTTAAAAAGTATCAAAATCTTCTTTGAAAGAGTTGGTATAGTGTTTTGCTGTTTAAAATAGGTAAGATCAGAGAAAGTCATTAGCAATCTCATTGCTGTATAGGTTGACAACTAATTACTACACATAATTGAGAAACATTAGCCCCGTGATTGAGGCTCAGTTTCCCTGACCCAGAATCAGAGATGCTCTCAATTTGGTTCTCACTTAGTTTCTTTATTTTGCAAAGCAGGAAATTAAGGTGCTACTTTTTTCTTCTTCTTGGCACTGGGGAATTGAAACCACGAGTGCTTTACCACTGAGCTACATCCCCCAGTCCTTTCCATTTTTATTTTGAAACAGGGCCTCGCTAAGTTACTGAGACAGGCCTTAAATTTGTGATCTTCCTGCCTCAGCCTCCTGAGTCAGTGGGATTACAGGTGTGTACGACCATGCCAGCAATTGAAGCACTTCTGATACATGAGATAATCCAGTAACAGCATCACAGCTCTATTCTTGTCCAGTAGACATTTCACAGCACAGTATTTTATTCTAGAATTAAATTAATTGCTACAAAAGTGTCCTTTATACAATATATGTATTACAGAATCAAGATTACTTCTATTTCTAGAGTTGTTCTGATGATGACTTATTCTTTATCTTTCAAAAGACTCTCTGTTTGAAGCTTTTACTGTGGGTTGAATGATTTATAACATTTGAGAAGATAATGGAAATTTAGAGAGGAAAATAAATTGCAGGCATCAAAGAACCCCCATTAAAACTTTTTTTCCCCTATACTTTGTGGCATGTAATAGCATATGTAATCACACCTCACTGCCTACTTAAAATATTTCACTAAAGACTACTCTGCTGCAAATTACACTAATGGCAAATCTTGTTGTTAAAACAAGCTTTGTTAAGGAATTGTGGGAGGTGATAATAATCCTTTTTATAGTTTATGAAGTATTTGAGCACACATCATTGCTTTCATACACTTAAAACTTTCTAATAAAATTAGTCCATGGATGAATATACTATGTTTTTCTTTAATCAGAGGATCAGATTTTTGGAATTTAAAGGAAGCTATTTAAAATAACTGAATGGGAGGTAAAATTACTCACTTATGAGCCCAAAATACATTTACATACACTTTTGTGTCCAAACTTTGCATGTTTATGAAAATCCATGTTTTAATTTGGAGAAAAAGGATGAAAAAGGAAACTTTAAACAAGTTCAAGATTGTTAATAATAAAACCCACAGGGAATTCTGAGGTCAATAGTCATTTTTACGTCAAAAACACTAAATGTCTGTCTTCCTTACTTTAATTAATTACAGTAACAATTTTCACGATTTTTGAAATTCCAGACCCCTTAAGGACCTAAGGAGTAAAATAACTATTTTTATTTGGCATTTCAATTTTAAACCAAATATTGTAAAAGTAAAAGAATAGGGGCTGGGACTGCAGCCCAGTGGTAGAGCGCTTGCCTAGCATGTGTGAGGCACTGGGTTTGATCCTCAGCCTCACATAAAAATAAAAAAAAATAAAATAAAGGTATTATGTGTATATAACTAAAAATATATTAAAAAAGTAAAAACAATATATACACATAAGAAATTTCAGTATAGACTATAATGCTAAGTTCTATCATATGCTGATTTGTTTTTCAGAGTTCTTTGTTTAGTATTCCAAATTTATGACAACATAAACTTTATATATGAAATTTCTACAGATATAACAATTATGGACAAATAGATAATTATAATATATACAGATAATTTTATACAACATATACACAAATGTATTTATATGACTATTGTATGTGTTTACATGTGTGTATTTATTGAAGCATTTTTCTATTTTATTATTTTATTTGTAACCATTTGTAAAAGTTGCATCTATTAAAGAAATACACCTTACCAATGATTTTGAACTGTTTTGATTTATTCAAAATTTGACTAGGATAATATGGCCAAGTTCTGCTAATTTTTCCACTATATAAATTTTTCTTCTTTTAAAATAACTGCATCCCTTATTCCTAACTGGGTATAAGAAAACCAGCATAAAGACTGCATTGCCTCATTTACAATATATTTATCTGTGACCTTAAGCTCTGACCACTGGAGTATTATGAGAACTGATACTTAGTGACTCCTGGGCTAATTTCTTCCTTTTGTTCTTTTTTTGGTACCAGGGACTGCACTCAGGGGTACTCGACCACTGAGCCACATCCCCAGCCTTATTTTGTGTTTTATTTAGACAAAGTCTCACTGAGTTGCTTAGTGCCTCGCCATTGCTGAGGCTGGCTTTGAACTCGGGATTCTCCTCTCAGCCTCCCAAAGTGCTGTGATTACAGGCGTGCGCCACCGTGCCTGGCTCTGGGCTATTTTCTTAATGTTAGGAATGCAGATATGGTGGAGAGCCTTTCCAGGCCACATTGAGGATGAGTGTGGTAGGTAAGTGTCTAGGAATGACTGAGTAGTAAGATAGAAAATCTTGGCACTAAACCCACCAAACCAAGCCTAGAACACTGCATTGGATTACCTGTTCTGCACCTTATAAGGAAGAAATAAACATGCATATAATTTAAACTTGCAGTATTCTGTTACATGAATTATAATTTACTAGTTAAGACTTTTATTGAAAAAGGCAAGAGAATAAAATAACACATTTTTAAAACTGTATATTGGTTTAAGGGTATAAAGAAAGTAAAGAAAGGTGAATGAAAAATTGTGCTTTTCAGCCTTTTTCTATTTAAAACTTATGGGATCAGCATTTTTCCCCCTTAGAGAGGGAGCCTAAAAGATGCTGGGAGCCTTTAAAAAACGTCGTGGCTGAGCAGTTTTATTGAAAGTTCTCTCAGGTTAGTTTGTTTTCCCTGGATAATGCCTTTACAATGGTATTAAAACCCAAGGCTAAACCTTCACAATGACCCACCTCAGCCAAGGCTTGGGATCAAGGCCTACGAACAACTGTGAAAAGATTTGTGCTTTAATTTTAGCTTTTAAAGTATCTTCCAAAGTCTTACTTTCCACTAAATGACATATTCTTCCTTTTTTGTTCTGTATTTATTATAAATGTCCACATTATGTTTAAGGTAGATGACAAAGCTATGTTAGAAGAGACATTATTAATAAAAAATATGCCTAAGAAGTAATAAACATGTGAATTTATTCCCAGCCTATATAGCCTGGCAAAGGATTTTGAATTATATTAGATAATACACATGATATTTTAGGATAAGAAATTGCAGAACTAACTCATCTCAAAGTAAATGTCAGTTTGGATAAGCGTTTTTCATTATAACATTCTAAGTATTTTTGTGTGTGTCTATTATTATTTGTTGCTAGTGTCCCCAAATTAGCATTTCATAATATGTGAATATTTCTATTTGCATTATTGCTGTGAAGAGATTTGTCCACCAGCTTTTATGATTCAAGTGGATTTAAGCTAAATCCAAAATTTAATTACAAATAAGTTTGTAGTGCTGACTCCTTATGCATTTCAATTAGATGGGAAACACACCAGCTGGGAGCTATCCACTGATAGATTAAGAAACTTTAATTTTAAGATATACTGGTGTACTTAAAAAGGATCCAAATCATAACAGCCTTTCAGTATTTTTATTTTTATAGGCTTATTTGGCATAATATACATTTTCCATATTGTCAATTGTCAAGCTTTAGTGACAGAAATTAAACTATCATAATGTATTGACTTATAATGCCCCCAAAGAAATTCGTGTTAAGAATTGATCATTTCAAAGACCTCATAACTCAGAATAACTTGGATTTTACTAAATTAGTTCTTACATAGAGGTTCAGTATCCTGTCCTTTATATGTGTTCATCATCAATACAAACAAGTTAGTTTGTATAAATGCCCTCAAATAATCCTTAATTCTTGGAACTTCCTTCTGCACCATTATAATAAACAGACATTCTGTGATAGATGCAGATACCATTTCCAAAGCTCCATTTAATTGCATAATTTATAATAGAAGCTGGGCATGGACATTGCTTGCAAAGTAAGAAGCAATCCTGAATAATCTAGTTCACATGATCCTTGAATCTTTATTAGTCTTTGGTTAGTTACCATTAGTATGCAAAGGAATCCATCTTTGAGCATTTATCTTTTATTACTGCACCTTTTGAAAGGTACTCCGGAGAAATTCAGAGGAAACTAGAAAATAAATATCTCTGATTTCCTTTAAAATGTGGCTCTCTATACACCTTCTCTTGACAATTTGACTCCAAATTGAGCAGTCCTCAGATTTTACTATTATTCCTTTTGTGGTGCAGACAACATTAGCATGTACCAGGTATTACTCGAGTTTTCAATTTACTATATAAACTTGGGGAAAAAGAGGAGGAACTACACTTTTCTTTCTGCCTTCATTTTTTTATTCCATCAAGAGCTCTAGTTCTAATTCTTTATTTTTCTATTTTTATTTGTCCTTTTTAGTTACATATGACAATATTACCTATTTTGATATATTTATACAAACACGGAATATATCTTATTATAATCAGGATCCCAGTCTCGTGGAAGTATAAGATGTTGAGATTCACTGTAGTGTAGTCATGTACATACATAGGAAAGTTATGTTGAATTCATTCCCTGTCTTTCCTATTCCTAGCTCCTCTCCCTTCCCTTCCCTTTATTCCCCTTTGTCTAATCCACTGAACTTCCATTCTTCCCTTCCCACCACTTGTTGTGGGTTAGCATCCACATATCAGAGAGAATATATTGTTGGTATTTTAATAGGGATTTGCACTGAAATCTGCAGACCATTTTGAGTAGTACAGACATTTTTAAAATATTGATTTTTTTCCCAATTCATTAACATGGGATTTATTTTCTATTTGTTTTGTGTCCTCTTTAATTTCTTTCACTAATGTTTTATAATTTTGATTGTAGAATTTTTTTATCTCTTCATAAATTTGTTCCTAGGTATTTTATTTTGTGTAGTTACTTTAAGTAGGCCTCCTTTCTTGATTTCTATTACAAATGATCAGTTATTGGCATATAGCAATCCTAATGATTTTTCTGTGTTTTTATATCCTGCAACTTTGCTGAATTCATTTATTAGCTCTAATAGTTGTTTGGTGGAGCCTCTGGGAGTTTTCTAAACATAAGTCCATGTCACTTACAAACAGTGATAATTTGACTTCTCCTTTTTCAGTATGGGTGACCTTTATTTCTCTTCCCTGATAGCTGTGACTAGGACCTTCAGAACTATGTTGAATAAAATGATGAAAGTGGGCATCTTTGTCTTATTCCAGGTTTTAGAAAGCTTTTTGTTTTTCACCATTCAGTATATATTAGTTGCCTCATCTTTAAATATATTTTTGATTACATTAGTCTCACCTGCATAATGCAGTATAATTTTCCTGTTTTAAGGTCCTTAATCATATCTACAAATTTCACTTTGTCATATAAGTAACATACTCAGTTTCCACTGGTTAGAGAGTAGACTTCTTTGGGAAGTGAGTATTCTGCCTAGGATATCAGTGGACCCCAAAGTATCTTGCTTGCCTTTGTTTTATAAAATGACTACCATCAACTTAATAACTTGGTACATCTTTTTCCCTTCAGATTGATGGTTTTCCTAGTTCCCCAGTTTTTTCTCTTCCTAACAATAAGCATACCCGAGTTGCTAAGAGAAAATAAAAACCACAAGCCTAAGAAGGTTTGAAAATTTAGTAGACTTACAAAGTTTTTATTCATGGGCCCTGATCCAGATTTCTTGACTGTCTAAGGTAGATGCTGGGTGGTATTGAGATGCCACTGTTTGAAGTCCTGAAGGTACCTCTTGGTGCTCAGAGCTCAGTAGAGATTTTGTAGAGAACCATTACTTTCATTCCCCTTTTGGAACTTTGACTCACATTTATGGAAGGAAGCAAGCGGTAGGCAAGAGAGTTGGGCAGCAGCCTTTCAGTACTCCTTTAGTGAAGAAAACTGTTTCCTTTTTAGCACAAGGATTTTTTCTTAGTGAAAATGCCAGAAATA
The DNA here is from genome assembly GCA_028644305.1 of Xerus rutilus. Classification (NCBI taxonomy): domain Eukaryota; kingdom Metazoa; phylum Chordata; class Mammalia; order Rodentia; family Sciuridae; genus Xerus; species Xerus rutilus. Next base: position 50,709,684 of record CM053406.1, read on the forward strand.
AAATCTTCTGATTTCCACCACTCACTGGTGCAGAACTAGTCACCACAAAGCTAGTGTATTCATTCAGCATAACTTGTCTCTTTTATTTTCATTTCTATTTTTAAACTCCACAGCTCAAGTTGTACCTAAATTCAATATAATTATTTCTCTCAAAGAGCATTAGTGATAGGGTTGCCCTTGAGTACTGAGTATCTGATGTTCTGATTTGAGATTTTTTTCTTTAACATAACAGTGATCATTAATAGGCATATAACTTCCAAACTGTTTTTCTATGTTTTGCACGCACATACACACACACACACATATTTGTTTTCCAGACTTGTAAAATTAGTGATATTATATCATATACTGTATATATTATTCTAAAAAAATTTTGCACTTAAAAATTTTGGAAATATTTCCATGTCCTTATGCATTCATACATTGATTTGTCACATTACCTTTTATTGACACATAGCATTTCTTAGAACAGATAGATGTATTATTACCTATATAATCAGTGTTCTGTAGGATCAGCATATAATAATCATTATTAATTTCTTACAATCATTAGAGAAATTGAATTTTTTATATATCTAGGGTAGAATTTCCTGTCCAAAGAAATGGCTCATAGAAAATTAAGACATGCTGCCATATTGTACATTAAAAGGTTGAAGAAATTTCACATCCTCTTACAAGTGGATATGAATATGTATTTCCTCAAATTCCAAAACCTGTTCATCTTGTGGATTAAAAATGTCATCCCATTGTTTTCATATCCATGCTGTAGTAGCATTTCTGATTTTCCAAGTTGACTTTGTTCAATTTTTTATTACTAAGTTTATATATGTCTCTTTAATTTGAAGATGCTTTTATTTTTTACACAATTTAGATGTAAAGAAGCCTAATATGTGGCATCTCTCTCTTTATGACAATTTGATTTGAAAAAACATTTATGTCTTAATAGAATCAAAATTTTCAGTGTTTCAATTATGGCTTTTACATTTGTCAACTGTTTAAGGAGATCTCCTTTGGTCTATGTATACAAAGCATTCATTTTTATTAAATTCTCATTTGGTGATGCTTTTGTTTGTCGGTTGTTTTTTACACTTAGCTTGTAATCAATCTGTAATTACTTTTTTGCTTGTTCAGAGCAAAAGCGTTTATCTTCATTGTTCTAAACTAAAATCTGGTTTCTGCTGCTTTGGAGGCTGTTAGTCTTCTATTGCTGCTGTAATAAATTACTACAAACAAAGCCATTTAAAGCAACACAAATTTATTATTGCATAGTTCTGTAGGTCAGAAGTCTGAGTAGAGCACCGCTCAGTTGGGTCCATTGCTTAGTCTCTCAGGTTGACATCGATGCATTCACAAGGCTGTGCTGTATTTCTCCCTGGAGGCTCTGAGAGAGAACCCATACCCAAGCTCGTTCAGATTGCTAGCAGTGTTGGTCCCTTGTAGTTGTAGGATTGCAGTTCCTATATCTTTGCTGGATGTCAACTATGTTTCTCTCTCAGTTTCTTAAGGCTACCTGCATTCTTTCCTATGTTGCCCTCTACATCCTCAATACAGCAAGAGGGACATGTCAAGTCTGTCTCATGTTTTGAATCTCTCTGACTTCCTCTTTCATATCTCTTTCCCCTCCAGCTAGAGAAAGTTCTTTTAAAGGCTATTGTGATTAAATTTGGTTCACTTGGATAATACAGATAATCTCCCTATTTTAAATTTCATAAACATAATCACATCTTCAAAGTCTCTTATGCCATGTAACTAAATGTCCACAGGTCCTAGGGATTGGAAAATGGGGATTGAACCCAAGGGCACAGTGCCACTAAGCTACATCCCAAGTCCTTTTATTTTCCTATTTGTTTTGAAATAGGGTCTCTCTAAATTGCCTAGGCTAGACTCAAATTTGTGATCTCCTGGGTCAGCCTCCCCAGTCACTGGGATTTCAGGCATATGCCACTATGTCTGGTGGAAAATGGACATTTTTTGAAGGGTCATTACTTGGCATATCACAGAGACATGACCCTTAAGTTAGACATCACCTTCTTAACTGGTCCACCTGGATTACTCTTTGTTTATTGACATTTCTGAATTAAAATGACTTTTCTTGCTTTTGAACAGTTTTGTACCTCTATGGGAATTTCTTCTGAGAATCTGTTTTATTTTTTAATGTTTTTATTAGTGCATTAAAGTTATACACAGTAATGGGGTTCATTTTGATGGGTCATACATGCATGGAATATAATTTGCTTCATTTCAGTCCCAGTACCTCCTTTTTCTCTCTCCACCTCCCTCCTCTTGTTTTCCCTCTTATACTCCATTGATCTTCCTTCTATCCTATATTCTTTTGAAGAACAGCTCCAGTTTACAAGTCATTTACAGAACCTGAACAGCTCACATGTGGTCTAGAGCATTTACTCTCATTAACTTACCTTACTGAGCATAGGAATGATCTTTGGGAATGCACAAAGCTATACTATATACTCAATCAATGTGAGAAGGAAATCATTTTTAAAAAACCATGAGTGTAAAAAAAATATCAAATAGGACAAATGTACAGTAAAGGCACATAATGAAAGTCGTCACCTTGAACTTTTGAGTTAACCATATAGACAACTGCTTATGGAGAACCTCTTCATGCATGTGCACCCATGGTGTCTAGGGGAGGGCATGTGTAAAGTACAGTCTATTCATATACTTCATATTTCTTACTTAAAATAGGTCAAGACACATGAACTTAGCACATTTGTAATGTCTTAGAAATCTTTATCTTCAATATGCCTTTTTGTGGAAAATAAATATCACTGAGCTTTACAATTACTTCTCAAAAATAAATTTGTTTGTGAATTTTGACCAGATAAAATAACAAATGTGAAGGTCACTGTGAATGTTAAACCTGCAAATAAAACCATAACCTTGTGTTGGTTATTTGTTGTAGTTCAGTCTAATTTAAAATGAAAGTAAAATGAACAATTTGTAGTCATTAGATGTTCTGTTTTTTGAAATTGGCTTTTTACAGTAAACTACAGAAAAGCATTAATTTCTGTTTTGATCAGGACTCTCTCTTCTATTGTCACATAATTACTTTTCTTTGTTTCATGTTTTTAACTGAATTGTTTTCATAAATTTTAAAAGAGTTGTTTATCAAGATATCGACTGTACTAGAATTTGTATTATTATTTTAAAAAGAAAAAATACCACAATTCAATTTTTAATAGAATTATTAGGTAAATTACTTTAAAATTATTTTTAAAAATTTTTTAGTTCAATGTGGTAATTTAGATGATTTTTTCCCCTCTCATTGAAACAGTAAGAAAATAACCACTTGGTAAAAACAATATATTATAATCAATTACACTAACAATGTGGAAAAGAGTTACAAGGGTTGTGATCTTCCGACTGTTTAAGTTCTTATTACATAAATATCAAATAACGTACCTAAGGGTTGTCAGTATATACTCTTGTGAAAAACAAACAACAGCCAGGCTCAGAGGAAGATGGACACAGGAGAATTTCAAGTTGGAGGCCAGTCTTAGCAATTTAGCAAGACCATTAGCAATTTAGTGAGACACTGTCTCAAAATAAAATAACATTAAAAAGACTATAAATGTAGCTGAGTGGTAAAGTGCCCCAGTATCCAAAAACAAACAAACAAACAAAAAAGCAAAACAAATACCTATTGCTTTCAATAGTTATTAGAATAAAAACAATTCTCTCTAAAACTCCCTCACTCCAATTATATATATATATACTCTTTATATAAAATCACATGAATAATTTTATATATTTCAATATTTTAATGAATGAAGTATTTATTTCATGTTTCAAGAAATGTATGACAATAAGAGATGATTGGTATTGGTATTGTGTTTAAATATCATAAAACTACTACTAAAAGATTATTTTCAAAAGGGTCACATAACAGCAATCATATCTATCTATCTAGCTACCTAGCTATACATTTCAAAAATATTATTTAACTCTAATTAGGGAACTGGTTAAATGTTACATCTGGTTTGAAAGAATATGAAGAACAGATGCATATAAACAGTCACAAATGCTGAAATGTTTTGTAAAATGGGATGAAATCCATTAAATGAAATATATGGAATCATGTTTTTTTACATGGCAAAAATTAATTCTATCTCTAGTGGTACAAAATTCATTGGCATTTCCATGGATGAGTGCCTTACTTTAGCAACCCTTTTCTACAACCTATGGTGCTATAGCACAATCTAGTGAGAACAACATTCAGCGATTCATTGGAAGGCCGTTCAGTAGACTTTTGCCCATTGAAAATTCTTCTACAATTTTCCTAAAGCAAAATCTTTATTTGCAGTTAATTTAAGATTTTATAAAAATGTAGGAATATCCTGAGTACCAATATTAATTTTTTTTTACAAATTCTAAAGTAGGGATTGATGAAATGAAAATTTCTATACAATGTCATTTCATCTGTGGTTTTCTTCATTTATTCAGCCAAAATGTGTGAAGGGCAAGGTATGTCAGGTGCTGATCTAGATATTGATAATATAGCAATGGGCACAATATACATGGTCCCTAGTCTGGCAGAACAGTCTTGTTGAAGAGATTGTCATTAATTAAAACTGTCAAAGTGTGGGAAAACACGACATTCAACTAGCTAAGTTTGATGGAGTATGGGATATCAGGAAAAACTTCCTGAGGCAATAGCTTTGAGGTAAGTTGTTATGGTTTGGATATGTGGAGTCCTCAAATGCTTATGTGTGAGATAAGCAAGAATGTTCAGAGGTCAAATGATTGAGTTATGAGAGACAACCTAATCAGTGGATTAATCCATTGATATGGAATAACTGGGTGGTAACTATAGGCAGGTAGGGTGTGGCTGGGGGAAGTGGGTCTCTGGGGGCATGCCTTTGGTTTCTATTTTGTCCCTGATGAGCATAGCTCTCTGCTTCCTTGTTGCCATGTCCTGAGTTGTTTTCCTCTTCCACAGACTACCTCCATGATATTCTGCCTTACCTTGGACCCAGAGCAATGCAGTTGGCTTTTTATGAACTGAGACCTCTGAAACCAGCAGTTTCAAATAAACTTTTCCTCCTCTATGTTGATCTTTTCAGGTCTTTTGTTTATAGTGACACAAAGCTGACTAAAACAGAAAACTCAAAGGATAGGTTGGAAGAGTTAAGTAGGTGAAGAGGGTGGAGAGTGGGGCAGAAGAGAGAGCAGTAATAAAGAAGGAGGGCCACATGTAAAGACTTTGTGGATGTAGGGAAAATGGTTAGACCAGAGAGCCAGGCAGAGTAATTTAACAAGGCAGAGAAAAAAGGCAGAGACAAGGCCTACAGGGCTATGTTTACATCTGTGTAAGACATAGAAGTAGGGGAATAACATGGTTAGAATTGCATTTTGAGATTACTCTGGCTGTCTGGTGGGGATGGATTAAAGAAATGGCCAAAAGTGATGCTGAGAGGGCAGTTCAGAGACCATTATAAAATTTTAAAAACATCAACATGACTCACGTTAGGACAATATATAAACAGAACCTTAAAAACATCATTCAATGTAGGGAATCAACGTGTTCTGAAGATGTCTTTAAAACCAAGTGGCTAGCTTTGCTGAATTTCACCCGATGTAAAATGGCATATCATTTCCTGGGTAGTAAGAGCTATGAAATTTTGCCAAGAAGGAACTTTACATAATGGTGTGCTTCATTGAATAAAATGAAACCTTTGGTTCTGGTTGAATTCACTAATCAGTAAATGCTGTTCAGAGATTAATTTATGATTTGTGGTACTTTTTTGAGGAATAGCTATTTATTCAGAATTTTAAGCAGCACTTAATATGGAATATTTTATATTTGTATTCTGAAGAAGCTGGACATTGTTTGGTGATATGTATAATTTTCTTGAATTTAAAATAACACAGTTGTTCTTTTTTTTCTTTTTAAATAAGTAGAAACTTTCCAAGACCAATTGGGTAGGTTTATGGTATAAAATTGATCCTGTTTTAATGAATTCTGTTTTAACTCAAAGTCAACACTTTAAGGATCAAAAATACTATGATAACTTATACTTTTACAAATATTTTTTATATATTTGTCACATTTTTAAATCTGAATTTTCTACTTTCATTATTACATATTTTAATCACCGATTAAGAATCATAGTCATTAAGCAAGTATTTTTGTGTCTTAAACTATAGCTTCAAATATTTTCTATACTACATTTTTTTTCCTATATTTTGTGCTGTTGTATTTTGAGAGTAAAAGAGTTAAACATAAGCAAATGCAAAACCAGCTGCACTAAATCAATCCAAATGTTGCTTCCAAAAGAGAACACTGAGGGACAAGCACTCCAGATCATTAGTATATAATAAAGAGTGGCAATGTATAAAAAAATTAAATTTCTATGAGGCCAAAAGCATCAGTATTGTGATCAGATTCCTGTCAAACTTTTGTCCATGAGAAAAGTCTTGGGGAGAATGAGGAGCTTTGCAAAGAATGATCATTTTCATATCTTAAATACTCACACACTTCCCAAACAGGGGAAAAAAACACCGAAAGCCAAAATATGCCAGATGACTAACAGCTATTTTGGGTTATGTGATGATGTAACCTACTTAATTTGCATCTAATTTTCATCTAATCAAATGTAGAAACGTGTCTATTTTTTTCTTCACTTCTCTGATTTTTCTTTTGATT
>CM053406.1:50716850-50735429 GCA_028644305.1 Xerus rutilus
AGAAAAAAAACTCCATATGATTATTACAGAGAAGCAAGTAAGGTATTCTAATAGCTTTAAGAGTATATATAAGTAACACAAAATGTCACTTAACTGTAGGTGAGGCAAATAGGGGCTACTACTATAGTCATCTGACATCTAGAGGCTGAAGCTGCTGGCTTTGGCTTGGTTGTTCAAAAATACTGAGGTGAGCATCCTTGCAATTCTCTTAGACTTTCCAGGCAGTTGAGAGAAGCTAAGAAGATGCCACACCCTCTATTTTAGATACCTGCAAGCTCAATTTTTTGTATAATGATGGGGTGATAAAGAGTAGCAATCTAAATTTTATATCAAATTTGAACTCTGATAATAACACATGACTAGAAATCTTATTTATTATTAGTAGTACTAGTAGTAGTACTAGTAGTACTAGTATGGTGCTGGGGATTGATCTCATGGCCTCTCATATGCTGGGTAAGCACTCTATCACTGAGCTATATCCTCACCCTGATGACTAGACCTTTTAAATTGTTAATTGAGACTGTACTATGACTTAAAAGTTCTGAGAGTACCCATTAAATCATGGACTCCATCTGAATTTTTCATTTTTTTGTTTTTGGAAGTAGCAGAACCACATAGAAGACTTAAAGCAACATTAAAAGACAAAAGTGAAATACTTTATGTTTACTACTGGTAGTTGTTTGTGTTGAAACATAATGGTTATGCTAGGGAATAGTGAAAATCAGTGAATTAGAATTATGTTTGTCTCAATGGATCTCATGAACATGAAAATATGAAGTGAAAAAGTAGGAAGAATTTGCATAGGGAGGTAATATTACTAAAATGTTTAAAAATATCCCAAGCCATAATATATTTTGCTCTGGTTTATCATATACATAAAAGATAAAATAATAAATAGGAAGAATGAACATTAAATTGGGGGTAAAATTTATGTAGGTGGGTGGGGTAGGCAAATGAACATGAGGGCTTTTACATTTCACATAAGCCCTTGTTTCTTAAACTAAGGAATGGATACACAGGATACTAATAATTTTGTTTTTACCTTTCAAAATAATTGGAAATTTTCTATAGGAGCAGGAAATAAGTTTCCAGATTGGCAAAAAAACTTAGATATTATTTAATTTTTAATAAATTGAGAAAAGATTTACATTTAAGGAAATTTAATAAGAACTGGAAAATCAATTGGGAAAACAGGCTAATTTGAATCCCAGAGTAAATAAAACATCATTGAAGACAGGAAATGCAATTCTACAGCACATCATAGCTCATCTGTATTGTGTAAACAGTAACAATAGTAATAAAACAAATGCTGAATATTGATTTAACCAAAGTTAGAATGTAATTACATTTGAAAGATGGAGAAGTGGGTCAGTCAGAGCTAAGTGTAGGAGGACTGTGACTTCAATAAGAAGAGGTCAAAAAAATGCAGAAAATGCAAAATCATGACACAGCAAAGTAACCATCTTCCTTTAAAATTATGGGGCAAAGATACAAATATATGGTTAACTAGCTAAGAGAGAGGAAAACTTTAGGGTGGGGAGCAAAGGAGGAAGGGTGTTAATTTTTATTGGAGACTTTAGGATATTTTGACATATTAAGTTACATAGATGCATGTAACTAAAACAATTGCAAAATATTCAATACATGAAACCATACATAATTTGCTTAAATTAAACAAAGTCCCATATTTCTCAATTCTATATTACATAACGATTCTAGGGTCCACACAAATGATGCTTTAGACATAGAATATTGGCTTCTGTATTTGTGCCTTATGAATAATTAACAATGCTATTCCTTGGATCAAGAATCAGAATAATATTACAATATATACCTAGGTTTAGAACCAGTAGAAAGTTTGATTCCATCATCACTGATGCTACATTGTATCGTGCTGCCTCAATTCAAGCAGAATACTAAATCCACAGAGGCAACCTCCAGGAAAATGTATCCACTTAGGGCATTGACTGATAGTTTTGCCAAAGGCTGATTAAAATGACTGTAGAATCTTTCTGCTAGTGATGGCTTCTGATTGCAGGAACTTGCCACCAGCTGTACCCATGAGCTGGAGACCCAGTAGCCAGCTCTGCAGGAGCTCTGAACCCACTGATGAGTCCTCTACTTTAAACTCAGCGCTTCCTTCATTTTCCTACCCCACCATCTAGAAGTTGCCAGAATGTGGATGTGACATCCAACTGTTAATATACACTACATAAATCATTTGCTGAAAATTATTTGGAATCCTAGGGCCCTAGGGCTCCACTTTTACAACACATTTGAAGGAACAAAAAGAAAAAGTAAAAAAAAAAAGATTCTTTTGTATTTTAACAGTTTCAGGTCACATTTTACAACATCTAATCTTAATGAGGGAACACTAGATGCCTGAAAACTAAAAAGGAAGGCTGAGAAATGAAATAAAGAGAGGTCAACAAAGCATTTATCTTTAAGAATGGACCAATTTTACAAGGTAAGTGAGTAGAGTAGGCAGGCAAACATTCAAGGTTTCTGAGAGTAGCAAAGCACTAGATTTCCCCTTCCTCCAAAGTGGAAAAGGAAATGTAGTGTACCACTGGCCACTGGTAGGGGCATGGTGAGGAAAGAGAGTGGGATGGGGAGACAGACACTATAAAACAATAGCCAGAAATAACCAGGCAATGGCTTAATTTCAGAAATCAAATGATCCTCTGTGTAAAAGAATTGATGAATCTCTACATTGTCAGTATTGTGTCTTTGTACAGATATGCATATTCATGAAGTGGAGCACACTAACTAGAGGTTTGTTAAGATAAAAACTAAATGATACTAATAGGCAGCAGATTACTTTCATTCTTTTTTTTTTTCTCTTTGGAAGTCTAATTGCTAAGGTAGTAATGCAATGAAATATGGCGTATCTCAGTACTATTTTAAATGTACTGGAGGTTTAAACTTTACCACATTCTATTAGGGAAATGGACACTGGAATACTGAAGTATCTATCTGGAAGGTAAGTCTATATTCAGTTAACTTGCTGAGAACAGTTATCTCAACACCACACTGTAATTTATATGCCCTTTCGGTAAGCTAACTAGAGCTACTATCACTTCCTTATGGTTAAGTCCAAATTTTCCATGATAATAAATGTTGCACTAGACTAGAATTTAATATGTAATTATCAGATTTAAGAACAGTACATCTGCTTAATGACAATATACATAAATTTTAAAAGTTCACTTAAAATACATTCAGACTCTAACAAAATGTAATTGACAAATATTCCTGCTTAAAATTCACTAAAAATTAGTAGTGTTCCATATTTATACAAAATTATGACATTATTCAAGGAAAAACTTACCTGTAATAACAGAATATCTTCTTCCAATTAATACCTTGCAGGTACTGTCCAATTTTAATCTTCAGTGTAGCAAGTTGTGGTATAGCCTAAGTGAGAGATGGTTTCCCAAATCTCCACTCAACTCTTTCACCCTTGGAATTTTGAAATATTTTACACCAACATGTAACATCTGAATTAAATTATTTTATAGATTTTCCATTTTATGTGTAACAAATGGTGTAAGTACACACAAATATATCCATTTTTTTATATTCCTATAAAAATATAGGTAGGAAATAACATTCATTTAATGAACTGTTTTAATTTCATAGAGTTTGAAAATATGCAAGGATAGCTTATAGTGAAGCATACTTGTGAGATCCTACATGGATCTCTTACTGAAAACAAATTTTATGGATCTTTTAAGTGAATACAGTTGTCATGAATAGTTTTGTCCTATGACCTTTGAACATAATAAAATATACCCATTATTTTTAAAGATAAATTCTATTTCATATAATTAAGTATGCAACATGATGTTATGGGATACATACAGATAGTAAAAAGGTTACTATAGTGAAACAATCTAATACATTCCTGACGTCACAGTTACTCAATTTTCTTCTGTTTTTATATTAGGAGCTGCTAATTTTCTTGGGAGCCCCAGGCACACAGGCATGCATAGGCACCCATAAGTACATGCATAAAAGAAACCCTGCTGCACAATTTAGCTAAACATTGGCACCGCTCTGTGACATCACACTCTGGGGAAGGCAAGCATGGGTATATTCACTCACCCATTTTTTCAGAAACTACTGAATCTAAGAAGTTACAATACAATATAATAACTAAGTATTGCTAGTTATTGTACTAGGTGACATAGCATATAAATATAAATAAATCACAGGCTGCTTTAATTAAGTACAAGGCCTCATAGGAATGGACACTTTAGCATATTTAGTCTAACAGGGATCCCCAGATTTCTCATGAGAAGGATCTGAATTTTTCCTCAAGGGAAAGTGAAAAAGAGAAAAGTTAACACACTGCATTGGCATGCAATATATTTCAATGGCTTCAGAGTGTTCCTTTGGAAGTTCATGTCCTGGAGATATTTTTGGTGGGGGTTTTTAATCAAGGTTCTCTTTAGGGAGAAGTTCAGATTATTGCTGCTGCCCAGCAACCAACTACAGTCATGTATCACTTACTGATGGAGATACATTCTGGGAAATTCATTGTTAGGTGATTCTTTCATTGCATGAACGCCATTACTCAGACCAAAATAGCTACACTATCACTAGGCAATATAGTTTTATGGGAATAGTGTCATATATGAGGTCCATCATTGACCAAAATTTTGTCATGCTCTGCATGACTATAATCTTAATTCAACTGCAATGAAAGTGAACTACTTTATAGTATTGAAAAATCATTTACATTTGCACTCAAATTCATCTATAGTACTTGAGATTATAGCAGTCTTCCTACAGTGTTATTTATTTTCATTTCTTTTCTCACCTACTGAATAATGTACCTCTAGCACACAGAGGCCATGTTTTGCCTATACAAGTAACTCAGGCATGTTGCATACTGTTTAATACTTGCTCTTTGTTAACTTGTTATTTCCATATATACTAAATCCAATTTGGTCATATGATCTTGACATACAGTCTGGTATGACTTTTCATAACTATAAGGTTATTCAATGCCTTGCCACATGTATCCATATGAGAGTTCCAGAGTGCCTTTATTTAATAGAGTCCTGTTGAAATCCTATACCAAAAACTTCGTTTTGCCTATCAAAAGTGAGGGTAGTGAAGGTGATATCCTCTTGCTAGGCAGCTGCTGCCAACCTTTCCCCAGAGCACTGTGGTTGGAACACTATAGCAGCACTCTTCTTCATTGATTGTAGGCTTTAAGGTCTGCTTTTCCTGAAATAGAGCTAAATTGGCCAAGGTGGACCTCTAAAGTCAGGTAAGTTCTGCACTTGGCAATGTGCCTCAAACCCAGGGGAACAACCCGAATGATGTCTAGATAGGTCATTAGCCAAGCCGTTTCACCAAAATGCACTCTGGAAAGAGGATCAGACATGTACACTCTGTAAAGCAGTTCTCCTTTTATTAAGATAAAGATTTTATTTAAAGCTTTTTAATTATAACTAAGCTGCAGAAACAGTTCAGAGTTAGTCAATTTTTAGGATTACACCAAAAGGTATACATGAAATACAAATAATAATTATTTGCAACAGAGAAATAACAAAGGATACCAACTAAAGGAAATTATTACTTCTATTAAACAATAATAATGTGAAATAATATATAGCCATTCATTTTAGATTCTGAGCACAAGGTAAAAACATGAGAATTCCTTTATGTTGCACTATTCTTTTGTAAATAAAGCTACTCACATAAGGATGCAGTCTAATAAAAGTGTCTTCTCAAATTGATATCTTTTAACACTTAACTTGGTGACTTGCTAAATATCTGACTATGGAATAGGCACTTTTTCCTAAGCACAACATTTGGTATTTTTTAGGTATTTGCTTCTTTGAGGAGTTTCTGTGTGTGGGTACTATAAATTCCAGATTAACATCACATGCTTTAAGGTATATGCAAAGCTTAATTTTACTGATTTCTCAGGGACATTTGCATTTTAGGAGTAAAAATTAAGTGTTAAAATATATCAATTGCTGGATTTCAATTGCTTATTGGATCATAAGCATTGGTTTCAGATATCAGACTATGAACAGGATGGAGAATAGGATATATATGATTCTTTTTCAGAAAGTAAAGATGGCAGAAATCTCTGGAGAAGCACCAGGGGATTCCCCTAATAGATCCCACAAAATATAATAGAATTATTAAACTTGGGATTCTAATCACATCTTTAGGTTGTGCCCATGTCCTTTAAGGGGGAATTGAGCTCTGATTTTGGAGGAAATTATTATTTTTAAAATTTTACATAAGATTGATTTTACTCATGACAGCATCTCTCAGGAGAATCTCACTAAATGTAAGTGATTAATGAACTTCAAGCCTACTAGAAATCACATGTGGGTAAACCTTCCACACTGGCAACACTAATGAGTATCAAAACAATTTGCAACTCTCCTGATATTTGAGCTTTCTTTCTTGCCAAATTATGACATTTGATTTGCAATATATAGATGACAAAATGAAAATAATCAGATTTTTCTCAGATGTGAATCTTAATAAATTTAATTTTGAAGATAATTTCAAATTGAGTGTAAGAAAACATAGTAGACTAAATGTTTTTTACTATATACTTATATAGTGCTGACCACAGTTGGAAAGAGGCATTCACTCCCTAGTCTTTGTAGAATCACAGAACTCCTGGGATGGGATAGGATTGTTCAATTTGATCTATTTCACCACAAGGTGAAATCATTATGTTTCATATAAAGGAATATCTGTCTTACTGCAAAAATTAGCAAGTAGGATATTCTCAGTGATACTTCAGTATTAATCTATTTGAGGGCTTCTGGTTATTTTTTATTTTTCCCCATTTCAAGGCAATTCATGCTCTCAAAGTCATTTTTACTGCTTTTATAATATGTGCTGTCATATATCATCATGCCTACCTGCCCTTTTAAGGTAAAAATAAACCTAAAACACAATTCAGTGAAGAAAGGATAGTATTTTCGACACATGTGCTGAATCAATTGAATATGCAAAACAATAAGCTTCCATCACACCTTGTGCCATATATAATGATTGATTCAATCATAGACCTAACTGTCATGTAAAACTGTTTATAGATGAGTAGAAGAGAAAACCTTTGTGCACTGGGGTTAGGAGAGTATTTTTATATAAGTAACCCTGAATCATAATGCATCAAAGGAAACTTTGGAATTGGTTTTCAGCAAAATTATGGACTTCTGCTCTTCAAGACAGTGTTAAGAGAATAAGACAGGCTGCATTTGCTAATCACATATCTGACAAAAAATGTATATAGAAACACAGAGAACAGAGAACCAATTAATATCTGAAAAATATCTTACAGACACTTAAAAAAGGAGATGGAAGATGGCTAATAAACACATGATATTATTTGTTTTTGTAGAATGACAAGTGAAATGCAAGTTAGGACAATGAAATGCAAGTTAGAACGATAACATTTGTAAAATGACCAATCATACCAATTATTGGTACAGATGCAAACCAACTGGAATTCTTATACTTTTGTGTTTGTAACATGGTATCAACACTTCGGAAAATAAGCAGTTTTTTAAAGAAAGATTAAACATACTCCTTCAAAAATGAATCAGCTGTTGTATTCCTTCTCCCATGAGAAATGAAGTTGTAAGTTTGTACAGAGACTTGTAGAGCAATGTTTATACAGGCTTGCCATGGGATAGACAAAAAAACTGAAAGCAGGTCAGAGGAATCCAAGTAGATGGATAAATACATTGCAGCATATCCATATAGTAGAATACTACTCAGCAGTACAAAGAGATTAACACACCCAACTGGATACATGAATCTCAGTGTAATTTTGCTTAAAGAAAAAAGAAATAGATTTCTAGAAAATATAGACCAATCTCTAATATTGGAAGACAGATTACTGGTTGCCTAAGAATACATGGTGCGATATTTGTGTGTGTGTGTGTGTGTGTGTGTGTGTGTGTGTGTAAGGAAGGTCAGCAATAGCATTTTCAAAGAACATAACTAAACTTGGAGGGAGTGATAATAGATATGTTCCTGTTCTTAATTGTGGTGATGTTTTCATGGTAAAAACATTTGTCAAAACTTATAGAATTACATGGTTGAAATATGTGCTGTTCATTCTATGTCAAATACACCCCAATAAAGCTGTTTAGAAAATCATATCAGCTTGTTTATCTGGTGTTCTGGGCTACTAGGCCCTTCTGATGGCCTTCTTGCCTGAACAAACATCCCTTAGCTTATTTCTGATGCAGTTAGAAGAATATGAATGATTTAAGAAAAATTAAGCATCTTGGGGCAGAGACTGAGGCTGGGGTCCAGCACTTTCTTTATTCCTGACACAGTCTACTAAATTTTACTGAAGTTACCACCTGCATGTTACAGATAAGCTCAGCATTTACCACCATCTTTCTTCCCCTAAAATTTGTTCTTCCTCTTATTTTCCTGAGCTCAGTAAATGCTAGCACAGTCCTCCCCACTCCTCTATAACTCGAGCACCTTTCTTAATTCTTTCTTTAGGAAGAAAAGATTAAGCTTTGCATATTTTTCTTCTTGGTTGTACAAACGACACATTATTTTTGTAGAAAAAGTGGAAATACAATAGAGATTATGGAGAATAATTTATATTTCATATTTCTATATTCAATTTTTTGAATTTCTCCACCCATTTTGCTGAGTTGGATTAGAAATGGACAATGTATTCTGAAAAGTAGAATTATTAGAAGTGAAATTCCAATGTACTACAACCTGTCTTAAATCAAAGTAGCTGTTTATAGATTTTGATGCTTTTTGTTCAAAATCATTGGCCACATTCTTCACAGGGACTCTTGGGACATTTACAAAAATTGGCCATGTACCAGACCATAAATAAAATCTCAAAAAATGGTGTATGTTTGATTTAATATAGATGCAGTGTCATACTACAATGGGAAAAGTTAGGGATCAGTTTTAGAAGAAGAATCAAGCATGTTCTAAATAATACATTCTTCAAATAAATCATAATGGAAAAGGAAACATATTTGGGATTGAATGCATACAGGTTTAGATATACAACTTTAGGGATGCTTCTAAAGTAGTAAGAACTGAAAATGTACTGTTTTAAAACATTCTATAATGAAAGAATAAAAGCTGAAAATTCATGAGTCAAGCATCCCCCATGGAAACTTAGAAAAACAGACAGAATGAGTCCAAACAGAAAGAAAAAGTAATAGCTCTATAATACTTGTGTATATTGAAGAAATTCATATAAATGATAAACTCAATTAATTGTATTGGTTAACTTATGTATAGAAAAGAAGAAAATGCATTTGATAAAGTGTACATCATATATCAATTATA
Organism: Xerus rutilus; assembly: GCA_028644305.1. Lineage (NCBI taxonomy): Eukaryota > Metazoa > Chordata > Mammalia > Rodentia > Sciuridae > Xerus > Xerus rutilus. The sequence continues at coordinate 50,726,181 of CM053406.1, forward strand.
TTATTGAGATCCTATTTCTTAAGATGGATACACTATGTATGTACTTTTATTATTTTATGCTTTTTATATGTCAATTAAAATTTAAAATATTACCTAAAAATATCCCTAAAAACAACTTATTACTCATTAACTTCTAGCAAATATTTGAATTTCAGGATGTCATCTGTACAGGTTGGTGTTCTAGATATTTTGTCATTTGTTACAATTGTTTTTCAAACGGCTTTGAAAAATTCTTTAGCACTAAATCTAGACTACATGAGAGGGATTGCCATAATTTTAAAAAATAAGTAATCTAGTATACCCAGGTCAAGGTCTTATAATTAGCTTTATTTGCACTTTTAATCTGTTTTTATTTTTATTATATCTGCTCTAGATCACTTCTGTTAACAATGAAAAATAATAAAATGTGCTTTTTAAAGAGCCTAATTTGTAATAACTATAAAGACAAATCAAATATAATTAAGTTCATATAAATGATACTAAATTATTATAATAAGTGGTTCTACGAAATTTACTTTACTATACATTTTGTACAATGTGACATAAGCTATTCTTTGCTTCTTTTCTTTTTTCAGCCTTAATTTGCAGTTAGTCATTGGCTTACATCTTATCTCCCACCATAATGGCAGAAATTAATGGGATAAAAGTTCTCTATTCAAAGAAAAATTATCATTTCACTGATCTACTTCAGCAAGTGCAAATTCCCTCAGCACCCATTAAAAAGGTTTAGAACAGTAGAAACTTGCTAGTTGACTTAATTTTTTTCTCCTTTCTTAGGCTATAAAACTTTCATTTACCTCATCTGTTAAACCCTTTTGTAAATACAGTAATTTTGAAGCCTTTTTGTATTATGTGATACATATTTTGGCATTGTAGCTATTCTGGATTTCTTCCATGGTACTTTAATTTTGTGGTTCAGTGAGCAAAACTAAGAGTTTTCCAGGAGGATTTGTACTTAAAACAGTCAGGGGTGTGCTGCCTGATGAGACAGTCAATCTTTTCCCTTGACAAGGGTGTCCAGTCAGAAAAGACCGTTTGTTTTTGAGCTGAGAAAAGGTTTTAAAGAAATTACAACCCAAATAGTAAAAAGCAACTTGGGTTTCTGCAATGCCACAGAGTGTCACAATCAAATATGTATTTGGTAAACACTTTTAGAGGCCATTGACTGTGATGATGAAATTTATGTTTTCTGTGATTAACCTCTTCAACTCAGAGAGTGTGATGGAATTCCATGTTAGAGCATAAGTTAATAATGAAACATTTTGTATGACTAAAATTTTAAAATACCTTAATGAAGTAAGTCTTAAAAATTTTCATGTGTAGGTAAGAAACTGAAGTCTTAAGAAACTTAGCTAACATCCCCAGAGCCATATAAATGGAAAAGGGTATACCTTGGGTTTAAACCCATACCTATCAGATCCATAAGCCCTACCAAAACAACAACAACAACAAATATAAATGGACAACATTTGTAATGCATTAATCAGAAATATTTGTTAGGTGATTACTATTATGGAGATGGCATTTTGACATTGAAGTATACAAATAGTAAACTGGCTGTGATGATGGCTTTCCCCTCTAGCCATGGTGAATTCAACTACCCGTTACAATTTCATTTTTGCTATTGCTGTTGCCATAAACTATTTGTCTCAGATATTCTGTGAGTTGTCCCTTGGCCACCTCTTCATATAGAAACTTTTTTTTTTTTTTTCATATAGAAACTTTTAATAAAGCACATTATGTAAATTTTTCTTTTTAAATAAAAAATGAAATTATATTAAGAAATAAAGTTATATCATTAAAACAGAAAAAAAGATACTTTCAGCAGTACACAGTGAAAGTAACATAATAATTTTGACTTTCAGGATTTTAAATATCCACATATATATTCTCACTTATTGAAATTATTATTTTAATATCTTCTTTATATGATTAAGAATTTATGTAGCAATATCTTCCTATATAATACTCATTTTCAAACTATCACCTATAATTTTAGGTACTATGGCTACCCATCAGTAGCACTAAGAGTGAGCTTGATTTCTATTAGACTCTGCTTCTTTCAGCCTGGAATCAACCATCCATTTTGGGGGAATCAATCTCTAGATAGCCAGGTAAAGGGGAGCATTGTCCCAGCACTGATAAACAGGCCTGGGAAAATGTAACTGATTCCATTCCCAGTGTTCTAGTTTACAATGTCGTCTATCCTTCACAGTTTCTGGTCAACTGACTTTGCTAGTTTTTATTTCTCTCAGGTTCTTGTAAAACTGATTTTTATTTCTTTCCTTGAGTACTTGAAGCACACCACCCCCATCTCTGGTACACTTGAGTTCTCACTGTGTCTCTCCTAGTTCTTATCAGTGCATTTCAATTAGGGAACTTCTTCTCAAAGCTTTTACCTGACTTGAAAGAACTTCCTATCCTAAATATTAGGGTAATCCTCCTGCTGGAGATTGCTACCACCGGGAAGAAAAGAATATGCTACCCAATATATTGTCCCCTTTGTCAATTGGCAAAAACCCTAGTTTGTTTACATGTCAGTCTTTTCCATTGAATTAGACTAAGACAGTTATAGCTTTTCTGAGGGATTATATTATTCTATCAGTTAAAGAGTTAATTTGTAGATATTGGAATTATTTCAAGAAAATAGTTAAAATTTTACTAAACTAATTTACTTATAGACAAGAGAGTAGGACCTTGTGATTCATGCTATTTACTTAATTATCTCCCACATCTCTTGATTGGCCATTAGAAAAGCAAAAAAAGAAAAAAAGAAAAAAAGTTTATTTAGTAATAGATGAAAAGTAAAGAAGACAATTTTCTGTTTACCTGCCAATTAGAGAACATTCTAATTTGAGGAATAAATCCTAATTATCTAATTAGTAGGTTCTATCCCAAAAAGGCTTAGGTACAGAACAAACGGAAATGCTTAACTGAGCAGAAATATACAGAAGGAGATTGAAAAGTCCCTTAACACTTCTGAGTATGTTTCTTCATCTATAAAACAAAAGGGTTGGACAAAATCGTCTGTAAAATATAAACTTATTTCCATGAAAATAACTTAAAATCTGAAATGTGGGCTCTCTCAGGCAGGTCATTGTAAGACTTTATATTTATTGGAGACAATGTAGGAGAAAGTGTTTATATAGAGATTAATATGTTAACTGGAAAATGTATATCTACATCTCTTTGACTTTCTCTGTGCCTATTATCTATCTCTATGCCTATATCTTAATCTCTACTATTGAGCAGCTGGTCTGATGCTTATTTGATTGGAAAATATTTACCATCTACTCTGAAGGATACTAAATATAGAAGTAATCCATCTTGTAATGTATTTATTTGTATGTGGAAATGAGAGGTATAGATTATTCACTTTTAATCCAGTAGTGCTGTCTGAGTAGGTGGGTTATAAAAGGGATAAAACAGTATCAGTGTGTTCATAATGAAATAATATCATTTCTTGCTAAAAAAGAGATGCTGTTAACATCAGAATGTGGCAGAGTTTTCACAAGTAGAATAGATGAGAAGACATCCCAGGGGAGATGAAGGCTACAGAAAAGGCCCAGAGGCTAAAATGCAAGGGATAAATCTAAAGGAGGGTAAATAATTCAATTTAGCTGCAGTAAAAAATTAATAGCAGATTATGAACCTGAATGTCAAATCATATTAAAGGAATGATAAGTTTTAGTTTAATTTGGTTGCCTTTGGGAAGCAATTGGAGGACTATAATGAAGAGATTATGTAATTAACAAAAAAAGATAGCAATGGAGATGGGTTGGAAGAGAGGCTGATTAGAGGACTGGAAAAAAACTGTTCAGAATTTTTTTTGTAGCTGAGTCAAAAATCAGACTGTGTCTCAAAAGAGAAAGGGGAAATCATTTACACCAAGTGACTAATTGTATAATAGTGGGCAGAGAAAAGAGTATGCTTCTTAAATGACTAGAAATAGCACACCTCTGAATGAAATTAAAGGGGTGCAATTCTGTAGCGATGATAAGCAGATTATTGAACACAGAAGACTAAATTAAAGAGATATTGCCTACAAATATTTTATTTGCAAACAGATTAATATTGAAGATGATATTATTTCTGTTTTTAGTTTGCAATGCTATGTAACATAAGAATACATTCATATTTAAAGGAGAAAACAAACTTTCAGGTAGGTCACACGGCTCAATTCGATCACAGAGCCCCTCAGGCAGTGCCAAAATATACATCCTGTATTAAGTTTGTAGTATAGATGTATGGGCTTTTTTCTTGACACTTTTGGAAGAGAGACACTGAGAATAATATTTTAAGGATTTTGTTGGTAGATATTAGTGTCTTATTTTTTAAAAGTGAACATAATTCTAAGCTAAAGGAAGTTTTATCTGCTGATGGCCTATGGTTCTGGAAGAGAGCAATAAGAAACGGCAAAACATAATGCTGAATAAATGAGGTTATCAGGAAGATGAAGATCTTTCTTTTAGAGATATGTATCAGATAACATTGTCAGAGATATTTCAAAAAGCATGCAAAATTCTAAAAACAAAAGAACAACAACAACAAATGGTTACGGAAGTCAAGGGATTTCTAGGCAAAGCCAAAATACAAATTAGCCTAAGATAGTAGAGGAACCTCTTTTCCTTTAAAATAGGACAGAAGTAAGGGAGATTAATTCATTGGGATATGAGCCAAGAAAATAAGAGTGCTTTGGAATAAGTGGAAAATGTAGAGATTTAATGAAGTAAAGAGTGGGATATATGCATTTCTAAGAAAAAAAAACCCAGAAGATTAGATGAGGATTAATAGGATAACTGCATAATAGTACCAAGCATTGAGTTTCATGTCTTTCTAAAACAATAATTAAAATCCAAACAGCTACATTTACTCAAAAAATATTCCATAAATAAACACAACAAAAAACCAAACCACAATGCTGTCAGGTGCAGTGGCACATGCCTCTAATCCAAGTGGTTCAGGAGGCTGAGACTGGAGGATTGCAAGTGCAAAAAGCCAGCCTCGGCAATTGAGCAACACCCTGAGCACATTAGCGAGACCCTGTCTCAAAATAAATAAAAAGGGCTGGGGATATTGGCTTAGTGGTAAAGCACCCCTGGATTCAATCCCAGGAGGTGGGGGGGGGGAGCAATGCTAAGTTACCTGTAAATGAAAGCTGTATTCAGGTCAAAATTAGCTTCCCTTTGCAAAGCATAACTCATTATTTTCAGAGGCACAATTAAAACTCATTTTTCTCTGCTACTTCCATCAGAATCTTCTTATAGCCTGACTGAACCCTCAGGTGTTTTCTGGATAGTAGTGTTTTCCAAATTGCCAAGCTGAGCTCCCTCAATAAGTCATGCACATCTTTACTTCTCTTACTTGATGATATAAAACAATAGAATAAAAATGATCTACTTAAATACCTAGAATAAACTATGCCTTTCATGAAATGTGGGCCTTATTCCTTATGAGATGGTAATTATGTATACAAAACAGCACAAGAACAAAGGAATGTAAGTTTTACAAATCATAAATCACAAAGGAAAAATCGCATTATGTTACAGTGGACAAGAAAGGATAGGAGATGAATGGAACTTGGAATCATCTTTTGGATTTAGAAAGAGAAAGCACATGGAATAAAGAATTGTGAGCAAGTGTAAATGGGACAGTTATGTTTCTAGTCAATAAACTAATTTGACTGAAAAGTTTTATAGAACTTTATAAAATGGATATTTCTGGAAAAAGAGATTGGCATTAGTTTGTGTGATATGATTTTATTTCTAAAATAAAAACAATAAATCTTAAGCAATGTTTGATGTATTCACAGTGGAGTGTTTAAAAGATTATTACAGGCCACTTGTGGTGGCACACACCTGTAATCCCAGTGACTCAGGTGGCTGAAGTAGAAGCATCTCAGGTTTGAAGCCAGCCTTAGCAACTTAGCAAGACCCTGTCTCAAAATAAAATAAAATAAAAATAAAAAATAAAATGAATAAATAACAAAACTGTGCTAGGTGGTTAAGCAACCTTGAGTTCAATTTCTGGTTTAAAAAAGTAAAGAAAGAAAATACAGGATGGGAAGAAAATAGATAAGAGAATTGATGGAAGACATGATGATCCAGATATACATTAAGTATCACTGGCACGACCATGCCAATGACAGATAGAATTGAAAGAAAAATAAGATTTAGCAAAGGAAAAGATAGCCTACTCACGAACAAAATAACAGATAACATCATGGGGATAATAAAAGCAATTGGTATATCTGAATAAATATTCTGATATAAATAGAATGTAGGGGAAATAGATGGAAATGAAGTTGGAAAAGGTAGCCAGAGCTAACATGAAATTTATTTTCCTCTTTTAGATTTATAGTTTAATGGATTCATAAAACAATATATAGTAATGGGCTATCATGATGTTTTGATACATGGGTACATTTTATAATGTTTAAATGAGGTTAAACCTATCTTCTCATCATTTTTTATAAAAAAACATTCAGAATAATTTCTTCTAGCTTTTTGAGATGTACAACACGTTATTACTCTCTAGAGGCACCCTACTTGCTCCTATCTAACTATAACTTAGTCTTCATTAATCAATCTTTCCTCATCACTCTTCCTCTTCCATACTCTTCTCAAACTCTGGTATCCACAATTCTACTTCAACTTCTATGAGATTATAAACATTTTTAGATTCCACATATATGAGTGAGGCCATGTGGAATTTGTATTTGTATGTCTGGCTTATTTCAGTAAATATCCTGATCTCCAGTTATATTCATGCAGTATGTAATGGGATATATTATAACAAGATTTCATTTTCTTTCTCTACTTATCCTTGTTTTCTTCCTTTTTCTCTTCCTCTTCTTCATTCTCTTCCTCTTCTCCTTATTTTTCTTTTTATTTAAAAATTTTTATCTGTTCTTTTTAGATATACATGACAGTAGAGTGTATTTAGACATATTATACATACATAGAGATAACGTCCCACTCTTGTGGTTGTACATGATGTGGAGTTTCACTGTAAATATAGAATAGTGATGTCACATTCATTCTATTGTCTTTCCTATTCCTATCCTCTCTCCTCTCCCTTTATTCCCCTTTGTCTAATCCAGTGAACTTCTATTTTTCCCTCCTACCACCCTTATTGTGTTGTAGCAGCCACATATCAGAGAGAACATTCAACCTTTGATTTGTTGGGATTGGTATGTCATTTAGCATGGTAGTCTCCAAATACATCTATCTACCAACAAAAGTCAAAGTCATTCCATTTTATGACTGAGTAATAATCCAGTGTGTATATATAACACATTTTCTTTATTCATTCATCTGTTGGAAGGTACTTAGGTTGCTTCACTAGCTTAGCTATTGTAAATTGAGCTGCCATAAACATTGATATGACTGTGTGACTGTAGTATGATGATTTTATGTCCTTTAGGTATATAATGAGGTGTGGTATTACTGGTCTAAATGGTGGTTCCATTCCAAGTTTCCTGAGGAATATCCATACTGCTTTCCAGAATGATGGCACCAATTTGAAGTCCCATCAGCAATGCATGAGTGTATCCTTTTCCCATATCCTCACCAATTTTTTTGCCCTTATTTTTCTTCTTTATTAAAAATTTTTATTTGTTCTTTTTAGATATACATGACAGTTGAGTATATTTAGACATATTATACATACATGGAGATAACTTCCCACTCTATTGCTACTTGTATTCTTGATAATTGCAATTCTTACTAGAGTTAAGAAAATCTAAGTGTAGCTTTAATTTGAAATTCTCTAATTGATAGAGATGTTGAATTTTTTAAATATATTTGTTGACCATTTGTATTTCTTCTTCTGTGAAGTGCCTGTTCAGTTCCTTTGCCCATTTATTGATTGGGTTATTTTTTGGCTTTGAATTTTTTGAGTTCTTTGTATATCCTGGAAATTAATTTCACCTATCTGAGGTGTAAGTGACAAATATTTTCTCCCATTTTGTAGGCACTCTTCACAATCTTGACTATTTCCTTTGCTGTGAAGAAGCTATATAGTTTGATACCACCTATTTATTGATTCTTGGTTTTACTTCTTGAGCTTTAGAAGTCTTGTTGAGAAAGTTATTTTCTAAGCTGGCATGATAGAAACCTGGGCCTACATTTTCTTCTAGTAGGCCCAAGGTCTCTGGTCTAATGCCTAGGTCCTTGATCCACTTTGAGTTGAGTTTTGTGCAGGGTGAGAGATAGGGATTAAATTTCATTCTGCTTCATATAGATTTCCAGTTTTCCCAGCACCATTTGTTGAGGAGACTATCTTTTCTCTAATGTATGTTTATGGTGCCTTTGTCTAGTATGAGATAACTCTATTTATGTGGGTTTATCTCTGTGTCTTCTATTCTGTTCCATTGGGCTTCATGTATGTTTGGGTGCCAATACTATGCCATTTTTGTTACTAAAACACTGTAGTATAATTTAAGATCTGGCATTGTGATGCCTCCTACTTCACTTTTCTAAAAAATTGCTTTGGATATTCAGGGCCTCTTTTTAAAATTAATTTCATGATTGCTTTTTCTATATCTATGAAGAACATCATTGGAATTTTAATAGAAATTGCTTTAAGCCTGAATAACACTTTTGGTAGTATGGCCATTTTGACAATATTAATTCTGCCTATCCAAGAATATGGGAGATCTTTCCATTTTTGAAGGTCTTCAATTTCTTTCTGTAGTGTTCTGTAGTTTTCATTGTATGTCTTTCACCTCTTTTGTTAGATTGGTTCTCAAGTTTTTTTTTTTTTTTGAGGCTATTGTTAATGGAATAGTTTAATTTCTCTTTCAGCTGATTCATCATTGGTGGATAGGAAAACAATTTATGGGTGTTAATTTTTTTTTTTTTTGGTTTTTTTTTCTTTTTTTTTTTCAGAAGCTGTACACACTATTCACTGAAAACATTTGTTGAGGCAAATAGAAAAAAAATTGTTACAATCATAATTTTTCTAACTTTGCACAAAATTATAAGCAGATTACATTCTTCATATTAAACATCTTTATATGCACTTTCAATGAACAATATATATATATATATATTTATGTATATTTTTTTATCAACCATCTTTACTACACCCAATCCCCTTTCCTGTCCCCCCTCTCCCCCATGTCGCGTCCAGTGTTTCTCTAATTCTCTTATGTTTCCCATTCCCACTTCCCTTATTCATCAGCATCCACTAATCAGAGAGACCAATCGGCACTTGGTTTTTTGGGATTGGCTTACTTCACTTAGC
>CM053406.1:50735929-50759257 GCA_028644305.1 Xerus rutilus
GTTTTATTGCTTTACTAGCAAAGGAGAAGGACAGGGATTCCTGTCCTAGGGGCTGTGACTCTGCCAGTCAGGAGGAACAGGATGCATTTAAAGAGAGTATTCAAAGGCTATATTCCACATGTTCTGTGTCCTTGACTTGTAATTCACTTCTTGATTTGGGGTATAATCTTTTGTGAGATTTTCTGGTACCATCTCCAAAGTCTGAATTACTTTGTTCCTGTGAGAGGTGTGAGCTCAAGGACAGATAAATCTGACTAGGATGGGGAAGAAAGGTAATCCTGTTTCCTCTAGATTAGGGACTGGGAGAGATTAGGGAAGAAAAGAGAGAGAGGAAGAGAAACATGTCCATTTTAAAAATCAGTTGCAGTGGCACAGCAGCAAAGTTTGTATTCAAGGCATAAAGTGGACCACTGTTACACTCTTAGGATGGTATCAGGTTTTCCAGTGTTTTTACAACTGTCTTTTGGATGTGTTTTCATGCTCTTGCTTTCCAAGCCCTGTTTCAATAGCTTTTTTCAGAGAATAAGAAAACTGCATTATCATTTCCATGTTGGAATGAACCAGCTTATTTTTCCCATTCCTTCTTTCCTGTCAAAATTTTCTGTATGTGTCTTGCTGTTTTTGATTTCCACCTCTCATTTTCCCTAAGCAACAATGAAGAAACATATATGCTCTTCAAAAAGAACCCCCTTCCCTAGTTCCACAGAAAAACTAATCCCATGATTAAGAAGACATTGACATCCTTCCCACCCGCAATGATGCTAACACAGACCTAGTGATTTGTGCATCTGTTGAATATTACAATTACAATCATTATTATCTATAATCTCTCTTGATTTTTTTCTATTGTCTCCAACTTTTTTTTTTTTATTAATTATTCCCTTAAGTGCTTTGTAGGTAAGTAAATGGAAATAAATGTTGGAATTTGTTCATTGGTACTCAGTACTAGACAAGCATGATAATCACCAATGGAGCTTTTTGAGCAGTACATCGGTTCTGTTTTAATAAGTAGAGGCATGGAATTGCATTTTTAAAAAATGCTTCAGGTAGCTCAGGTGTAGTTGGTTATAAAATCCTATATTTGGGAACCTCTGTCAAACACACAATTGGTTGTAACCATGGAGACTATGTTATTTGTATTTGTTTTTCTTGTTCAGTTTACTAATTACTCTTATAATTCAAAATTAGCTTCCCATCATGAACAACGGTGTTATTTTCAGAAGTGTTAAAAAGAGAACATATACATTTTTTTCTTAAGGCATTTTCTGTTATGTAAGGAAAATTAGTGAATCATTATCTTTGTTGTCATGCTCTATTTTTAAAATTTTGAATTGTTTCATGCATGAGTTTCTTTTTATTTTTCAATTATATTTTACTTTAGATTTTGAAAAGTGTTTCAATTGTTGACTTATCAAAAATATTCAATTTTTGATGAGTTATGTATCATATTATTCCATATTCTGTCCATTACTGATAACTTGCTGCATTGACTTCAGAGGAATCAATGTTATCAACATTCAAAACTAATTCACATCCAAGTGGGCATGCATGTCCATGGTACAGTGAGGAGGTTCCTTGTGTGTGTGAGTAATTTTATTACCTGGATAAGACATTATTAAAAAATGGACAAGTTAGAAGAATTTTTTTTTACAAGTTGAATATAAATGCTCCACAGAGATTAAATGTCCAACAATGTAGAGATCAGCTGTAAGGAGCATATGCCATAGACATGCCTGGACATGCCAGGGACTCACTAAGTTGCTGGCCATAAGGAACAGCAGCCATTGACTTGCTCAGGCATGCCTGCTTGTAATTGATAAGGGGCTGTAAGGAGCACCTAACCATAGGCCTGCCTAGCAATGACTGCTTACAATTGATAGGGAGCACAGCTCCATGCACAGGCTCAAAGAAATGTCCAGTTGCAATTCTACTATCTCACTGGAGATAACTATTGTTTGAAGTCATGCCTCGTGGGTCTCCTCAGCGAGTAGGGGTCCTGAGAGATGAAAAAGGGTCTTTGAGGAAGACGAAGTGAGGTCTCACAGGACGAGGCTTTGGGGTCCCAGGAGATGAAAAAGGGTCTTCAAGGAAGATGAAGTGGTGTCTCACGGGACGAGGTTAGGAGTGATGGTCTGGGAAGTCACTCCACTCAGACTCAGGGGTAGGTAAGACTGCTCTGCTGGAGCGAGATGCAGAACCCATTTAATCCAGGAAGTACAGAGGCTTATATAGGGTCCTCGGATCAATCACGGTCCGAGGTTACAACCAATGAGGCATGCTCTGCTGGGCATGCGTTTCATCACCATAGAATGGGATAAAAGGGAAGGGGTTGAAGGTATGGGGAGTGCTCCTACAATAACCAATGGACATTGACTTTTACTGGGTGTAACCAATCACCAGCTCACACCACCAACCTGGAACTGCATTTAAACTGCTTGTCCTGCCACACTGGGGGCTTTGACCCAAGGACATCAGTGAGACTGACCACCTTACTATCTGTCCCTGGATCAACTCCACCATTCCTTGACATCCAGCCATCTGCTAAAGAGAACCACCAGACAAAGACAATGCCTGCTCTTTGGCTAAGAGAAGTCATGTGGCATCAGAGGTATTTTGGGGCTCATGGTTGCCCTAGGATTGTGTAAATTACTTGTAATGTTTAGTTGCCCTAGACTGATGTGAATTGCTGGTAGTGTTTAGTTGCCCTAGGATAGTGTGATTACCTATGGTGTTTAATTAGTGTGTAATTGAATGCTAGTTGGGGTGCTCCAGCACGCCCAACAATTTTTGCATTAATTAATTATATTTGATGATCGTTGTAATTGAACATACACTTGCATTTAAAGACAATCCGCCTCCGAGTAATTATTAATTGCACATGCTGCTCATGACACAGCCTACCATAGTGGCTATTGCACCAGTGCAACTAATACTGCTTGGATTGAAATGATATAACCCCACTGAGCTACTTTAATGTGCCTAGAATTCGCTGTCTCATGGTAGTAACTTGCTTTCTGTGAAGATCACTATAAGTTCTAAAGAAGAGACACCCAAAAATATACCAAAATACATAGGGCCTAGACAATGTGAGGGTAAAATTGTTCTACATACTAATTTGGGTGGTATTGTTTCTTAATACAAGTATTACTAGATATCTGTGGCTAGTACTATATTTATTTGAATGCCCAAAATTAGAAGAGTGCAGGTAGTCAATATTTGGTAAAAATATGTTAAATAAGATGACTCAATTAAGGGCAGCTCATGAAAGTGTATAATAATGAACAATGTATGTTTGTGTGTGTGCACACACACACACACACACCCTCAAGGCTCTGAAATTGCTCCTATTAATAGACTTAACATGCTTTGCTTCCTGACACTGGTAAGGAAATAGCTATTAGTTAGTCCTCCAGGGTGAAGCTAAAAAACCTGAACTAAAGAAATGATTTTCCCCTTTATTTTAGCTGTTGATTTTCAGAATTACAAATAGCAGTAAGGGAAAAATGTTCTTATAACTTAACCTGTGATAAGTAAACAGAGTTTATTTTCATTTCTCTATGTACCTGGAAAACATTTTAGTTTTTATAAAGATTGAAATTTAAGGTTAAAATGTTCTGTTCTTTTATTCATGCATTTCCCAAAGTACCTTAGAAATGCAACGTCAAGTCGTCTCCATTAATTTTATATTTTTCCACAATTTGCCTCTTTGTTTTCATAAAGAAAAAAATGAAGTCCAATTGCATTTTAACCTCATTTTTGCCTATAACTGAAATTTTCCATTTATTCAGATTTTGCTATTGTGTAAACAAAACCCAAGTGTGTGATTTTGAAGTTACGTTAGAAACTGTTGTGATATATTGCTGGAAAAAAACAGAAAAAATTCATAGGTCATTGTGCACAGCACAATAGTAAACCATTTGATTTACTGCATAACTCTCTGGATTATTGTACACAGTGGAAAATACAGTGTGGTGTCTGTTTAGCTCTCTTGATTATTTCATGCAATAAAAGGGATATTTTTCTTTTGATACAAAACTGACAAGTTATGGGTAAAAGCCCAGCAAGCAAAATAAGGTGCTATTTCTATTTACTCTGAAAGGACGATAGCGAAAAATACTTTATTTTTGTAGTAGAGGTGCTGTGACAGCCTAGATTGTAGTGACTACTTACAATATCTTTTTTTGGTGTTCAATAAAGGAGAAATGAAGGAATAAAATCATCATTTTCTTGGAGTTCTATCTAAGCTTTCATTCCCCTGGTTAATATAAAGCTTGTTTGTGGGAACAATCTTTGATTGGAATGAGATGCTTGGCACAGTCATAGAAAGATGGATGGCCTAAAAAGTTCTTACTTTACCAGCTCTTTCAGAGCATGTGTCTGTCTGGCCTTTGTTAAAACTTTGAAGAGATTTTCTTCTGGCAATGTATGCTACTATTCTGTTGAAAGTTTAAAAATATCACAGTGGGGCCAGCATGCACTAGAATGTACACCTAGAGTTCTTGTATACTTTTTCCAGTTATGGAAAAAAAAAGTCAGTGTAGAATATCAGGATAATCTGATAATCATGGTAAACAGAGATGAGATGCTGGCTAATCAAAGTGTGGTTTTTAAGCTGGGCACGGTGGTGCACGCCTATAATCCCAGCACTTAGGGAGGCTGAGACAGGAGAATCGCGAGTTCAAAGCCAGCCTCAGCAAGGGCGAGGTGCTAAGCAACTCAGTGAGACCCTGTCTGTACATAAAACACAAAATAGGGCTGGAGATGTGGCTCAGTGGTCAAGTGCCCCTGAGTTAAATCTCCAGTACCAAAAAAAAACCCAAAAAAACCAAGTGTAGTTTTATGGTCACATCTGGGATTTTGTCCCGCAACTTAGTCAGTCTTATGTGGTTGAATAGATTTCATCATCCATTTGTGCATCTCTTCCAGCTTTTCAATTGTACTTTTTCTCCTCACTTGTTTCATGAATTGCCATCCTGTTTGCAAAACCTTCAATATATTCCTATCTTTCATCAGATAAAAGATGAATGACTACCCCTTCGGTCATATGGCCCTTCGTGTCTCCTGGCCCTTATGACTTAGTTTCTGTATCCTTTTTACCCTCACCTTTTATCACAGTATACTTAAAGTTAAGCCATAGCAAGCTGCTCAGAATTTCCAGGAGACATATTTATTTATTTATTTAGTTTTTGCTATTTCTAAACCTTCGTGCATGCTAGTTTCTCTGACTTTCTGTAACTTTATACATTTGGAAAATCACTTTTCATCTTTGAACACATAGTTGAGATGTCACCTTCCTTTCCCTGTCTGGAACTTATTTCTTATGTGTATATTTATTATTGTAATTATTAAATTATTTTGTCTATCCATCTGTCTCTGCTTTTGTGGTTCCTGAGATCAGGGATATGTCTTAAACATTTTTGCATTCAAGGCATAGTACCTATGTGATGTTCATGGAACATATTAGATGCTCAATAAGTGCAAGTTGATTGAAAGGTTCAGAGCATTTCAGAATATGGCCATGTCTATCTTGGATGCCAAGCTATAATAAGGAGCTGTTTTTATTGATTTAACTTTCTCTTATTTCCAATTTTTTCATGATTCATCATTTCCTTTCTTTTTATTCTAAATTATATGAATTACATTACTTCTACAACAATGATTCCTTAATCAGAAACTCAAATATTTTATAATGTGCCCAATTGAAACAAATTTGAACACCAGGAAGTAATTTTAGAGGAGCCCTTGTTACTACAATTCCTGACCTAAAGTCCATTTGCAACCCATGTAAATACTGGATGTGAAATAATCAACAAATAAAAGATCTGAGCTGCTAAAGATGTTGTCTTACAAAGGAAATAGTGGAGTATTCATTTCCTACACAGTATTTTCAGCATTAATTAATATAATTTCAAAGTGTCTATTCTTCTTTCCTCAAATTAGTACAAAATATGCTTCTCATTGATGCAATGTGGTCAGAACAGTGAGACAATCAGAGAACACAGACTAAAGAGGAAAGGAACGCCACAGGCCATCAGAATATAAGGAGAGGCAATTTCCTGGTAATAGGTAACCACCAGCTTCTAGAATTTGGGAAATTATAAAAAGCTGCTTCTCTTAATTGGAATTGACTAAACATATTTAAAGTAGACTTCATTCAGAATTATGAGCCAAGACTTAGTATTTCCCCCAATAATAATAAAAGTGCCAGTTTTAAGCAATCCATATCCTATATTAGAAAAAAAATTCAGCATATAGCATATTGCTAAAAATTATCAGAACAAACAAGAAGATGAAAAACAAAAATCACAGATAATATATTTGATTCAATGCTTTTACCAATTTTAAATTGAAAATTTATATCACAGTTACCCATGTACAGAATTCATGGCCTGCTAAATAATTTTATTCCAGTGTTAACTATATGTAATGAGTTTAAGGTACTCTCAAGTTTATGTGTTTCCTGATGGAAGATTTCCTTGGTTAACTCTTATTTAATTATTTTTCAAAAAGTTTTGTAGTTAGTTTACATTACCCTCTATAGAAGATAAAGAACAACTCATAATGTGGAAATGGAAAATAAAAGCAGATGGACCCTCAAATTAATAGAGCGACAGACAAGCCCAAACATGTGGTCTGAGAGTTTAAATATAGGGCAAAGCGTATTGACATGCTTCAGAAATTATCATTGCAGATATGTGATTTTTACTAATATGCATCCTTCTAAACCTACCATACTGTCAAAGGGTTAATGAGGTTCAGTAAACATAACCCAAATAGGAAATTCAAAATATGATTTGGTAATATTTGAAAACATTGAGATTAAAATACTAAATATACTAAAAGTATATTTTGTACTTGAATAGACAAACCACATATATATTTCAAAAACAACATTCTAAAAGCATTTTCTGTGGAACATTATACCATTAGAGGAGGTTCTGTCCTTATAAAAATATCTGATGTCCAAATATTTGGAAAATGATACTTAAATTTTCTGCAAATTGTTCTAGTTTTGCTTGTGGAATCTACGAAAATAAGCCTAATTTCTTATTCAGAAAGTCACTTCACCACATCTCACTCCAGTAAGAATGACTATGACCAAAAAGAAGAAAGATGATAAGTACTGACAAGGATGTAGAGAAAAAGGAATTCTTGCACACTGTTGGTGGAAATATAAATTAGTACAGCCATTATGGAAAACAGTATGGAAAGTCCTCACAAAATTAAAAATAGAACTCCAGTATGATCTATTAATCCCATCCCTGGATAACTATGCAAAGGAAATGAAGTCCATATATGGGAGAGACACCTGTACTCTCTCATATTTATTGCATTAATATTCACAAAAACAAAAAAACAGGAGCAAGCAAAGTGTCAATCAGCTGATAAATGGAGAAAGAAAATATAAGGCATAGCCGGGTGGGGTGGTGCATGCCTATAATCCCAGCACTTTGGGAGGCTGAGACAGGAGAATCGCAAGTCCAAATCCAGCCTCAGCAACGGTGAAGTGCTAAGCAACTCAGTGAGGCCCTGTCTCTAAAAAACAAAACACACAAAAAATAGGACTAAGGGTGTGGCTCATTGGTTGAGTACCCCTGAGTTCATTCCTCGGTACCAAAAAAAAGAAAAAGAAAAAGAAAATACAATGCATATACACAATGCAATACTCTTCAGTCTTTTAAAAATATGAGATCCTGCATTTGTGACAGCATGGATGGAACTTGCTTGAGATCATCAGAGTAAGTGAAATAAACCAGACACAGAGAGACAAGTACTGCATGAACTCACCCATACGTGCGTGGAATTTAAAAGTGGATCTAGGGGCTGGGGCTGTAGCTCAGTGGTAGAGAGCTTGCTTAGCAAGGGAGGCACTGGGTTCGATCCTCAGCACCACATAAAAATAAATAAATAAAATAAAGGTATTGTGTTCATCTAAAACTAAACATTTTTTTAAATAAAAATAAAATTTGATGTAGAATAGAGAGTAGAATAGTTGTTATCAGAGTTTGGGGAGGGTAGAGGGAAGGGAGGACTGGAAAAGCTGGTTAATGGGTACTAAGTTATAGTTAGGAACAAGAAGTTCTGGTGTATCATTGCATAGTAGGGTGCTTAAAGGTATTGATACTGTAGTTCATGTTTCAAAAAACTAGAGGAAAGAATTTTGAATATTTATACCATAAAAAATGATAGAGATAAATATGCTTACCTTGATTCAAACAACATACTACGTATACATGTGTAGAAACTTCACATAGTATCTCATGAATATAAAGAATTGTCGTGTATTGGTTAAAAAATAAATTTAAATTTCAAAAATCACTCCATAGGGAGAATCATTGTTTTCTTCCAAGTATTATTTTTCTCATAAAAAGAGATCTACTTTCTTGAATTCTCTTGTGATGTGGTGTGAGAACTTTTTCATTTTAACAAACAGCTGAAAATTTCCCCTAGTCATTTTTGCTCTTAAGTGTGTTGATTATTTACAATGGCCTTAATTATCACTTCTTGGTGTGTGAATAGCTACAAAGTAAAATTTAAAAGACTGTTCCCATTTTCCAGAATTTTAACAATACATATTTATTTCAAGAAAAAAATAGAGCATTGGACAAGATCTAATTTAACATCTCTATCTATGCCCTGATTCACTTCTACTGTTGTCTTAGCCTTTGCATTGCTTTGGTTGTTTTACAGTCTAAGCACAGAGGTATACTTGGAGAAGCATTTGGACGAAACGTGGCAAGAAATAAGTTGAAATATATTGAGCAGTTCAATCCCAGGATACCCATATAAAACTCTGCAATGTAACCTTTGGAAAACTTTGATGACCTTGTGCATTGACCAGAAACATCAAAGAAGGAGGTTATATTGTATACATTCAGAACCCAAAAGACAAAGCCATCTTCCATTGTGAAACAATGGCCTTTATTCATTGGTGTCTATGTTATGGCAAATTCTTGAGTTTGATGAGGTGAGACTCTTTAATTTAATTCTGAGTACAGCACATTGGATCCTAATGAGCTGGGTTTTCCCTATTGCCTAATTCACTTTGTCTATAGTTAGGTGCTTAGGAGGGCTGCTAGAAGTCCATTAGACTGAGAGAGCTAAAAAATGGGTCTCATGTGACCTAAAAGAGATAATAAACATCACTTGTGGAGTTATAACCAAGTTCCTGGCTTAATGAAAAAAAGGATCAAGAAGGAGTAGGTATTTATTATTTAATTTTTAGAAACGTAACATTGGTTTAAGAAAAACCAGAACATGATATTCACATGAATAAATAATAGTTCTGTTCATTTGTCTAGCATTGCACCAAACAAATATGTTCAGGTGGATTTTCATAATATTTGGAGGTTAGTTTTAGAGCGGCCTAATTTAAAATATAAGCTGTATGCCATAGTCAATATTTATATGGGGAAGGGAGAACAGCATAGTCGATGGCATATTGTAAGCTTTGGGCTTCTACTTATTAAGTGCTAACCATTTCCTCATTTCTTTCACAGTCATTGCTACATCATACTTATGGGTGACAAAGTCCTTCTGGATTCTTTACTTTATAAACCATGTATCCTCCTCTCTTGCACACATTTTTTCTCTTTCTTTCTTTCTTTCTTTCTTTCTTTCTTTCTTTCTTTCTTTCTTTCTTTCTTTCTTTCTTATTTGATACTTTTCTATTTGGGGCAATATGTGAATAAAGCCTTACTTGAAATTTTCTGAAATAACTGTCACTTTTGTTTTCTGAGCAAGGGGGTAGTCTCAGAGAAGGGTTAATTTGAAAGGACGTGGAAGGAACAATATTCTTTTAAATCTTACTGCTTGGTATTCTAGCATCCTCACAAACAAACATGCATGCATTAAACACTTGTCAGAAACAAATATTTTGATTTTGATTTATTTCTTCTTGTCATGTGAAAAAGAAATCTATTGCTCAGATCTGCAGCACATTGTGTAATTTTCACTTAAATGTATTAACTTTCATCCCACAGTGAGTTCATGGCTCAGAGGCATGAGACAACATGAATGTTGTTGATGAAAAAGTAATTTTATAAGATTTATTAACATCTTTGGGATAGAATGTTATACCTATACTAGCAGACTTTTCCAGGTTCTATCAGCACATGAACTATGCTCTCTTATGCTGTGTTAAAACATAAAAAAACTTCTATCCTGGTTCTGTTAAACTCCTTTATGTTTCATAAGTGTGTCCTGTTATCTTTTCTGTCTCATCTTGTCTTCTGTCACAAGTTTATCAATACTCACACTATAAGACCTAATTTTGTAATTTATAAACGATAATAGTATCTGATTATTTAAAGTCATGCAAACACCCCTTTTCTATCCTTTTTCCTCCCATTTCTATCATTTTTGGATATAAAATTAAACCACAAATAACATGCCTTAAGTTGGCTGGTATTTTTCTTGTTATAGAAATAATTTTTCATAAAATTAAAAAAATATTTTTAAATTCCAACAACTTTCACAATTCTAGCAGTTCATCCCCAGAAAACTACTGCCATCATTTCTAAAGATATCATAAGGGATCTAACTACTCAATATCATAAAATTGATTAAAGATGATAAAGTCTTTAGAACATAACTAAAGAGCAATTGAGAAAAAGGAAACTGATGGAATGAAAATTACATGCAAGAACCAGTTGCAATTAAGAGATACGTAAAAAACAGCCAATTAGGTAAGTGATCTTTCCATTCTGAAAGTAGAAACTAAAGCATTTATGAACTTTCTCATCATCTAAAGTAGAAAGGCTATTATAGCAATGAGAAAGGAACACATTTATGGAAGTGATCAAGGATCAGGTGTATAGAAGACAGAATGATTAGGTTAATCACATTGATGACATTAAGCAGCTGGCCCAGAGAATTTTAACCCTATAATAAATACTTCCTCTGACTACAATTGCAGTATACTCATAAATAAATTTGATAAATACATTCATGCTTTGTTTATTTCATATTCTTCTTTTTTCTTTAATAGTAAGCCCTTTTGTATTACTTTACTTTTTGGGCACATATTTTATTTCAGCAATTTGTTTTGTGGTATTATTTTCAGGCATATGTACAAGAAAACAACACACTAAACTTGGAATCTAAGAGCTATTCTTATCCATCTGTTTGCTTTAAAGTTGTAGACTTTTAAGATACTGCGACTAATTTCTAACATTTTGAAAATCAAATCTTCTAATTATACTACTAGTTACATTAGCATCATGCATATGTTTGTATGGTGTACTCCCAAGGTTTTCAAATTCATTGTCTCACTTGATCTTCACAAGATCCCTTTAGGTAAGCAAAACAGGTGTTGTTATCATTGTTTGATACAAAAATAAGTTATGGAGAGAGAGTTTTTTGCCTGAGAATTTATAACAAATTATCCATTGGAAGGATGTAATTAGAATCTACATCTTTTCTGTTTTATTTATTATCCATAAAATACCATTGTTCTTTCATAATTTTTTTCATGCTTTCTTGTTAGTTTCATACATTCATGTTATTCAATATAGTTTAGAGAACACTGAACACATGGACACATTTCTACTATCAAAGCTTCATAATAAACTTCTTGCATTATGTCTTGTGAAATTTATTTCCTGAAAATATTCCATAACCTTAGTATTTAAGTGTTAGGGCATAGTGCTATGTTTAGTTTTATCAGGTTATCTTCATACTGTATGAACTTCCAAAGAGCAAGGCCTCTGAGGTTTTTAGTACTTCGTATCTCATGCAGTTATTTTTGACCTCCAACCCGTGGAGATTTATCTTCTCCTATATTTTATTTTATTTTTTTGCTTTGAACTCTTAGGAAATGCTTGAAGAACATACAATAAAGAACCCATAAGATATGAGGAATAAAACCTAGGTCCAAACAGGAAATGCCAGTTCTGTGAATAAAGAAAATAATACCAACAGGGACACTTAGCAATTGCTCTGAGTATAGCGCTGTTCTAAGTACTTTATGTGAGAGGCTGAAGAGCCGCTGTGGCATGAAACAAAGAGAGAGAGAGGGAGAGGAAGTGGGAGGGGGAGAGAGTGAGAGAAAGGGAGAGGGAGAGAAAGAAAAATGGAAGGGAAGAAAAGGATGGAAGGAAGGAGAGGGAGAACAAATAAAATGATGTTATCTATATGAGCTCACCAAGTATCAATTTACATTGTGCCAGTTTACCAATGTTTCAAGATTTATGTGCATTATCTCATATTATTGTCACAATAGCCCTGTCAGGTAAGATCTGTCAAAGATGATGATCTCGTTTTAGACAGGAGGAAATAGGCACAGAATGAAGTAATTTGGTCTAGAATATACCATCACAAACACTGCCAATGGGATTCCTATTCATGAACCCTGATCAGGAAAGGAAAGACTAACTATTTAATTGTGTTGTCTCTGCATTGGAAAATTTTCTGTATTAGAAAATAGAAAATCAAACAATTATTTAGGAACCAGATTTTTCACCCTGGCACTAAATACTAATGTATTTATTAAGAGGGTCTTAGATGAACAAGTAGGCAAGGTTCTCAGTAATAGTTTGAAGAGAAAGAATATTTCCAGGTCGGTTTATTAAAGTCATTAAAAGAATCTGAGGTCTCAAAGAAAAAAGTTAAAAAAATGTTGTAAGTTTCTCTGCCATTAATAATGAAGTATAAAAGTAAAAAAAAAAAAACAATTAAAAAAAAAAATCCCCACTTTGCTTCTAATGCCCCTACTTTTAGCTATTGATCTAGAAACCAAAGCAAAATGTTTGTTGGAAGAAGTTTTGAGACGAGCCAGACACATTCTCGATTTCCATTATTTTGGATGCTTTGTAGAGACTGTGGTTAAATTTGGCTCATGACATTGATTCTTAACAAATGTAGGGAAGCCTTAGGCAGGAGTTAGGACCACTGTGCAGAGCATGCCAACATATTTCACCTCTAACTCTATGCCTGGCTGTCTTCTATGTATAATTTCTCCACCACAACAAAATGGCATGCTGAGTACTGGTGCACTGGGAAGTCACAAGAGGCAGCTAACAAGGCAGTTCAACACTCAGCTTGAACAGACGTTATACAGTTTTTCTTTTCTTTTCTTTTTTCCTAATTCTAGACCTTTGACCTCCCTTTTGTACAGAATTAACTTTATAAAACTTATGATTACAAATTACTTGCTCCTTTGAGGTATAAATCTTCCATATCCCAACACTATCTCAAGGTTCTGTGAACCATCTCCATGATATTTGACCATAAAGAAAGACAGCACTTTGCAATGCCTGTGGGGGTCTAACAGTGCAACTTCCATAAGCTCCAAGTAGCAAACACAGAAGACCTAATCACATTTACAAGAATTGCCCCTGAAGTCCCTAAAACTTTCCAGTAGCTCATCCCAGCACTTAAAATCTGTCTTTGATGCTCTAAGAGGTTGAATTCAATTTCTCTTTCCAATCACAATAGTCCTGAATAAAGTTTTCCTTGCCTGCTTAACTCCATTCAGTGCAATTATTATTTGAGCAACTCAGTTCCATTTTGGATGCACCAAGTTTCTTTTCTTCATCTTCTAGAAAGTGTATATAAGGGTTGTACCTCAGACAAAGAATAAATCTAGCCAGGTGTAGTGGGGCATGTCTTTAATCCCAGCACTTTGGGAGGCTGAGACAGGAGAATCACAAGTTCAAAGCCAGCCTCAGCAACGGCGAGGCGCTAAGCAACTCAATGAGACCCTGTCTCTACATAAAACACAAAGTAGGGCTGAGGATGTGGCTCAAGCAGTTGAGTACCCCTGAGTTCAATCCCCGGTACCAAAAAAATTAAAATTAAAAAAAAAATCTAAGACTTGGTGAAAACTGCCCTTATTTCTATAGAAAACTCTACAAGTGATATTAAACTTCAAGGAAATTTTACAAGCATTTTCAGATTTTTTCACATTTAATTGTGCCCTAAAAGAAAACACATTTTCCCTTAATTACATAGTTTTTTTTCCCTTCTAATGTTATATTATGTCCATGTTATTCTGTGCCATGCTTTGTTTCTGAGAGCAACTCATGGTATTATCAGAAAGAAAAAATCAAGTGTCTTCTTACATGACAGAAATTTTATTATATTCTTTATTGTAGTTCAGGTAAGAAAGCAATATAAAACTTCATTAGGGATTTTTAAAATTTTTTATCTTCAAGGCTCCTTTGCTAAATAGAAAGCCATAATAATTAGTTGCTAGGACTATCATTATAATGCATAACCATCTCTCCTTAATTGATTACAAATATTGTTTCATCACTATTTCTTCTGTAATTTTTATTACTATTATACTTTACTACCGACCAATTTTCCATGTCCATTTGTGAAAATGCAAATATTCTAATGTTTAAATACCCCTAGATTTGAAAAACTACAAATGTCTTTCTAAGGCAGAGCGCATTAGGCATAGACAGAAGAAAGTAACACAAAAATCACAAGATAACAAACTATATTCACAGGGCAAAGTAACATTTGGATAAAAATCCAGTGACTGCAGGTGGTTTCTGCCTTGGTCCCTACTTCCAAAGATTTATCCTTATATTTACTCCATCTGGAGCTCATCCTCTGGCTGGAGCCCAGGTTCCTTCTCAGCTGCAACCTCCACTATGCCTGAGCTGCCCCGTGATTCATGGGAATCACCACTTCCTGAACTCTGGGGACTTGAATTGACCCACTCTGTTTTCACAGAAAACTTCCATTATTCTGTTATAGTAGGAGCAATATTAGTAAGAGTATCACACAAAGGGAAGCAAGACAGCATTTGAGCAGGGATGTCAACAGAGGGAAAATTTGGAGGATAGATTATTAAGGAATAGAATAAAAGGAAATACTCGATACCACCTTCCCAGCACTTCCTGGTAGTCTAGTATGACAAATTTTCTATCATTCTGGCTACGCAGAATTCTACCATAAAGATGTTCTGTCATTTACTTAATTATTTTTATCACTGTTGAATTTTAGAATTTTGCAATGACTTGTTTGTAAACACAACATGAATAGGATCATTGAAATAAATAATGAGGTTTTTCTTACTTTTCTTACTACCTTACAATAAATAAAATAGAATAAATAATTCTAACTTCCATACATCCCTACTGAAATTTTGGCTAGCCCCTCCTGTTATTGTATTAAAATAAACCAGGTGAAATTCTAGATAATCAAATGTATTCGACCATAAACATTTTAGTTTTAGCCAGGTGTGGTGGTGCACCCCTGTAATCCCAGCTAGTTAAGAGGCTGAGGAAGGAAGATAACAAGTTGGAGTATAGCCTCAGCAACTTAAGGAGGCCATAGGCAACACCGTGAGATGGTGTCTCAAAATAATAAGTAAAAAGAGCTGGCAACGTAGTGCAGTGGTTAAGCACCCCTGGGTTCAATCCCCTGGATTCAATAAAATTCAGTTTTATATAATTCAATCTAATGAGCATCAGTATGCACAAAATAAAGTGGTGTGTTTTTTTGTTTATTTTTATCCAAGCAGTTTATACTTTTCTTATTTATTTGTGAAATCACTTTAGAAAGTCCATCTTCACCTCAAATTAATTTCTTCTTTTAAAAACTTAGTTTATGATCTGTTTTTAAATGTAATTCTTTAGATTTTTCTTAATGCATTTAAATATTTCACCAAAAATATTTTTAAAATGTCATACTAGTAAAGCTTATTTACTTCATATTCCTTTGTTCATTAGTTTAATTTATACTTTTAAATATTTATATTTTTCAAATTGGAAAACAGTAACTAAATGTATTTATGGGGGTTGAGGTAATAATATGATACATGTAAACATTGTATAATGATTAAATTAGTCTAATTATCATATCCATCATCTTACATGTTTGTCTTTCTTTGTGGTGACAGCATTTAAAATCTACTCTCTTAGCAAATTGAATTATATAATATGTTGCCATTAACTATAATTGGTAAGGAATATAAAGGTCTAATATTGCTTCTGATTTTCTTCTTTCAACAATGACATTCATAGAACTTGATTTATATTTGTTTTTTAACAATGCAGTTCAACTGGCATATCCATTGAAAAGTTTTTAGTTACACATTTGGTTTATGAGATTAATAATTCACTTTGTTGATATTTCAGTGGTAGGTGCTTAATTATATGTCATTCTACTTGTCAAAATATATTTAAATCAATTAAAATATAATGCTTTTAAAACTCTTGAGAGACTGCTATGGGGGAAATCATTAGGCTAGAAATAACTCTCTACATTTGGTGGCCATAAAAAGCAAAATTGGCCATAAAGAGCAAATAATGTCGTAATCTGAGAAAAAATTTATGTTTAGATTTTTTAAGTGCTGAGATGCAAACATAAGAAAGTCACTGTAATTGTGGCAGAACAATCTATCTTCTTATTTTAAAAAAAAATAAATTAGGACTTTTATTTGAGTTTTTCCCACAATTTTTTCTACATTTTTAAAAATTGGTGCATTATAGTTATAAATAATGATGAGATTTGTTGTTACCTATTCATATATGCATACAATATAATTTGGCCAATATCACTCCCCGTCATTCCCCTTCTCACCCTTTGGTCTCTTTTCTCTACTTATCTTTTTTTTTGGGGGGGGGGAATCCATCCCCACCCTTTGTTTTCCTTTTTCTTCTCCAGCTTCTTCATACCAGAGAAAACATGGGATTCTTGTTTTAGTCAGCTTTTTCACTGTTGGGACTAAAAGGATCCAACCAGAACAATTGTAGAGGAGGAAAAGTTTATTTGAGGACTCACGGTTTCAGAGGTCTTAGTCCATAGAAGGCTGGCTCCATTCTTCTGGGCTCAAGGTGAGGCAGAACATCATGGCAGAAGATTGTGGTGAAGGGAACCAGCTCACATGATGATCAGAAGCAGAGAGAGAGGTCTCTACTTGCCAGATACAAATATATACCCCAAAGCCACGCCCCCTATTCCCACCGCCTCCAGCCAGACCCTACCACTTAAGTTACCACTCAGTTAATCCCTCTTAGGGGAATAATTCACTTTTTGGGTTAAGACTCTCACAACTCAATCATTTATCCTCTGAACCTTCTTGCATTGTCATATGAGCTTTTGGGGGACACCTGACATACAAACTATAACAAACTTAGCATTCTGAGTTTGACTTACTTTGCTTAAGATGATAGTCTCTAGTTTCATCCATTTCTCTGCAAATGCCATAATTTTATTTTTCTTTATGGCTGAGTAATACTCCATTGTGTATACATACTATATTTCTTTACCCATTTACCCATTGATGGACACCTAGGCTCATTCCATAATTTGGCTATTGTGAATTGTGCTACTATAAACATGGCTATGCATTTATCACTGTAGTATGACGACTTTAATTCTTCAGAGTAAATACTGAGAAGTGATACAGCTGGGTCATATTGTGGCTCTACTCCTAGTCTTTTGAGGAAACTCCATAATGATTTCCATAGTTGTTATACTAATTTACAATCCCACCAACAGTGTAAAAGTGTTCCTTCTTCTCCACATCCTCTCTAGCATTTATTATATTTATAATTACTTATCTTCTTGATGACTGCCATTCTGACTGGTGTGAGATGAAATCTCAGTATAGTTTTGATTTGCATTTTCCTCATTGCTAATGATGTTGAGCATTTTTGTATTTGATAGACATTTGTATTTCTTTTTTTGAGAAGTATCTGTTCAGTTCATTTGCCCATTTATTAATTGGGTTATTTAATTTTCTGATATAAAGTGTTTTCAACTCTTTATAAGTTCTAGATATTAATTCTCTGTCCAAAGAGTAGCTAGCAAAGTTTTTCTCCTATTCTGTGAGATTTCTCTTCACATTTATAATTGTTTCCTTTGCCATGCAGAAGCTTTTTAATTTGATGTTGTCACATATATTAACTCTTGACATTATTTCCTGAGCTTTAGGGGTCATTACTGACAAAGTCATTGCCTGTGCTGATAAGCTGGAGTGTTGACCCTATGTTTTCTTCTAGAAGTTGCATAGTTTCTGGTATAATTTTAAGCTCTTTGATCCATTTTGAGTTGATTTTTGTGCAGAGTGAGAGATTAGGGTCTATTTTCATTCTTCTACATATGGATAACCAGTTTTTTCAGTACTAATTTGTTAAAAAGGCTGTCTTTTCTCCAATGTATGTTTTTGGTACAATTGTTAAAGATCAGACAACTGTATCTGTGTGGGTTTGTTTCTGTGTCTTCTATTCTGTATCATTGGTTTATGTGTCTTTTTATGACAGTACCATGCAGTTTTTGCTAGTAAAGCTCTATAGTATAATTTCAAGTCAGGTATTGTGATGACTCCAGAATCACTTTTTTGACTTAAAATTTGGCTATTCTTGGTTTTTAATTCTTCCAATTGAACTGTAACAATATATTTTCTAGTTCTGTGAAGAATGTCATTGGTATTTTGATAGGGATTGGATTGAGTCTGTATATTGCTTTTGGTAGTGTGGCCATTTTAATATATTATTTTGCCTACCCGGGAACATGGGTTCCCATCTTCTGTCTTCTTCAATTTCTTTCAGTGTTCTATACTTTTCATTGTACAGAAATTTCATAATTTCACTTCTTTTTTCAGATTTATTCCTAGTATTTTTTTAAGCCATTTTGAATATAATTGTTTGCCTGATTTCTTTCTCAGCAAAGTTGTTGTTGGTATATAAAAAGCTGTAGATTTTTGTATGTTGATTTTGTAACCTGCTATTTTTCTAAGTTTATCAGCTTTAGTAGTCTTTTGGTAGAGTTTTTTGGATATCTTCTGATTTTTGTAAAAAGAGGCAACTACTAAAGAGGAAACAATGTATAATCTTGTAAGAAGAAAGTTGGGATAAATATGCTTTACACCTGTATTTGGCAAATGGTTTCCATACATGATTATCAGTAAATATTTTAGGAGATGAGTAGTCATGTGATCTCTGTCTCAGTTACTCAGTCTTGTCTTTATACTGTGAAAGCTGCTGTAGAAAATATATGAGTGAGGTTGCATTTTCCTAACTCTTTATTTATGTAAGTGTAATTCAAATTTCCTGTAATTTTCACTTGTCATGTCTCTTGATATTTTTTCTCAACCACTTAAAGTTTCAAAAAACAGTCTTAGTTTGTGGGCCATGCAAAAATAGCTGTAGCCAGATTTGGCCCATGGGAAGTAGTTTGCTGACCTCTGTTCTGTACAATGAAATTAAATGAGAGTTTTAGCTAAGTAGAATGGACTTTTCCCAACTTAAACCTTCATAGTACTTTCTGTCCACTATTTAATTTTAGAAAACAACATCAGAATTTCAATTTAGAATTTTATATATCAAGTGTCTGGAATAAATGGAAATTGCATTGAAAAGAAGCATATGGGAGGAACTACCCAGCCATGTGATTGATTTGTTGAAGTTAAGACAGGACAAGAACAATTTTACCCTTTATTAAGTGAATCAGAAATCAATACATGCGTTGCTGAATCTAAAACTGTTCACCTGTATAAAGTCATATCGTTAAATAGCTTAATTATCTAGTTTATTCATGTAGATCTTTACTGGATTGAGCTGAAGAATTCAGGTCATGGGCTTTTCACCCTGACACCTCCATTTTACTTTGCACAACTTGAAAATTAGTTACTGCATTTGTCTTTGTACTGAAAAAACATTTCATGGTAGAATTTCATTGTAACGTTCTTTCACAAAAGAGAAAGTAATTGCAAGATATTGCTTCAACATATATTTATTGTCTATGCTACATGCTATTAGTGTGATTAGATTTCTAAATGCCCATCTCAAGCATTTTAATATCTGTCAAGAAAGCATTGATGAAAATGGTAATAATATTTTGAACTTCAGAAAAGACTTGCATTAATGAAGAGTCCATTTGGACATCATTATTTGTTAGATTAGTTAACATGATGGATTTATTCCCAATGGAGATCAGATGTACAACATATATTTTATAATACTTATATGACACTAATAAACTATTAATTAAACAGAAAAATGAAAATGATTCTACCTACCTTTAGTATAGGAGCAATTTTCCTATTGAGTTTTAAATAGAAAGGTATTCCGCTAACATCCTTCTGGACAAATAAATGTTGTATTGCAGGGACTGAGACTGGTTCCCATAAAAATGCATTAAAATTTCAGTGCCTGCTTGGGACATGTTTGAATCTGCCCTGCAATATTCCAGGAGGTCATAAAAAGAAAGTTTTTTGAAATATGATATAGAAGACAACATATAATCAAAAATAAGCTCAGGGCATTGGTCATCAAAATAAAGATGAGTAAGGAAGAGAATCAAAACTGAAAATTATCTTTTGACATTTTCCAGGAGGAATCTGGTTATATCATATTTATGTCTAAATCCATGTTTAATTTTAATATAATTTTCAAAGGAGAGAGAAAAATGATAGCATCTGAATTTCTAGTAAGCACTCCAGGTAAAATTTGTCATTAAATAATTTTAGTTCATTTTTGTGCTTTTGATATTTGTGCAAAGGTTTTTAAGAGATTCAGGGTGGAGGGAAGGCCAAATATGTCTTTTTCTTTTTAATTGACAAGAACATGACAATATGCCATATGTCCTTGTGGAATGCTTTTCTTTTATGTGAAATTTGTACATTTTTTAAAATTTTCATTTTTAAATAAGCCTAAAGACTAAAATAGATAATATCAACAGAATTAAATAAAACACATAGAAAATTTGCGACTGTATATTTGCACTTTGACATTTTACTTTCATTTCCTACTATTGCACCTAACTTCATTTACTCAGAGTGTGACCATGACCAAAAGAGTACCTGGGAAAACAATTAACATGTGCACAAGGACATGAGTACTAACTCTACATTAGTGCCCTATTTTATTAAAGTCACATCGTTTGTGAAATGGCACTCCCTGAATTGTTTCTTTAAATATATTCATTGTGAATTTGTAAGTGATCTTGATATCAAAACATTGCTAGTCATTAAGGTGATGCTCATGCTCCACATAGATTCTCAGATTGTGGGGTATAGTTGCCTCATCAAAATCATCATTTAAAACACAAATTTGACAAATACCATTTTAGGCATTAGGGAAAAAAAAAAGTATTTCTGTCTGTTTCACCCTCTTATTCCCATCTGTTTTTTCTTTCTTCCCCTGCCTTTATTTAGTATGTAAGTTGAATGAAGAATAGTCTATTTTCAATAATGCCTTTGTTGAAATTTTAGCTTTAGGGGGACCTCATTGAAATATCTCTTAGGATTATTCTATCTGTTGACATTATAGGTGGTTTGTGCCAAATGATGAAAAACATGGACTTTTCTTTTTGAAGATAAATCTGATGGCTCCCTAATGTTTAGCCGAAGTCAATTAGCTCAGGAGATGTGTGTGTATTTTACTTGAACCCAGGGGAGTTTTGTCATTGACTTTTATCCTCAGCCCTTTCATTTATATTTTTTTAACATTTTGAGAGAGGCTCTTGCTAAGTTGCTGAGGCTGGCCTCAAACTTGAGATCCTTCTTCCTCATCTTCTCCAGTAGCTAGGATTACAGACGTGACCTCTGCAACTCAGTAGATTTAAATTCAGATTAACATTGTATGAAAAGTAAAACTCACTACCCCTCATACAGACACAAAATCCTCAAACTGTAAATCTTTTCCTGTTCATCTATTCATTCTTCCACTGCATGCACAAGTGTAAACTGAACAAAGGAGACATTTAAAATACCAGAAAAATTTTTTGTCTGATTTTAGGATTGCATAAATTACTGAAGGTTATGTTGTTCAAATTCTTCTAAATGTGACTGATTATCAGAATAGATGTTAAAAATATTGAAAGTGTGTATTCTTAGGTCCCAGCTCAGATCTGTGGGATCAAAATATACATATTTAAAACTTAAAACTTGCTGGGCATGGTGGCCCACCCCTGTAATCCCAGTGGGTCAGGAGGCTGAGGCAGGAGGATTGCAAGTTCAAAGCCAACGTCAACAACAGCAAGGCACTAAGCAACTCAGTGAAACCCTGTCTCTAAATAAAATACAAAATGGAGTTGGAGATGTGGCTTAGTGTTGAGTGTCCCTGAGTTCAACCTCCATTTACCGTCCCCCTCTCAAAAAAAAAAAAAAGACTTAAAACTTGTGTTTTATAACACACTTCCCTGGCCACTGGTAGGAATAACAAGGTTAGGGAACAACTCCCTCAGCAAAGCTATAAATAAGTACTGCTGATTTACATAGATTGGATTGATTAGCTTGGACCTAAGGGACTTGGCCAAGATGGGAACAACTTTAAAGGAAAGCTGTTCTTTGCATGGGGCTGGAAATACAGGTCAGATTTCAACAGATAATGATTACTAGGACTGACTGAACATCTAGAGTATGCTAACAATTATGCAGAGCAGAGGCAAACTTTACCTAAATGCCAGCAAAAATATGGAAATAAGTACAATTATTTTCCACATTTCTTTGATTAATAGAGGATCAGTTATTTGGTTAGGTCACAAAGCTTATTGTTGGTAGCATCATTGAACCCAAACCTGGGTTTATTTGATTGAGGAATAAACTGGTTTGCTAATGATAACTTCAGATTTGAGGAGCAAGTTAATGTTTCATTATTTTATTCTTCATATACCCAGAGGAAGGAACAAGAACAAATAGCCCATTCCTGGGTACTAGAAGTGTCTCTCCTTTTGTCTTTTTACTTTTACCAGTTTATTATAAATAGTATTAACAAAAGATATAGATGGCCAGCTAGAGTTATGTATGTATAAGGCAAGTTATGAGGAAAAGGGTGCAGAGCTTTCTTGCCCTCTCTGGGCATCTTACCTTCCCGGTACTGTCAGGTGTTTGGCAACTTGGAAGCCCCTCTGTACCCTCTTAATTGGCCTTGCCTCCATTCTTGTCCCCTTTGAATTATTTCACTGTGCTGGCTTCTCCTCTCTTTCATTTGAAGCAGCACATGATTGATAAACCAAGTGTGCCTGATGGCCTTGCTTTGCCAATAGTCCTCCACTGTCCCAAGAGAGCTCTATGAAGTAGGCAACACCAGGGTAGATTCACACAGGAGACCAGGCAGAGGGGAATCACTTGTGGTTTCTGCTAATTCAGTGGTCTTCTTGTGGAGTAGGTATAATCTTCCCACACAAAAACTCTAATGGTGAAGGACATCGGTATATTTAAGGATGGCCATTTCTAGACCACCAACTTCCACATGTTCTCTTTCTCAAAAAAGTGCCTGGGGCAGAGGCATTATGCCAGTTCTCCTTTCTTCCATTTTGCACAAGGAATGGCATACCTCTCCCTCAACCTGAAATGCACTGGATGGCAAGCAAAGAAAACATTTTAAATACCAATGCCAGAGAAACCTCCTTTGTGTGTGTGTG
>CM053406.1:50759757-50793612 GCA_028644305.1 Xerus rutilus
CAGCCCTATTTTGTGTTTTATGTAGAGACAGGGTCTCACTGAGTTGCTTAGTGCCTTGCCATTGCTGAGGCTGGCTTTGAACTCGCGATTCTCCAGTCTCAGCCTCCCTAAGTGCTGGGATTACAGACTTGCGCCACCTCGCCCGGCTGCTAATTTCTTTTCTAGGGCAAAACAGATTTTTTCTGTACTCTTGTTTTAATTAGCTAATTTATTGTGTCCTTTCTTCAGATTTAAGTCACCAATCATCATCACTGTAAGAAAAAAATTTATAGAGCATATTATGTCTTGCACAATTTGTAGAGTTTTGCACATCTTGAACAGTCATAATTGTATTTTGAATGAGTGGACCATTGAATGAAGAAAAGGAAGCTAAAATTTGAAATTAGTTTTACTGACCATTCAATATAATAGTTGTTTAAATCTAAATTGAAAATTAACTTAAGAATGCTATAAGGGATATTTGGATTACTTGATGGCTTTTGTGTTTTGCAGAAGCTTTATATAATTTTGGAATATGTTCATATGTACAAATTAAAATTATTTTCAAGTTACTCAGGATTTCAGAGAATAAATTTTTTGATGAATTTAATACATCATCAAACTGTACATTTGGATATATTATTCACATTTGTAGCTATTATTGTCTAGTGTTTTAATGCACAACTTTATTCTGTATCTTAACATGTTATTTATCATAGTACTTAAGTTTTGGTTTTAGAAAATGCAAAATTATGAAAAGTGATTTTTTTTCTAGCTTACTTATTTTAGCAAGGGACCAACATTTTCCTTCTATTTAATTAGTTTCTGATGTTTTTCTGAATTAGTTTTATACTGAAAAATCATAAAGGAACTCCAAATTTTATTTTAAACTTTCAAGAGCTGAGGTTTTATTTTCAGTAGAAAATGTTTCACTATCTGTAATAACATCATAGATAATAGTATTTTGAAAAAATATGTTTATTTATCTCTCGGATGATAAGCTGAAAATAAATAAGCCAAGATGATATGATAAACTCATGATGCCAGAGACCCCAGATTTCATAAAATGGTTGCTTTAACATCATCAATGTGATATTCACATTTAAGCCTGTCAGTAGGGTAAAGAAAGAATAAGAAGGGCATTCCTCTTCTTAAGACACTCACCTAGGAAATCACACATACATACAGCATATTCTAAAATACCCTTGACCCCCCTGGCTGCAAAGTATTTTATGCAAAGTATGTTGGTAATTTAATCTTTAGTCAAGTGTCTGTATGTCTCACCATCATAATCATCATCATGTCAGAAAGAACCAAAAAATACTTAAGGAAAGTTAGCAGTCTATGTTCAGGGATTAGATTCTTTGATATTTTCTTTTGTTTTGTTTTTATTTTCCACTTGTGTTTTCTTTTATGTTTAGATTTTGGATACTTTCTATTGGTCTAAGTTTATTGATTCTGTCTTCTCTCATGTCCTGTATTCTAATTTCTGATATCATACTTTTTAATTCTAGGTTTTCCATTTGGTCACTTTTTACAGCTTCCACCTCTCTGCTGAAAGTCTATGATGATTGTTCAAATACATTGTCTTTCATTTCCACTAGCTTATTTAGTATGTTAATGATAGCCAATTTAAAGTCTGCTCTTTCCAATATTTAAATCATCTTGATGTCTGGTTCTATTGTTTATTATATTTCTTGACAAAGCAAAGACTTATTTTATTACCTTGCTCTGTGGTGTGTGTTTGTGTATGTGTGTGTGTGTGTGTTATAAATTTTTATTTAATTCTAGATTTATATAAAAGAGAATAACAGAGACTGAGATAAATTGTGCTTATTCCTAAGAAAGATACATGCATCTTCTTTCAGGGTGTTACCCTGAAGAGCTGAGTCACACTAAAGAATAATAGAAATGGGTTTGGTTTTATCATGGCTGTAGTTTCTTTAGTGCATTATAGGTTTCATATTCCCCCACAGTGAGATGCTCCTACTTTTTGCTCAGTGCAAGCCTATTGTGTTTGTGTGAGCTTATTCTTGCTCCACACCTAGCTTTCAGCAGACCTCACATACTTGCACATAGAAGGAATCTTCATGCTGTTGTCTATCTTCCAGCAGCATCTTGCTATTGCTTATATGAAGCATTTGGTTTGAACAAGAGATGTCTCTAAGTTTTTATGTTCCAGCTGCAATCGTAGTCTTCTCTATGTGAATCATAATCACAGCCCTTTCTCAGTATGCTTGCTCTTTTTTATGACAAACTGCATTTGTGAGATTTCTGATTTGGAGTTTCCTTCCCTTCCATCAGTGGAAGCAGACCTATCTTACAGGGGCAAATTTGCTTCTATACTTCCATCAGTAGCAGGGTACTTTGCCTAGGGCTGGTGGAAGAGAATTTTCTACTCTGATTCAGCAGGATATTCCTGTTACTTATTCTTAGAAGCTAAGTTTATGGTAGGAAAGGGGAAGTTCATTGCCCCTTCCTGAGGACCAGACAGTTTCCACTTCTACAATTTATCTTGGCCTAGGAGTAAAAGCAAAGGATTTTTGCCTGTCACCTAGTGGCTTATAGTTTTTAGTTCATATTACAAAAAGTTTAATAAGTAGACAGGGATTCATGCCTATGCACCACAAATGGGACACTCTTAGATTTCCTTCCCTTACCTCAATTTTTCTTATGAGCACACCATGGAATCTCAAAGTAAGGAATTATAGAATGATTGCTGTCTCTTGTGCATGAAGTTGCCCACTATTCTAAATTTTCACCCTAGCCCACTTTGGGTCTTTGAGAATGCATTAATCTCTCAGCTGTTTTATTTTTTTGAGCTGGCCACGTCTTATT
The DNA here is from genome assembly GCA_028644305.1 of Xerus rutilus. NCBI lineage: Eukaryota > Metazoa > Chordata > Mammalia > Rodentia > Sciuridae > Xerus > Xerus rutilus. The sequence goes on from CM053406.1 coordinate 50,762,575, forward strand.
GTTGTGCTTTATGAAGGTAAAACAGTTCATGTATCTCTTCCTTCCTTAGCTTTTTGAATTTATTTTACCCATCACCTCAGTTCTCAGATGGGCTTAAAATGTTATGATTGGTAATTTTTTTCTGGCTTCTCTTTCTTTTTGGTTAGTCAGGAAGTGATGTTCCTTTGTGGATTTATACATCCTATGTTGAATCAGAACCTCCTCTGAATTTTAGTACCTTATGGAGAATATTACCTACTAAAAAGTTTCTTGGCATTCAGAGACTAAAAATTTAGAGCATCACATATTGTAACCTATTACAAAAACTGTTCAGTAATTTTTAATTGTAATCTTAGTGTTAAAATTGTCTAACTTGTAAGAAGAACTTTGTTCATTTTTTAGCAAAATGAGAACTGGCTGAATCCCTCAATGTCTGCTCTTGAAATCAATATTTACTGCTCTCCTGTTTTTCATGTATGTAATTTATACATAGATGTATGAGGATGTAAATTATACAGAAGAGTGACATGAAAAAATTTAGGTATTTGAAAAGATTATAAGTGATATTATTAACAAATATCAAGGTTCTATTCTGTTCTATTTAGGACATATAGAAGACTAAGGATCACCCTGATACCTTCTGGAAATATGATCTAACTTCAAATTCGTGAAGATAGACATATTAGGACAAATTCACGTTTCTTTTTAATGATATCTGGGGTGACAATCATGTATTTTGTTGATAGGCATAAGTTAACTTGATAACTATTTTACCTAATAAAGTTATTTTTATCATTAGAAGAGAATTATTGTATGTAGAATGCTAAATATGAATGTTGTGTGGGAATGATTGCATATCCTTGTTAAATGACTTCCTCAAATATTCAGCTTTATTAAAATATCAGAGAAAGTAATCCTAAAAGCCGAAGTATTTCCTGACTGGATTGCACTCTGTCACTCCTTGGGAGACACCACTAAACAAACCTAGTGACTTTGGTACCTTGAAGTCATTTATAAATTATGTTTCATTATTTGCAAGATGGAGTTATACTGGCACATGATTACATATGAGCATTGTATTCTTTTCTTACCTTTTTATGCATTACTCTTCTTATTCATGCCCTATAGACATATTACAAATGGGAAATAATCATTCATGTATTGTTTTTCTTTTATATGCCCTGCAGCTTAGGGCATTGAAAAGTTATCAACATGTTCTTTGTTGTCTGGCTGAAATAACCATGAGTCCATTTGAAAAGACAGTATCTATTTTATCCAATCATACATGATTCAAATTTGCATTTGAAAAAATAAGAGATTAATCTATGTCATGGACAATCATATGAATAATATATCATTATAATAGTAAATATTAAATCTATAAAGGACAAAGACTTATTGTACCATAACAATGGCATTGCATAATCATTATTGAGTTTTAGACTAGGATTAATGTTTAAAAACAGGCCTTAGCTTAAGCTATTAACATCCTACAAGATTAATGCCAGCTTTTTCATCCCCACTATCCATTTTGAAAATTACTAAAATGCATACTTTATTTTAAGCTTAATAAATACATTTAGTTATAGTTTAATAAATACATTACAGAAGAGATAAAATCAAGTTAATGATGTGTGCCCTGTAGAAATAGCCTTCTTACCCAAGTGTAAGAACCATCTCTTTTCTACAAGGAACTGTTCTTCATAAACTATAAGAGCTACTCATTTGACACACTCTATTGATTGTGATTAAAACATGAACTTCTACTTTGCTGTGCTGTTGTTTAATATATTTTGATTCGTTTTTCTATTTGTTCTCTGGTGGTTTATCTATTGCTATTAAGCCTCAATTCAAATTCCAATACTACTTATTATTACTTGTAACAATATTAACAGTGAGATTGGTCATTGTACTTTTTTCTTATGCTAATTTAAAAAAATCTATCAATATAATGATGTCTAAATACTAAGATGTATTTGAAAAATAACTGCTCAACTCCTCTAGTCATTTTGTATTCACTCTCATAATGTTAATCATGATGGTCTTATGTGATGTTATTTGAATGTAATTTCATTGTAAGATCACACAAAATCCTCTATTACTTGTCTAGATTTAGTCAAGTATTTTTGCCTCAGCGTTTCTGTGTTTGGCAAGATTCTAGTTTCTCTGAAACTTGTAAGAGGGATATCTGAACAGTGGAAACCAGTGTGTAGGGAGGAGCAAATTTATCTATCAGGCAGTTTAGTCTAGATGCCCATAATCTGATTTAGGTTCAGTGGTTTGTTTTTGAGAATAGATTTCCTCTTGCTCTCCAAATTTTTATCCTGTATAACTGAGATAAGGTCAATTAGACCCAGAGAGGAAATGTCCACACTTAATGTGAAAATGCAAATGACTGGCTTGCTGTTCTTGTGAAAATGCCAGAAATTGCATGTGTTAGTATTATCTTACACTGTAGAAAAAGCCAATTTGATAATTGTGAACCGCTTTCTGCAGCTGTGAATGTCCCCTTTCAAACCAATAGAAAACAACAGGAGGCCCAACTGTGAACATTCTTTTGAAAATTCTATTTACAAAGTGTGTCCATTAACAAACTACTCTACAGCTTCTGTGGGAATTAAAGTCAGATCTGGTAAAGGAACAGCACTACTCAATAGAGCTTGCTCTATTCAACTCCCAGTAAAGTAGAGTTGATAGATTTTCTTAGGAGCTTTACAAAATTATTCTACTAATATAGATAAAACAGCCTAAACTGCATGATCGCCAAAAGTCCAAATGGGATTTTTAATACATATTTAAATGATACTATGCTTTAAGGAAATAGCTATGATTTGTTCTGAATTTTTCATAGACCTACTCCAAATCATTTGAAACATTATTCATTATCTTGTATTAGTTGGTTTTGTGTGTATGTGGTGTGTGTATGTGTGTTTATCCCCATCCACCTACTTCCAAAATTGTAAGATTTATGAGGGAAGAAAAATGTTTTTTTTTTCTTGTTATTTTTCTTTTGTATAAGTCTTACTACTGTGTGAGCTTTCTGTAAATACTGATCACATACAGAGAAATACTGATATGTGCAGATACTAAACAATGAGAAAAAACTTGGCAAGATATATTTAAAAAAAAAATTTAAAATAAAATGTTTATTTTTCCTTCCACTGATATTTTTTACAAATTTTAGGCTTTATATTTTCATCATTTTTAATAAAATTAATGATTAAAAATATATACAACTCTGCTATAATATTTATTTATTTTTTAAAAAGTCATATACTCTCTAAAGTAAAGATCAACATCATCAGGCATGGAAAGATGAAAAAGCTTTTAGCTCATCATAATGATACCAGTAAAACTACAATAAATATTCAGATGGTTGTTTTTGTGGACTCCTAGTAATAAAGGTCACAGTTTCTTTCTTTATAGTCTGTTTTATTTCAGTAAGGCTGAAAAATATTTAATGGTTCAATACAGTTTATTTTACCAGTTTGGAATATGAATCCTATTTTCTCTAAAACTTTCTACAAATATCCATAATTGTCCTATTCCTATAAATTATCCTCAGATTGTATGTAATACAGTAAATGAAGGGAATTGTTAAGCAAAGAAGAGAAGTATACACATCTTTAGAAGGTGAAAAGCAAATATTCCCATCCAAAGAAACAGAAGTGACTTAAATCTAGATATGAACTGTGGTGATTGTTTTGAATTTACTTCCTGTCTCTCTCTTTGGCATACTAAATATTCACAAATAATCAAAGCAACACTACCACATTACAAGTCTCCTTAAAGATTTTTTAAAAATATTAAAAATGATTCATTTTTAACAACAGAAAACATATATTGATTTTTTTTCTTAATACAGCAGATTAATACTAGGTTTCTGGAAACCGTCATTTAATGCCTGCTGACAATGCATTGTTATTTCTTTTGGAAAGTATAACCCTTGGTAGGGCCAGTCTTGGCTGAGTAAAGGCTGCTTTCTGGAAGATGAGACTGAGACTTGAGGTCAATTTTATGTTAGATGTTAACAACCCCTGAGGTTTCAGCCTTTAATTCCAAGAGAGGAATTTTTTAGTGACACAAAAATTTGGTCTAAATATTTATCAAGACCTTCTGTCTTGCAGTTACACAGAACAGGTCCTTTAGGGAGAGAGAGTAAAGGGGGTTCTAGGAAATTTAATTTAATTCATACAAACTCAGATGGAAAAGAGCTTTAAGAACATTCTCAAGCAGTGCTCCTGAATATGGGCAACAGAATTGTCTGTCCTTTCAAGATATCTATCAATAAGTCAGACTTTTATGAAACAAAAAAACGATTGGTTGAAAGTCACTGAACTTAAGCTTTGAAATAAGAACAATAATATTTTTATGACTTTAACTTGATTGGTCTACCTCTATCATGCGTAGGAATCTCCAGTCTTCCTTTCTGAATGCACTTATGTTAAAAGTTCACCAAAACCTTTACTTAGTAGGACTAACTAGTAAATAGCTCAGTTATGGATTGGAATTTCCTCTGACTAATCAATCTTGGTTCTTGTTCCGCACTGGCTTTCCACAAACATCATGTGTTTTAGTAATTATTTCCCTACTCAGTAGTTGGAGTCAGTGCTCAGTGTTTTTAGCTGAAAGTTTCTAAGTTTTCTTCTAGGATTGAGCATCTAATCTTACTTTCTTTTACTATGTGCTACAAAATAAGAATATCTTTCTAATGTTTACCATAGATATTCTCTTTGTTCAGCATGCTACTCTTTTTGATGATCAAGGAAGAAATATTAAACAAAAGAAAACCCTTAAGAGGTAAGAGTGCTGTTTGGTTGGATTGTATCATATTACTTCCTGTTCAATGCCATTAAACACCCCCAGTGATTGATAACTTGGAGTGCTTATTTAAAAATTATGTTTCATTCTTTGCAAGATGTGGTAACACTGGCACAAGATTATGTGTGAGTGTTGCACTGTTTCTGTTTCTTCTTTTTGTGTGTATTACTTTTTCTTATTCTCACCCTACAGATTACAGATGGGTGATAATTGTTCATGTATTGTTTTTCTTTTAGATATTCTGCAGTTTAGGGCATTTCAAGCTATTATAATGTGCTTTATTGTTTAGCTGAAATAACTATGGGTCTATTTGAAAAGAGAGATTCTATTTTATCCAAGGAAATTGCTAATGGAAAAAGCAAATGGTGAATTGTGTGGAAAATGTCCTATCAACCTGTATAATTCATTTATGTAATGATGGCAGATTTGTCTCTTGAGGTACCTTCTGCTTCTATCATTCTATAATTATGGATATTCAAATTGGAACACTGCAATAATGATTGCTTTGAGCACTCTGAGATATTTCAGTCTTAATGGCAGAGCACCTACCTCTCCTACTGCATTTCATGCTAATCTTTCCCTAGATCAAGGATTAGAAACTTTTTCTACAAAGGAGCAGATAGCCAATATTTCAGATTTTACAAGTAAAAGTCTCTTGCAATTCTGAAATTTTTTAATAGTGTCTGATATTTATTTAAAAAAGGAAGTGGATTTTTGTCTAAGTAGAGTTGAAGAGTTGAGCAGAGTGCAGTAGTTTTGTTGAGGAATAGGCCCGCAACTGAGAAAATGGTGAAAATTTAGAAGGGATCTTGAATTCCAAAGTGAAATGACTTGATTTAGCTGCTAGGCAGCAATAGGATGCCATCTGGAACAAGCACAGAAGGTCTCTGGAAGTAGGGAGAGAGTAGGCCCCACTGAAAGTGAAAAGCAGTGCCTGCAAGAGGATGGCAAGCTGTCCAGGGGCTGTGGCCAGTTCAGATACCTCCTTGGTGAGTCCAGATGGCTAAAAGTGTCTGTACCTCCATGGCATGTGCTGGATAGGTGCAGATAGGTCTATGCATGGTAGTGTTTTCTACAAGTCTTCTAATTCTGCTGCTGTAGCATGAAGAAGCAATAGTAGCAAACAAACCGGTGGAGCTATGTTCTAATGAGACTATTTATAAAAGAATAGATGAGATTTGGCCTGAGGGTCATGGTTTGCTGAGTTTTGCTCTAAGTTATTTGTTCTGCCCACATTAGCCATTTTTTATTCTTTGGTTCTTGAGACCAGAAAACTTTTCCTAGTTCAGATGATGTCCCAACACTTAGAATATATATATATATGTATATTTAGTATTGGAAATTAAACCCAGGGACACTCAACCACTGAGCCACATCCCCAACCCTTTTTCGTATTTGATTTAGTGACAGGGTCTCACTGAGTTTCTTAGGGCCTTGCTAAGTTGCTGAGGCTGGCTTTGAACTCTTGATCCTCCTACCTCTGTCTCCTGAGCTTCTAGGATTACAGGTGTGTGCCACTGCACCCAGCTAACACTTAGAATATTCTTGCACTTGCTTTTCTGTTTTACTGACTTATGTTCTTCTTTTTGCTTCAGACTAACTGAAATCAGAATTGGACGATGACCGTACATTCTAGTTTGACTAGAACAGTCTTAATTTACAACTCTTGTCCTATTGTGACTATTGATGTGTCACATGCCATTTTCATGTGTGTAATACTCGAGATAACTCACCCTACTCAGAGGACACTATCAAAGCTCCCATAATTTACATTAGAAACATGAAGATTTGCTTTTGTGTATTGATATTATTCGGCATACACCTTGCCCTGGTAGAATAGGAACTATGTGGAGACCCGGCTAAGTCGATTGTGTTCAGGTTGCATTTCCACCGTAAGCAAACTCCATGTAAGACATACTCAAACATGTTGAATGAGTACATGAACGATTCTTAAAACAATTTCTCAGTTGGACCTGGTAAGAATCATCATTAAAATGTATTAATTTCCATGAGAAAAAGCTTTTTCCTGATGTCAGTTGCTTACTGTTACCTGCTTTTCTTCATCCTTGGTTAAAGGTAGATTGAGGTTTCAGAACTGACTGATCTCTGGAGTGCTGCTTAAAGGCTCCTCTTCCTCCTTCAGTGGATTTCTGGGCAAAAGTGGTATATGTGCCACTGTGCTAAGAACTTATTGGACTATTAGAAGATGGAAGTGTTTTGATTAAGTCCAGTTTAATTTCAGCCATTTCCTTTTCTCCAAGAAAATAGAACCTGTCGTTAGCTAAGAATCCTTTAAAAATCCTGAATATTTGTACTACATCTTTTTTCTGGGATTTGCTACTTTTGCAATGATAATTTTTGTCTTATTATAAAGAGAGATGATTTTTTGCTGTTTCTAGAAAGGTTGATGAAAATCCCATCTGCTCAGTCTTATTAAAGAAATGTAGTCAGGCTCACTGTGAATATGGGAGTTTTGTATAACTATGCGAAATCAAAACAAGAAAATAAAGTTTTTATACAGTCTCAAATGTGGGAATGCATTTGTGTTAGTAGCTGAAAATTCATTAATGTATGTATTCTTTCTAATTAAAATGAATTTTTATTGGTCTTAGGCTGCTGCCTATGAAAAGCTGCAAAAAAAGAAGTAACAGTTTCTGTGTTTTTGGTGGGGACCTAAGCAATGTGAAACAAAATTTAGTAGCAATCAGAGCTTTTGTTTACTTTCAAATACGTGAATATATTAATATTTAATCTCAGCATCTTCATTTTACTTTTTGAATATGTTAATTTCTGCTTAAAAATCTTTATCTCCAAAAAAAATATTGCTTCCAACTTGGAAATTTGTTATGCTCTTTTTTTAAAAAAAAAGTCTTTTTCCTTATTATAATAAGAAACATTAAATAATTATATTTTTAAAATAATTATTGGTTTTATTAAACTTTAATAATATCTGATAAACAATTGGTAAGATATGGCCATTTTGGTAATGTACAAATGATTCAATATTGAGTCATTAAAATGCTTAATTTTGATCATGTGTAGAATATAATACAAAAATAGTATTTTTAGTAATAATACTAAAATAGTATTAGTATTATTTATAATATGATGTTATATTACTATTTGTAATATAATAATTTAATGTAAGAATAATATATTAATAAAATAACAGATAATTTATAGTAAAATTTATTTATAATATAATACAATTGTACCTTAATAGTTTTAGTAATACTAAAATATTATTAAGAAACAAAGTCCAACTAAAAAAGAAAAATGCAATTAGGTGGTGTTATAGCTAAGTAATGTCACTCCATAATTAATATGTTAAAGTTCTAATTCCCCATCTCAGAATATGACTGACTGTATTTAGAGATAGGATCTTCAGAAGTAAGTTAATATTAGGTGATTAGGGTGAACCCTACCCCAATATGACTGGTGTCCTTATAAAAAGAGCAAATTTGGACACAGAAGGAAATTTGGACACACATACAGAAGGAAAACCCTGTGAGAGCAGAGGAAAAGGATTTTGATCTACAAGGTAAGGAGAGGCCTCAGAAGAGAGGCTTCTAGAAGTATGAGAAAATGAATTTCTGTTATTTAAGCCAAAGAGTCTATGGTACTTTGTTAATGTAGCCCAAGCAGATTAATGGAAATGGGAAAAAATATACTGCATCTCTTGGGGACTCTCTGACTTATACCTGCTTAAAGAAACATCCAATTCTTTGTTCTTTCCCCTAGTTGTAGAATAAGATTCTTAACTCTAAAGATAAACTAAAGAACTAAAACTCCTATAAAAATGTGAGTTGATTGTCATTTCTGTCTTCAGTGAAATTTTTGTCCCCAAGAAAGGATCACAATTTTTTTTGTAATGGATTGAGTTATGTGTAGTTGTGTATATTTTTGGTTATCAAAAATCCTCATGTAGCTCTGGGATTTTGAATTGGTAAATATTCATGATGTGTGGAAATGCATTATAAACACTATGATCTCAACCACACAAAATGGGATATTGTGTATGTATAGGCATGACCTGGAGGGACACATGCAGCTAAGCTGAAGACTAGATGACTTTATTCTTTGATTGTGTTTTTATTTTTCCTGCAATGCACAAATTAACTTTTAAAAATAAAAGCTATTTTAAAAACTTGAAAAAATACAAGTTGAAATATAAAAATTTAGCATAGTGTTCTGGTCTATTTTCAGCTATTTAAACATTCAAATAAGCAGTAATTTTTGGTTATATTACAATTTTAAAAATGCTTCCACATCTATTATCACTTTATTTTTATAAATGCCATATTTGATGGAATAGGCAAATTTTATTTTCTAATTTTATAGGTGATAAACTAAGGGTTCTCAGTTAAATAACTTTTACATTAGCTGACAAAGTCTGTGCACAGAACTGCAATAGCTTTCGAAATCTTTTGATTTCAAATTCGGCTATTTTTCTTGATTACTCCATTGCCTAATCTTTTATCTGAAAATCTTCAGATCCTTAATAATAGCTCTTGCTCTTGTTCAAACTGCAGGTTATGACTCATTAGTGACATCTGTTATCAATAGAATGTTTTGCTAATGTCATTTAAAGCAACATATAAATGGAATAGAATATATCAAAGTATATCTTAACAACTAAGGATAAATAATGTTTCTTGACATTTTGTTTCTGTTTTATGAGTGATGATTGTGTATCTGTGCATGTGAACTTGGCTGTAAAGTAAAATATATTTCTTCCTATAGGTTATAGGAAGAAAATATTTTAAACCATTACTATAGTATATTTTTCTGAAAGACTATTTTATGAAAGTTTCTTTGTAATGCCTTGGGTCTTTGTGCATATTCTTCTTTACCTTGATCTGCTTAATTAGAAGTAAAGTCTTTGAAAGCAAAGACTACTTCTTATTAGTTCTTCTTCATGAAATCATTGCCCTTGGAATTCATGACACCACCCTGAAACACTTAGAAAATGACATCCTGAAAGAGGTCACTTTGGCATATGATTTATTTTAAGCTAAAGGCACTTCAAAAACAGCAGGTACAAGATCACTCTGACTTTCCTATTGTTTCTTACAAGGAAGGGATTAAATTCCTAGGTGGAAGATGCTTTTCCTTTACTAGAAGGAAAATGATAAAAACATCAAAGATAGGAAACAGAGAAGATTTTGTACAGAACGTGTTAAAATAATTCCAATATTCTAGCCTCCTCACATCATTTAGTTACTTTTTGACATCTCACTGTCCAGGTCAGTATATAACATTTAACTCTGTGTTTTTGGGTCTTTTTCTCCAACAACAAAAAAGTGACTAAAACAGTTCTGAGCTGGGCACAGTGGCACAAGCTTGTAATCCTAGCGGCTCAGGGGGCTGAGGCAAGAGGACTGGAAGTCCAAAGCTAGCCTCAGTAATTTAGCAAGGCCCTAAGGACCTTTGCAAGACCCTGTCTCAAAATAAATAAATAAATAAGGGCTGAGGATGTTGCTCAGTAGTTAAGCACACCTTGGTTCCATCAATTCTGGTACAAAAACAAAGAGACAAGTAAATGAATAAATAAAAACAGTTCTGGAGGTTGGAAGTTTGAGATCCAAACTGAGAGATTCATGTGGTTGATTTATTTGGAGGTCTCAGTCCTTTAGTTGCAAAAACACCATCGTCTCCCTGTGTCTTCAAATTGTCTTCCCTTTTATAATCTTCTTATAAGGATGAAAGTCATGTTGGATTTAAACCTATGCCAACCACCCATTTTAAATTAAAACTCTTCATTTAAGAAATACTGTCATTTTAAAGTACTGGGCATTCAGAGTTTCCACATATGAATTTTGGAAAGAACATAATTCAGTTCTTAATAGATCCTGATAGCCTCATAAAGTTTAGCTCCTCCAAGGAATAGACTTCAAGCAAAATTAAATTTTAATTTTCAACTCACTTTAATAAAATTTATATGTTAATAAATATAGATACATATATGCAGATGCCCCTTAACTTACAATAGATCAGATAAACCCAAAATAAGTCAAAATATTGTAAGTAAAAGTACATTTAATACCTACCAAACATCATACTTAAGCAGCACAATTCACTGCAGAATATTAGTTGCTTACCCTTCTGATTGTGTGGCTGACTGGGAGCTATGGCTCACTGCTACTGTCTAGCATTAAAAAGAGTATTGCACCACATATCTCTAGCCCAGGACAAGATAAAAAATAAAAATTCAAACCATAGTTTCTACTGAATGTGTGTTGTTTTTGCATCATTGTAAAGTTGAAGAGTAGTCATAAATTGGGGACATTTCAAAACACAATCCTCTTGTACACTGCAGCGGTTTACTTATTTGTCAACTTGATCAGACCCTGATAGCCAGATGTTTGGTTAAACATTATTCTAGATGTTTCTATGAATGAAATTTTTTATGAGATTAGCATTTGTATCAGCCAATTCCTTTCATAATGTTGGTGGGACTCAACCAATGAGTTGAAGTCCTTAGTAAAAAAAGACTTAACCCCTCAGTGAAGAGGAAATATCAACCTACTACTCTCAGATTCAAACTGTAATTCTCTGGGTCTGTAGTCTGCTGGCTTACCCTGTAGATTTTGAATTTATACATCTACAATTACATGAGACAATTCTTTAAAATGTGTGTGTATATGTGTGTGCATGTGTGTTTGTGTGGAGTTACATATTGCTTAATGATGGGGATGTTTTCTGAGAAATAACTTGTTAGATTTCATGTTGCACAAACATCGTAGCATATACTCACAACAAAATCCTACATAGAGTAGGTTGATCTTTTGACATAGTCTCTTGATGCAATCAAGAGACATGGTAAACACAAGATGTCTAAGGCTGCTGCTAACATAACACAGAGTACTTTTTATTTATAAAAAGTAGTACACTCAAATAGTGGTAAAAGTATAGGATAGTAAATACATAAGCATTAATATAGTCATATTTATCAAACTGAATATATTACATTATATACTGTATATAATTATCTGTGACTAATGATTTTACATGGCTGGCAGTGCTGTAGGTACCCTGACCAACAAACACACACCCACATACTCACACACCACTTGTGTGTGTCAGATTTAATTGTAAAGGCGAAAACCTATCCAGACAAATGGAGAAAATTTACAATTAGGGAAATCCCAAACTGGAATGATTGACTTCAGGTTATTATTCAAATATCAATGAAGCATAATTGTGCCACAGGATGGAGAGGGAGCTTTGTCAACCAATACCTGCCATTGGAAGGAGCTGGATCAGGTATTTCATGATTTGAATCTTAAAAAAGTAAACTGCATTTTTGATTAGTAATGAAAGCATTACAAAAAGACAGACATAAAATATATGTATATCATACAAATACATACCTGGGTGGGTTCTAAATAATTTTGAGGTCAAAAGAATCAATATTTTAAATGTATTTGAAAATATTAGGAAAACTTAACTGAATATAATTATAATCAAATATAATTCCAAATTTTTAAAAAATTGTTTCCCCTTATATTTCTTATTTTCTTTATAGTGCATTTGATTTCAATTATATAAAACTCAACTGATAAGTGTCTGAAATAGGAGTTTTGCAGACCTTTTTAGTCTCTGTTGCAAGTACTCAACTCTGCCTTTGTAGTGCAAAAATAGCCAAAGACAATGTAGGAATGAAAAGCATGGCTATGTTACAAGAAATATTATTTACTGAGACAGGAAATACGCCAAATTTGGCCCATTGGCCAAGGTTTATCAATTCCAGGTGCTAAAGAAATTAAGGTTCCATTCAAGCTACAATACTTGCCTGTTTTTTGTTTCTTTTACAAAATGTTTTATTCTATGGTTTAGAATGTAGTTTCATTTTCCCTCCTCATAAATTATATAACCTTTAAAACTGTCAAAGCCTTTTACTTCTTCTTTAGTTATAAAAATTGTCTCTGAAAGTGACACTGTAGTTCAAAGATAAGTGAAACATGAGATGCATTTCGTGAAAGATAGCTTTCTTGTGAAATTGAAAGTTAGGTTTCCAGGTAAAAAGAAAACAGTTAAAACATTTTGGCTTTAAACCCAAGGAATTTTTTTAACGCCTACTCTTGTGAATTTTAAGGTTTATCAGAAAATCTCAAGAAATATCAACATGGAGGTGAAGTTTACTTACTATTACGTAAGAGAAAAATGTGCATATGTCTTTTCATTATCACTCACTCATTTCTCTTGGCACAACTCTTGAATCAATTCTCATGATGCATGATGCATTATTTGAAATTTAAACTTTAAAAAATTTATAAGGACCTTTATGCTTTGTTTTCCTTTCAGCAGGTGTCAATTTTCTCATCTCCTGTTTTCTATCACAGGGGATTATCAACTAGGAAGAGGCAGGTTAAAATGATGTCTTCTTTGGTCTGATGTAATCTCCTTTACCTTGACAATTAAAAATCCTCAAAAGTTGTTATTACATTTTTCTTAGTAATCTTTTGAATGGCCTTTTGAGTTGCTTGTTAATCTTCAAAATAAATACATATTATGAATTCTACCCATATAGCTTACATACAAAAGATCCCCCTAGTTACATTTTAAAGATTTAGAAGACAAGATTTCTTTCTCTTGTACATGTGGAATTAACTAGCAGGAGTTGAAGAGTTTGCTAGATACATAATAATCACACTTAATGTGTTTTTTCAATTCATAACATAAAGGGTGCATAACTATGAAAGTGGATCAATTTTACTAGATGGGAAAACATGACTTCAGGTATTTATACACATTCTCAGACAAATACCAAGTATAAAGCTATGATTAAGTTGTTTTATATTGCGAACAACACTTTTCATATTTCTGTTTTAAATAAAAATTCCAGAGGACAGGCAATTGAAACACTTGGGACTGATATACATGTTATTTATCATGTACTAAATAATACATGTGCATGTATATATTTACATTCCAATTTGTACAATTTGTGACAGTACTAATAACTTTGTATATAGAAATTTATCTTTAGTTATTAAAATGAGTTTTGTAAAAATAGGATGAACTTGATGTGAAAATTTCTCCTGGTTGCATAATAAATAATTTACATATTGTGAGTTAGTTTATAGAAGGAACTAAATTAAAGTTTCAGATTAAACCTAACAATTATGCATTGGCAACATTTTATTCAATTATCATATATTCATATATGCATGCTTATGTGCAAAATAAGGGTATTTTTATTATATTAAAAATAGGATCACAGTTTTCTATTCATTTCATCAATGGTAAGGTAACATTATTTTTACTTTTTCTTGAAAATGTACAAAATAAATTTTTTTGTTATCCTGAATTTCTAAGATAAGAAAATTATTTGGATAACTTCCTTATCCTTTCACAATAACTTAGCTGTGAAGGTTTACTCCTGGGAAATATTTCTAGGAATTTATGAATAGCAAATCTATATTGGACTATCTTGTGCACTTAGTGTACATTAGGAATTTGGACCAGTGTAATTTCTTACTAATTAATTCTTCTTGGGAAAGATATGTCCAAAAATTACTTAATAGTGTAAAATCAAATATTTGATAATCCTTCAAATATTCCTAAATGAAGGACTACATATAATTAAATATATCAACAAATTACTTTCTCTACTAATCTTTTCTTTCTCCCTTCAATTGTTAGCATCTATCCTTTATGTGATCTGTGCCAAGAATCATTCTTTATTATAGTCCCTAAAAGTCAACTAGCTGCTTTGGGTTACAAGAAATTTTGTTTTACTTTGTAGACATTTTAAAATCAATTGCAGATATAGCAAGGGTCTTAAATACTGGGGAGAAGCAATTGGAAATGAGGTGTAGAAGTTCATACTCATTTTTCTCTGGTTTGGCTGTTTGCAATCTCTTAGCCAGGAAAAGTCAGAATACTTGATCTAACACCACAGGCTCATAAATGTGATTCTAGAGATACCAAGAAAAATGTGAAAATTTGAATATAAGTATTTTCTCATGGCACCATTTATTAGTGTACCACATGGGTTATGAACATGGAATTATAAAAGCAAACATTTCAGAGTTAAGACTCTGATAGGGCATACTACAGAATAATCTTTGCAATAAAGTATTATAATTCTGTTGCTCATTAAGAAAAAAAAATGTGTATATATTTATTCACATATTAAGTGGAGACATATACCCACCTGTTAAGTATGGGCCATTGCCCTAGCCAATATAAACAATATTAAATCATAGGTATATTAAGTGGACAGACTTTAAAGTCACCTCCATGATCCTTACTTCCTCATTTAATTCCCTCCCCTTATGAGTGGATAAGAATTGTGACTTTCTTCTACCCACCAGAATACCACAGTAGTGATAGGATGTCACCCCTTTATTCTGTTAGAATCTATAGGACTCCATATTGCTAGTATACTGGACTTGCTCTAAAGACTTTTTGCTTTGCTGATTTTGAAGAAATGAGTGCCCTGTTAACAGGCTCATAGAGCAAGAAACTATGAGCAGTCTCTTGGAGTTGAACGCAGTCTCTAGTCAGCAGCCAGCAAGCAACTGTGTCCCCTTATATTATAGCCAGAAGGAAATAAATTCTGACAATACCATGAATGATCTTAGAAATGCACCTTTCCCTAGCTGAGCCTCCAGATAAGAATTCAGCCTGGCAGACACTTTAATTGCAGCTTTGTAGAGAATCCAACTGAACTATGCTTGGATTCAGGAGAAAATAAATATGTTTTGTTTTAAGCTACTAAATTTGTGCTATTTTTATGCAGAATAGAAAACTAAAATAATGTATTAGATAATTTTCAGGGTTTAAATTTTTTTTTTCCTCTCTACCCAAGCTAGTAGCCAGGGTTCAACTTAAATCCAGACTTTAGAGATTTAGGACCAGTCAATTCCACTGATGAAACACCAATGATGATAAAAATACTCAGAAGAAACATTTTCTCCCATCTTTTGAAAGAGAGTCAAACATACACTCAGACTATATCTTTCTTCCAAATACTTCCTTTGTCCTTACTCTGCTTTTCTAGGAATGAAATGCTAGAAATTCTGAGAATGAGCAAGGGTGAACAAAATGTTCTATAGAAGCATTTGACTCCAGGTCTTCTTTAACTTAATTTTGCCATTTGAGAATGACTTTGACCTGATCTTTGACTATGTTACTGCTTCATTTACTCTCTGCAACATCCTAAGGATAAGCAAGTCTGAGCAGAGGCCTAAGTAAGAAAGCACAAGTGTGTGTGTGTGTGTGTGTGTGTATAATTTTTTGATTTCACTTGGATATTTAGTAAAAACAAAATTTAATCCAATCTAATCTCAGATAACTAACAACAGGTGTAGGAGCACTCTCTGACCCTTAACCCTTCCCCTCCCTCTTTCCCCATTCTATGCTGATGAACAAATGGCACTGCCTGAGAGCGGTGCCTCATTGTAACTCTGGGCCATGATTGGTCCAGGACTGTATATGAGCTTCTATACTTCATGGAATAACCGGTGTTTCTGCATCTCCCTCCGGCAGAACAGTTTACCTACGTCAGAGTCTGGGTGGAGTGACTCCGTGGACCGTCACTCCAAAACCTCATCCTGTGAGACCCCACTTCTTCCCCAGGACCCCTTTTCTTGTATCTCAGGACCCCAACTCCTGGAGCAGACCCATGAGGCATGACTTCAAATAATAAAGAGGAAACAACAAAAAATTTCCTTACTCTGTTCAAAAAAGTAGATTTCAACAGCTGTTCTAAATTGCAAAAGAAGAAAAAATTCTGGCCTATAGAACTAGGCTGAACTCTAAACATTTCAGTAAATGAGTAGCAGAACTTGCCAAAACATTTTTGAGGAAAAGTTTTAATGTTTTGTGTTTTGACTAGCATATTGTCTTCAATGATTTCATGGCATTTGATTGACTATGTTTTGCTACTTATTTTTTTTAGATCAACTCTATCAAAAATAACTCATAGGGGCTTGGGTTGTGGCTCAGTGGTAGAACACTTGCCTAGCACATGTGAGGCACTGGGTTCGATCCTCAGCACCACATAAAAATAAATAAATAAAAACATAGAGATATTATGTCCATCTACAACTAAAAAAAATTTAATAGAAGTCATAAATAATAAAAAACACCCATATGAAGAGTGCAGTTCTATTATTTTGCCAAATGAATATAGCTATGTATTCATTCCACAATGAAAATATAGAATATTTCATCATCTCCAGCAGTTTCCTCATGGTTCTTTGCACATCTTATGCCAGCCAAATTTAAACTTTCTTTTTGTGACTATAGATTGACTTTTCCTTTTATATAAATAAAATCATAATATTACACAGTCTTTTGTTTCTGGTTTCTTTTGCTTTGAAAATGTTTCAAGATTTATTTATGTTATTGCACTATTTTTACTAGTAAAAATAGTAGTTTGCAGTGTTCATCACTGTTTAGTTATTTAATTGTCAAGGAGTTTTGCTGTCTCCAATTTTTAGCTATGATAATAAACCTGCTGTGAGTACTCATGTACAAGTCTTTGTATAGACATGTTTTCATTTCTATTCAGGAAATATCTAGGAGTGAAATTTCAAGGTCAAAGGTAGGAGCATGGTTATTTATGTAAGAAATTGCCAAACTATTTTGTAAAGTGGTGTATCATTTTACAGCTCACCTGTAGTGTGCCAGCCGCTCTTGTTTTTCTGCATGTTTGCAACACTTGGTATTTGTCAGCCTTTAATTGTATCCATGCTTGTGCCTCTGCAGAATCATCTTATTGTAGTTTTAATTTGCATTTCACTGACAATTAATGATCCTGGGCATTTCTCCATGTTCTTATTATTCATTGATGTACTTATTATTGTAAAGTGTGCTTTAAAATATTTGTCCATTTTAAGTTATTTATCTTCTTATTAAGTTTTGTATAGCTTTGTAAAGAAGTTGAGAATATTTTCTCCTTAGTTACGTCCTCTGAAGAGAACAGTTTTTTCTTTTTTTGGTACTGGGGATTGAACTCAGGGGCACTCGACCACTGAGCCACATCCCCAGCCCTATTTTCTGTTTATGTAGAGACGGAGTCTCACTGAGTTGCTTAGCGCCTCTGCGTTGCTGAGGCTAGTTTTGAACTCACGATTCTCCTGTTTCAGCCTACCCAAGTACTGGGATTATAGGCATGCACCACTGTGCCCGGTGAGAACAAGTTCTTATTTTTAATGAATTGTCACTTACCAGTTTTCTTTTAAACAGCTAATCCTTTTGTATCCCATCTAAGAATATCTTTGCACATTCTAAAGTTATGAAGATTCTCTTATTTCCTTCTAGAAAATTTTATTTACCTTTTTTCCTCTGGTCCTTATTAGTAATGTAAGTATTGAAAGAACTATGGTAAGCATGTATCATAATTTATTTGAGCCAAATGATGGTGATAAGATTTGATGATAAACCTAAATTTATGGTAAATTCAATCTTTCTTAGTCTACCTTATAATTGAATATTGCTGTGCAAATTTCTTATATTTCACTTTTGTTTCCAAATAGTGGTTTCTATCGTAATCCATACTATACCCATAGTCAAGTAATTTGAATCACTATAAAGTTTATAGAAAAATAATCCTCAAGTACAGCTACATAATAATTAGATTTATTATTGGTGAATGAAACTAAATTTGGCACGAATTCTTTACCTAACTATATCTTAAAGTTCTAGGAATCTTTTTAAAGCCATACATATTGGACAACATTATAAAATCTATGTTTTTTAGGAAAGATTACAAATGTAAATTATGATACAATAACAAACTATATAAGTATTAATGAACCAATTCTTATTGTATGCATTTGTTTACAATTTTCATCCTTTTTTTTAGACATAAGGAAATAAGTAGACAGTTACAAAAAACTGCAAAAGGTATGGTTTATTTCCAGTCTTTCTGGAAATGTAGAATATATATGGTGCCAATGATTGAGAAGACATCTTGAAATTTTTGTCCAAGAAGTAAGCAGAGGTCTTGGAAATCATAATGATTTAACAGATACAATTTAAAATTATTTCTAGTGTTTAATAAGTTTTTCCATTTGATAGTGAAAACAACACTGTGAGATCAGTGCTTAATACATATTTATTAAATGAGGTAATTAAATGTTAAATTTAAATATTAAATGAGGTAATTTATAAATATTAAATTTATAAATATAAATTATATTAATTTATAAATATTAAATGAGGTAATTCTAGAGAACAAATTTAAGGCAACATTATTTAAATGGCTCATATTTTAATCCTTGTGTTTAATGACAACACAAATCAAGGTCTCTGTAGAATGACATTTAGTTTGAATAACCAGCATAATACATATCCTTAGATTTACATATTAAATCTATCAATAATTTCACTGGCCTGTTAAAATAAAGTCATATTTTAAAAACACAAAATGATTAAAGCCACTGTCTCATTATTTACAATAAGATTTTATTTTTTGCCTTTGTGGTAATGACTTATACTTTTAAATTATCATCACAAATTTAATTGATATCTATTTAAAATAATTTCCAGATGTAAATAAAATAGAAATTCTCAAAATAACTACTTATTTTTCAGATTCCATTTGCCCTTATGTAAAGGCATGGAATTGTAAATGTTTATATTTGAGGAATAGGAAATTATTAAACTTGGTTACATACAGCTGCTTTGTGAATAGCTCTAGCCCCTGGGTCTCATAACCTCTTGATCATCATTTTGATTTTATTCTACTGAATCCAGAAACTATTCATTTAGTCTCAGGGTGCTCTTATTGGGAAGGTAAATGTGTAAATATTATTTTTCCCATATTACACATGAAAAAGAAGTTGAGCAAAATGAAATGACTTATTCAAAGGCACAGAACTAAGTCCATATGAGAATTCGTATTTAGGAGCCTTTATTTATTCCCTAGCTCATCTCTATCTCTTCTCTCATTCTCCATGGTCAAATAAAATTACCATAGTATTAATAACAGATTTCTGATGCATGTGGCAAGTCATATTTTAGCTAAATGAGCATTTTCACTCTAGTTAGACTTTATACTCCAGATCCTTCTTGTTCTTCTTCAAGGATGAGGACAAGCTAGAAATTTATGCACTGTCTTATTCACTGGTGTTTTTATAGCATTAAAATAAAGCTGGATGTATAATAAGCATCAAGTAAATATTTATTAAATAAATGAATTATTTATCAAATATATATAAATTTATCCCTTCTTTCCTTCTACTAGTGTGAACAGCTCCCTTCTTCTAGCAGGGTGTTGCTGGTCTACTTCTCTGATGATCATGTACTTCTCTCTTCTTCTATCAGAAACTTTGTCTCTCTAAAGATGTTGGAATGTAACTGGTGGCACAGCTAGAGGTCAAAGAAAGAGTTCTTCATACAGAACACAGTATTTAAATTAATTAAAGATTTTACCACATTTATAGACTTGTAATTAAAAGTGAATTCTTGCAACTCAGTAGGTGCTTAATAACATTTAATATGCTTCTTTTTTTATAACTTCATTTTATTTATTTATATTTTATGTCATGTTGAGGATTGAACCCAGTGGCTCACAAGTGTTAGGCAAGTGCTCTACCACTGATCTACAACCCAGCCCAAATATAATACACTTCTGATTCTTCTTACCTTATATTTAAGATAATCCTGAAATACAATCAATGTTATCCATTTGTAACCTTTACGTATGTGAACATACTTTGAGGTTCACCCTAATTTTAGAAAATGTTACCCACATATAAATAAATAGATTTTTCAGTCATCAGAATATTGAGTGAACAAACACACACACAGACACACACACACACCAGCCTTGGGAGGACTGATATCACAAAAGCTTTTATAATATTTTGTAGCATTAGACTCTCATTTCCCTTTGGCTTTTCTTGAGATAACATCAATAGTACTTAGAGCAATACTGGAAAAGAGAACTATATTTTGCAAACATCTGTCAATCAAAATGCTGTGAAGGCATAACTGGAAGGTGCAAGACCACAGGTTAAGTTATGTTCATTTATTTCTACTCTTACTTTATTGAATTCATGACTAGCTGAAAGACTGAATATCTGCCACCATTGGGTCCAAGAATTAACTTTCCTGTCCAAACATGGTAATTCAGCTTGTAAAATTCATGACATTTAATAAACGTCAGGTGGTGTCTCATCCACAGCCCAAAAATGCCAGGATAGTAGAATAGAGAGGCGAAAGAAAGTGCCTGGAGATAATATGGGATACGTATGATTTTGGGGGAAAAGCTCCCAAGAGATCAGTGACGGTCCAATAAGACTGCAATGGTGACAGGCTGAGAGCATCTCCATCCTTCATGGTGCTTTGCCAAGAGCGCCTCCTCTCTCTCACAGTGTTTGGTCCAGTGGTGGCTAGCTAGACCAATGACACATATTCTTTCCACAGGGTCCTCAGTTCTGCATCCATCTGCACTCAGAGAGGGGTATTATATGTTAGGCTGAAGAGACAGTGACATCATCAGCATAGCTTGCATAGTTAGCTTATATGATCAGCATCCCAAAGGGCAACTAGGCTGGCATACATACAAAAATGTACGTTTCAACAGATAATACAAACTTGCCCTAGTTACCAGTGTGCATAAAAGAGACAGAGTCCTCTATGATGTGTATCTGTACCTTCAGGCCCAGGCCTGCTCTCATTGTTCCCTTAACTTAGCAAAGTTTTTGGGAACAAAAAGGTGACATTCAGGCACTTGGTGTTTTACTCTTTTCCCCTTGCTTTAGGGATGATAGAGATGACTCATAGCCTATAGATTCCCAGTGGCTACAGTGTCACCAGAACTCATTTTGTGATTAGAAAAATTGAAAAGGAACTCAGTGATGTGTCTGGATCTTAATTTTTTCCTCTTCCAACTTTCTTGTTCATATCTGTGTATCGTTATAGATGAATGCATTTTGTGATGGTCATATTTTCACTGATAAGAAAATAAGTAAACCTTTTAGCCCCACTAATTTTGGAGGTTGCACAGCTGGGCACCGTATTATTGGCCTCCCAATGGTTTTGCTGTAGATGGCACCTCTGACTGAAGCCACCTAACAGCTTAAAACCATTCTCTTGTGAAGAACTGCATATCACTATGTTGCCCAGTGATAGATGCTTTTGTCAGTCTCCCCTTTGTTCTCCAGGGGGCAGTTACCTCCCTCCATCCTCCACTGCTCCTCAATGACAGATGCTTTTTTTATCCTAATGATTAACTGCAGCATTAACTATTTCTGGGAAAAGAAACCAAAAAGACATGGATTATAAAATTTTCTAATCAGTAATGTTTCTTTACATTAAAGAACCTGTAACATTTGATGACCTACAGATGATAGCAGTCCTTACATCATAAAAGCAGAACCCCTGAAATTTGTAATCACCCTGGTGCCTGCCTATCTGCTATGTCTCCCTGCATTCCCTGGGCAGACCTTGTGCCTGACGCCCCTATGGAACCTGAGTTTGGCTGGTGATGGTTTGGCTCCATATTCTTTGGTTTGCTAGCTTTTCAAATCATTTTCTTTGTTCCAACAAGTTGTCATCAAGTTGTTGCCCTTCTCATGTGACAATCAACATAAATGGGTTCATAGTTCTAACCCTGTGTTAAAAATACTTAAAAGGGAATAAACCAAAACCATAATGTAACGAAACCAGGATAAATACAGGACTTCCTCTAAAAGAGATTGGAAAAACAGTTTCTAACAAGATGCCACCATTTATTATGCCTGAAATGTGAATAATAATATTCCAGTTTCCCCAGCTAGACAGATTTTCAGATTCTCTACTCCTGAGATTCTAGGATAAAAGTCTTCTATTTCCCAATATTCTAGAGATACAATACATGTATTATGTTGTAATATATATTTTATGTTTCTTTAATGCTAAGTAGAATTTCTCAAAATTATATTTTACAACCATTTTGTAGTATTTGTAAAATGTAACTTTTATGTATGCTACATTTTTATTTTGCAACCTTATTAAATAACTTACTACTTCTAGTAGTAGGTTTATACAGTCTTGTTTTTTTAAACGAATAATCATATCATCGAAAAATCGAGATAGTTTAACTTACTCCTCTCTTCTTTCTTTCCTTTCCCTTCTATACCTCTCTGTCCCTCTTTCTCTCTCTGTTCTTTATTGTATTCAATAGAGATACTTATACAACATTGACCTAAGTGATAGATTAGGTATCTCTTGTTTCTGATTTTAGGAGATCTTTATTTCACCCTTACATATGATGTTAGTTATAAGATTTTTGTAGATGAACTTTATTGGATTGAGACAATTTTCTTTTACTACATTATTTTCTGAGAGGTTTTAATTGTGAACGTGTTTGGAGTTGAAATTAAAATTCCTATTTTAATATGTTTTAATTTTTAGCAGGTGTTCAATTGAAAAGCTTTTATACATCTTCTGAAATGGCTTGCTTCATTCTATTAATATGATGTGTTAGGTAGAATTCTAATATGGCTCCCAAATTTCCTATTCTCTGGTCTGTACACACCTTCTACCATTTATTCACTTAAACTCTAATGCAAGTGTTGCTTTGAAGCAATTCTGCAGGTATAGTTATGGTCCCAAATCAACTGACCTTAGAATGGAGATTATCTGTGTGAGCTTTGCCTACCCAAATAAGCTCTTCAAATCTGGGTCCGGAGATCAGACACAGAGAAGCCAGAGCAATTTAAATTGTGAGCAGGATTTGATAACAAAAGCATTCCCAATCCTGGTAGGAAAGGTGGAAGTCACTTAGTAAGGGACCTGGGAAGCCTCTAGCTATGGAAACCAGCAAGCAGAGAAGACCTCTGTCCCACACTGTAAGGAACTGTGTTTTATCTACAACCTTAACCTTAAGAGACCACTTGTGGTCCCTTGCCCAAAATCTCCAGATGAGCTCAATCTGGCATAAAACTTGATTTCAAACTTTGAGTCCCTGAACAGAAAACCCAGCTAAGCCATGTCTGGACCACTGATATACAGAGCTGGGAACTAATAAGTGGGTAGCTTTAAGCTGCTCTAAGTTTGTTTACAAAGCAATACAAAACTAGTACATGTGGTGAACTGCACTGATTGATTTTTCTGACATTGAATCAATCTTTCATTCCCAGAATAAACCTCACTCAGTCATGATTTATTACCTTTTTTATGTGTTGTTGGTTTTGATTTGTTAAAATTTTGTAAGGTTTTTGTGACCATATTTACAAGGACTATTAGCCTGCAGTTGACTTTTGTTAAGATGAGTTAGTTGTTTGAATTTGACCTAAGGATAATACTGGCCTTAAATTAAATTGGGGAGTGTTTCTACTTTTTCTGCTTTCTGAAGGAGTTTTGTAGATATCATGTTCTTTCTTTGTTAATAAAATTCACCAGTAAGCATATGTGGGTCAGAAATTTTCTGGCAGGCATGTTTATATGAGAAATTTAGTTTTTCAAATAGACATCCTATTATTTAGATTTTTTTGTTTCATCTTAGACTGAATTTTGTAAATTACGTGTTCAATATTTTTCCACATCATTTAGATTATCAAAATTCTTGGCATAAAATTATTCATAAAATTATCTTATATCATTTTAATATCTTTAGGATTTGATATTGAGGAGTGCTGTCTCTCAATTTTTGTCTCGATTAGTTTAGGAGTTAAAGAGCTTTGCATATATTTTCAAGGCTCCATCTCTCTCTAATGCTGCTTTTCTAGCTTTTGACTTTTGCTCTTATGTTTCTTATTTCCTACCTCCTTCATTTCTTCATTATTTCATCTCTCCTTCTTCATTATTGTTATTAATAATATATATTATTTTTCCAGGTATGTGTGTATCTGTGTGTGTGTGTGTGTGTGTATATACATAAAATATATAATATATATAAATAAATTATTTGCTATAATTTTTCTATTTTGTTGTTGAGATGAAACCTTAGGTCATTAATTATAAGAAAAATAGTTATAATGTTGTCTTTGAGAACTGCTTTATCTTAAAAACTTTTAAATGTTTTATTTTCATTATTCTTTAGGTCTAAATAATTTACATTTTTTCTTGGAAACTCTTTGTTGACCTCTTGATAATTTAGAGTGTTTTTTAAATTTCCTAATACTGGATTACATAGTTATTTTATTATTACTGACTTTTAATTATTTTCTTGTCAAAAGAGTTTCAATCCATTAAAATGTATTGACTTATTTAATGCTCTCTGCTTAAGTGTAGTTTTCTTTGTCTAATTAGCATATTCATGACAACTAGCCTAACATTTTTCTCTAAATATTTTAATATTGATTGTTATTTTGAGAATATCCTCTATTGATTTTATTTCTCTTAAGAATTAATTAATATTTCTGGTTATTCGTGTGTTGGGAAATTTTGGATTTTACTTTGCACATTATAAACTTTTTTTTTTTGTAGAGACTTTATATTGTTATTGTTCCCCAAGGAGGTTGATTCTTTTTTAGTAGGTAATTATTGTTTAGACAAATTTTAAGTTCTTTCTCAATTTAGGAAACATCATGCTTATATTATCACTGCAGGTTACATGAATTCTGACCTCTGAATGTGTAGTTCAAAATCAGATGGGCCAAAGGTCAACTACATGCACAGAATTTAGTGTTGCCCTCATGGGCTTCTTCCTCTCTGTGGTGGCTGCTCCATTCCTGCTCTCTTGCAGAGTTTGTTGCTGCAGGCTTCCTCCCCAAGTCCAATGATCTAGAAATAGACTGGCTTTCTGTTGAGCTCCTAGACACTCCCAATTCCCCTGATCCTGTTTCTGCCTTCAGAACAAAGCTGCAAAGTGGAAAAATTATGCTTTGTTGGTTGCTTCCTCCAAGTTTTGACTTGTTCCAAAATCTGCCTGCTGTGTTCACAATATCAGTAGCCAGTAATATTAAAAATACATAATAATTTGTATGTGACAGAAAATAATTATGATGATTTTTTCTGATGAATATTTACATTTATATATTCAATTTAGTAAAGGAAATAAAAAGTAGAACAATAATACTACCTTTTTAAAATGCATAAATATATTTTATATAAAGCTTAGCAGAATGTTGAATATAAAATAGATATTCAATAGATTTTAGAGCCTTATCTTTGACTCAAGTTGATGCTAGTTTAGTTATTATTTGTTTATTTGTGTCCTAAGCTCAAGGCAGAAAATGTTGGATTGACTGACATTGCAATATTAAAGGATGTCTAGATATTAGGGAAGATCTAATCAGATTTTGAAAGTCTGTTCAAATTTTCTGGAATTGTAGACCCCTGGAGATAAATTGGGATTGAAACTCTTCCCACTAAAGAATCTCAGTAGTTATTCAGTTAACTATCAGAATATTATTTGGACTTTACTAGAATTCTCAGTGTAGATCAAGCACACTATTCTTTGATTTTCTTCTCATATTTCTAGTGTCTAGCCCGCACTTTCAACTTTAGTTAATAAACATTATATACACTTGGTTGAATTGTTTGTATGCCCAAAACTTTCTTGACACTTTTCATTTGTGTTGCTCTTGGTCAATAAAGAAAGATTGTTTTGATTACCTAACAAGTGAGCACTTAAAAGTTTTTATATTTCTGACCCACTTAGAACTTGACAATGTGAATAATCTGGAGTGTATGTGTGTCTATGTGTATGTGCTTGCATGCTAGCCAGCCAATTGATAGCTTCGTAAAGGATATTTGACCTGAACATTCTAAATCCTTAATTTTAGCTCTGAGTCTCAATCTCTAAAGGCTATGTCTAATGGCCTTGGGTTAATGAGAAATAAAATTACAACATTCCCTGTTATTCTAAAGAATACTTGTTACAAAGTTTTGCATAAATCAATATAGTTCAAACCTAATGCTTTATAATCAAAGCAGAACTATAAATGGTAAAGATTATAGAAATACCTTTGTTTCATAAAGCCATGAAATGGTCTTGGGACACGAAACAAATTTGCTTCAACAGAGTTCAGAAGCTGGCCAGGAAACATAAATTGCTAAGAGGTTGTAAAAAGCACATTGGAGTTGGGCCAGATATTACCCCCTGAATTAAAAGAGTAATTTAAAAATCAGGACACTACTTTATTTTTTAACCAATAGCTAACACAGGGATTTCAGAAAGGGAGAAATATATTTTGATTAATTTTGCCCTTTCCAAAGGGAACCTGGCAGCTTTGTCCTTCACCAGCTGGAGTTTATGTAAGGCCTTATGGAGCAAGTCAGCCAACCGGGAGTTACAATAATCTAATCTTCATGGCCAGGACACTACTTTGCGTGAGCTGCTTGCATAAGTAAAGCACTTTTTAGTATCCCACCAGGGGGCTGAGAACACTAAGGTAGTGCAGTGGTTTCCATTGTGTGGCCAGACTTCCCTCAGAGAGCAAAGATCCTCATTTTCTCCAATCTGCCTGATTTCTTGAATAGTCTGGGTAGGGGGAAAAGCTAGGGAAGCTATTTTGATTAATGACATCTCTTTAATTATACAATAAACAGTCATGACCTTCTAAATTTAGGAATGTTAAAGGTAGCAATTTTCCAGTGAGTGTGATTCTTCCTGATCTGCACACTTTTTAATAAAATATTGATAGCTAGGTTCATGCTGGGTGTAGCATTTGGGATTTTGCCTTAATTGTTATAATTTTTGTTCATCCACCTCAGTTAGCATCCATACTTCCTTATTTGGCTAAGAATGATTTAATTATTAATTATGTCTAGTTTCCTCTGAGAATAACACATGAATATATTAGTTCTTCTATGATAGTCTTTAAAGTGTGCTAGTGCTAAGTTTACCCCCATTCACTACCCTAGCTTGCTTAGTTTTTGAAAAAGAACCCATCACCATGCATATTATCAAAAACAGGTGTTGATGAGATGGAAAAATATTTTTGTTGCAAGGTACATATTATACAACAACAAAAATGTCCATTTAACTCCAATATATGACACACATCATTTGCTTCCTTGAAGAAATAAAATGACCGCCTGACTTGTATAGTCCTTGAGATGTTCTATACCAAAATGCAGTTAGGCCGAAGGCACTTGGAGTAAATACTTTTGTTTCTTGCCCTTTTCTAGAAGTTCCCATCTGCCTGAATGCCCCCTCCATTTATTTTATTCCTTATTTAAATTTTATTCTAATTTTTATGTTTAATCTGTTATAAATGTGGGTAATGTTCACTTTTATGATCTTTGTACCATTTCATTCCAGTCATTTGTGTTTGTCATGAAGACTTTTTCCCCTTGAAAAGAAAAAAATAATAATTTGGGCTCTTGGCTTCATATTTTTATATATCACTCTCTTATGCAGCAATCTAAGATGTATTTAGGTTGAACCAATTAGAAATTGTTCTATAGTTATATTTTGCTACCTACATACCACACAGAATAGAAATGTTGAATAAGATAATTCTAATTCAAGACAATCCTTTCTCTTTCTTAAAGTCTTTACTCCCTGCTTCCTTAACTTCTTTGATTATCTATGACTCTCTGAAAAACACTTGTTTAACAAATGATTGGTTTATGTTCCTTCTTTAGTGTTGTGGAGTGAGAAGCTTTTAAAATAAAGTGAAGGCAGAGGACCTAGGAATATCTGAATTTTGCCTTCTGCAAGATCATCTCCTCCTACAATTCTCAAGGGAAAGATACAAACTGAGAACAACAGAAATTCATTAATAACTGGGGTTATGATTCCAAACTCCTACACAGGGCTCTGATAAGTGAGACAGACCACAAGCAAAGCTTATTTTGATTAAGCTATGTGGCTAAGTGCTTTTTTCCCTTCAGACCTGAATTTCAGAACCTGCCATGACAAGGAAATAAAAACCAATCAACCAACAAAAATAAAACACCTGCATAGGAGAAATTGTACAACAATTTGCTCTAACATCTCCTGACAACTCTATGCCTTTATGACTTTCATCTTGATTTCCACTCCTGGCTAAGACCCTCTCAACTCCCTTCAACGTCTTGTTTCAATGGGCCATACTCCAACTTCTCTGACCAATAGAAATACTTCTCCACCAAGCACTGCTTTCACACTAAGACAACCTCCTCCAGCCTCCACTGTTTCCCTCAGTCCCACTGTGTGCACTTGACTTTTGCTGGTCAAATTCTCCAGTTCCTCAAATATTACATTTCCCCCAGTGTTAAGTGTCTTTTGTCTTCTTTTTTATCATTCACATACGATTCTACCATCTACCATTCCAATGACCTTTGTCAATTGTCTTCTGCTTCTTCAAACCTTCCTAAATATGATGATGTAACTTTTTATTTGAAACAATTTTATGATGTTCTCTTGCCTTTGAAGAGAAGTGCAATGCCCTCACAAGTTCAAAAGGCTCCTCTGATCCAACCCTCTCTACCTCCCACCCTTGTTACACATACTCTTCTAGCCAAAATGATATTTTTATTTTTTTCAGTTCTTCTATTATGCCTTGGTCTCTCTCAGAGACTAATTTTTTGTAAATTCTGCCAATATCATTGTTTCTTTCTGTCTCCTTTTTATTTAACTAATTTCCACAGGGAGCATGTTTAGCTCTAGGAAGTATTTCCACCTCTCCAGTTCAAGTTAGGTGCTCTCCTCTAGCATCTACTCTTTAACCTACATGTATGTGTAGTAAATTATATTGTAACAGATTCTTCAATGGATGGACTCACTCAACTACAGTTAGTGCTGTGATAGATTACCGTGTTCTCTGAGATTAGCATAATGACCTGAACTCAGTGAGTTGGGTCTGGTGGCCATGACTGTAATCCCAAAGACTCACAAAGGTAAGGAAAGAGGATCACATGTTCAAGGCTAGCCTCAGCAATTTAGCGAGAACCTATTTCAAAATAAAAAATAAAAAAGGACTGGGAATGTATTTCACTGGTAAATCATCCCTGGGTTTAATCCCCAGTATTGCAAAAGAAAAAGAAAAAAAAATAGAGTTGACCATATGAGTCAATTTAAAGTTCAAAAATTATGTAATTGGCCCAACATCATGCATGGTTTCCAGTTATGGAAACCAAGATCTGAACTTAGGTTAAGTAATTTTAAAGGCTTTTGCACTTAACAACATGGTACCTTGTGATTGGACTTTGGCATTAGCTCAATATTAGTTCTGCACTCTCATCTGTAGGATTCAAACTCTGTGTGTATAATTTTTGAGGGATATACTCAACCCAGAATCACAGTTGTCTTTGTCCCACAGATGTTCCTATATTCATAGGTACCTAAAGATTCTTTAATTTCATATTCATAAGGAAAATATGTCCCTTTATACCTATTCCTGACCTCAAGGAGTTTCTCAAATTGAAGATTCAATATACAATCATTGCTATGACAAACAGTCATGGATGGCCCATGCTTCCTAGGACACTCGCCTGTTCAATTTTCTATAGTACTGATAGCCTCTGAATTATGGTACAAAGTGTTCTGATTTAAAAATGACTTTGACATGTTTATTTAATTATTGTTGAAACAACTATAAGAAAAAAACTGTTATACCCGAGTTGTAACTGATGTCCACTGACATGTTAAAAAAAAAATGACACATTATTCTATAGTTAGATGTTTTTGAATCCCAAAGTACAATGCAAGGATCCATAATACTTCATGTTAATTGCATTAGCTACAAATTAGGTTTATTCATCATTTAAAAATATCCCAAGATGGAGATATATTATTTATTCATGGAGATATCAAAACATCTCAACTTTTGAAAATGCACCTTTTCCTATGAGAAAATCATATGGCCAAACTAACCCAGAACAGCAGAAGAACATAAGTTTGGTACTTACACTCCTGAGAAGCTTACCAAACTTGCTTACCTCTTTAAAGATGAGAAAATATGACATCTTCTGTATGTTTCTCATAGAGAAGAGACAGATGGCTTTGTTAATTTTAATAAATGAGAAATCAGTATAAATTCCAGAGTTTAAGGATGGTCTGTAAATTTGCTTTGATGAACAACATACTTGCTTTATGACTAATTTTCCATATTTTTTCTACTTACCTTAGAAATATAGAGAAGATATATCAATTTTTTTCATGGAAATTTCAAAAGTAAAGTTTTAGTAATCTGTGATGACTAAGTAATATATGCCTATTAAATTGCTTAGTAGAGAAGTCAAGACTTCTTTCTTGTTTTTTTTAGTATTATTTCTTAGATTATTATTTCTTTAGATTCAAGTGTTCCAGGTAAAATAACTTCAACTTTAAAATCTTCTCGTTCTATTAGATTGTTGATATTTGCCTACATATTACATACACATGATCACCTGTCTTTTATATATAAATCTAGTTAT
>CM053406.1:50794112-50818742 GCA_028644305.1 Xerus rutilus
TATCTGTTGTAACATGGTGACTGACACCTATCAAAGACAATAACCAGATTAAGACTGCCATCACATTTTAATTTCAAACTTTTATGTGGTTCAGCTGGAACAAGTTGCCAAACCCCGGACTGATTATGTCCAGGAGTCTCATTCAGCAATGCTGCTCCTTCTCTAACATGTAGAATTGCCAGAAGAGAGGGGCTACAGACAGCTTTTGGGAGTATAGCCAAAGGATTATAATAAAGTATGTTTTTTGAAAAAGAACAACAGCTAACTCTCATGGCTATCTTTAGTGTTATGGAAATAAGCAAAATACAAGTCACTAAAATTTAACCAGACCGATAGGACTAACTGCTACGTAGGTTTAAAAATGAATACATTCCTCCAAACTCTTCAGTCCATTAAGAATCATGAGGACTCTTCTACTTCTTCCTCTTCCATTTCCATGAGGGAATCTTCACTAATCTCCCCAGGAAAGGTGAAAATGTCAGAGTAGTCATCTAAGGATTTCACTCACTGTTCTCCCTGCCTAGTCTCGGGTGAAAGAGAAACGTGCTTATTTGACTGATATTTGGGGGAAGGGACTACTCTCTCTTTTTTCTAAATGTCCTGCTCTTGTTTTGTTGGCTCCAGGGAGTGAACCAGGAATGATCCAGGGACGTGTGGAGCAGAGCTGTGCATGGTTGTTGTTATTTATGCTCTTGGTGCTCAACATATATTAGGATGGGGTTTGGGAAGTAGGGTGTATATGTCAGAAATCCTGTTTTTCCTGTAAACACATGGTGTTTTCTGTTCCAACTTTGTCATGTCAGTGTTAAGACGTTTTTCCCCATTTGATCTGAGATGATATCTGAATAGAGGTCTGATTTATTAGCATCTATGAACCCTAAAACAATATGAATGAGCTAGATAATCTTTTGAAAAAGACCCAAAACATTCACTTAGGAAATAAACTAATAAGTTTAATGTATTAGATTTAGGTCGACTTTTTTCAGTTATAGAAGTGGAAGCTGTTGTTCATTGGTGACGCATTTATTTTTCATCTGGCACAGGCCTGTGTGCCAGGAATCAGGATTTGCTGCTGCTGACTTTGACCTACACAGCACACTGAGAGGAATCAGATCTTCAAGCGAGGAAAAGCCGTTAGTTCCAGTAAAAGCTCACCTCAATAAAGGCACAGCTTCTGTTTTAAAAGAGGCTCTCAAGTGTTCTTAGGTAAACCATCTTGGCTTCCTGTAATTTTGTGCTCATAGCGTGGTTGCCATACCAGAGCCATGGCATTATCTGGGGACTTGTTCAAGATGCAAATTTTCTGGCCTAGTTCCCAGAGGTTCTGATTCAGGGTATCTAGAGTGGGCTCAAAAATATGGAGGAAAACTCTTATTCATAACATTAAAATTTGAAATTTACTTTAACTCAATCTCTGGATTTTACTTTCTACCTGAAAACATAGGGTATGTGTTAATATTGTTGAAGTCTGGGACATATTATTATTGCTATTATTATACTTTTTGAATATTATTTCTCTGCTATTTTTACATTGGGCTTGATACATGGTCTTGAGTGATCTGTATTTGAAAATTGACTGAGAATAACTTCAGATGAGAAAGAGGTTGGGAAGTTGACTCAGCTTCAGGCAGTGTTGGGTTGATTGGACTCATGTATTATTCTGGCCTATCGAATCACGTTGGGGTAAAAGCCAATGCTCATCCACAGTCCCATGGTACATAAAAGAGCAGTGGTTGGCTGTGGAGTGGCAGGCTTCAGGTGGCAGCAGGGTTGTCTTGGTTCTGTTGGCCACCTCCCCTCAGAGACCAGCAACATCAAGAATTATTGGGCCCATAAATTGAGAGAACCATGTTGTCCTACATCTCACATTTCCAAAATCTGGTTCTATTCTATTGCAGGATGGCCAGCACCTCACCAGGGAATTCTTGCCTGCTCGGAAGGACAAGCCTCCTGAGAAATTAAAGTCTAGAATAATTAGTAAAGAACAAAAGACAAAGTCATAAAAGATAGTTTCAGAAGTTGAAGCCCCTGATAGGTCCGGTCCACATGAGAGCTGAGCTAGACAACAAGAAAATGGCTCCCATAGTTTATTTAAGGGAGTACATCAAAGGAAGGGTTAGGGTTTCAAGGACAGAGTCTTGCTTTGTGATGTCTTGCTGTTAGTAGGTTGAGTGGCATCTTGGCAGGTCACCCCATCTCTGGTGCTATGTGGGACCTTTGGCAGTGTTGAATAGGGCTCACAATGAGTCAAGGCAGTCAACCAAAGGAAATGTCCACTGGTCATTCAGATTCTCCTATTCAACAGGCTATATAATGCGTGATAGTACATACACAGCCCACAGGCGGCTCTCTATGCTACTGTCCAAGTTTTGGGAGGTGTTTTATCAGCTGTTTTGCTGCTATGACCAAAAGACCTGACAAGAACAAAAAATGTTTGTTTGAGGTCTCAGTCCTTTGATCGCCAGCTCCATTTCTCAGGGCCCAAGGGGAGGCAGAACATAGCAGAAATGTGTGGTGGAGGGAAGTAGCCCAGGACATCATACCAGGAAGAGAGAGAGAGAGAGCTCTGCTCAACAGTAGAAAATATATACCCCCAAAGGCATGCACTCAGGGACCCACTTCCTCCAACCTCATCCTACCTGCCTATAACTACCATTCAGTTAATCCCTATCTGGGATGAATGCACTGATTAGGTTAAGGCTCTCATAATGCAACCATTCACCTCTAAACTTTCTTGCACTGTCTCACCCTTGAGCTTTTGAGAGATACCTCATATCTAAACCATAATAGGAGGATGATGTTTGCCTCTCTTGCAAGCCCTTTTGACTACTATTCCTCATTTACAAACAGGGGTGAAACCTTTATTTGACAGGTGATATTTTGCTGAGTGTGTATGGCTGTGCCTTGTCCCCAGTTCTCTTAGGATCTGCCTTCCTACAGTTTGTGAAAGATTTACTGGCTCCCACAACTAGGGAGAAGCACTACTTCTGTGGTCTTGCCATATAAAATGTTGTTTATAGAACAGCAGCATTGCATTAATCTGGGTCTATTACAACTTTTAAATCAAACTAGATTTGATCCAAGGATGCTTCTGTACATGAATCCTTAAATAATGAACTACAACTTAACTTAGGAAGTGAACCAACTGAAAGCCTCAGATAGGAGAATGCTTTCATAACAAATAGGCTAATCTCAAACGGTCACAGAACTGAATTTCAGTCAATTGCAAAACTGTTCAAATTGTGTTCAAATAGTGTTCAAATAAGGCAAACACCCAGCTATAACCAAGCTGTTGTCTCTGTATTCTCATTCTCTGTGATTCATTTCCATTTTCTAACCATAAATGCTGTCTGACTACATAGCAGATTGGAGTTCTTTGAACCTTTTCTAGCTTGAGGTCTATTTGATTCCAGAATGGAGGTGTGTGTGTATGTGTGTATGTGTGTGTGTGTGTATGTGTGTGTGTGTGTGTGTGGTGTGTAATGGGGGTAATCAAGTAAGATCTTTAAATTTGTTGTAATTTTGTGTTTTCACAGAAACTAGAATCTTGGAACTCATTCTAAATGTAATGATTTAGAACCTACATTTTAGCAAAATCTAATGTGGCTCACATACCATTAACATTTCAGAAGCAATGAATTATTTTCTCTAAACTTCTTAGGTAATAAAAATTATCTGGAAAGATCTCTGAAAATGTAGATAGTCAAGACTCTTCCTGATGTTTCACAATCTCCAAGCAGGGTCCTGAGAAAGTTGGGAAAACAATGGAGCCCAACTCTCAGTTTGGAACTGAGTTTAATGGGCATTCATATCCCCAAGGAACTTCCCTTGCTCCTGCAGGCTCCGATTCAGTTGGTCTTGGTTGAGGCTGAAATTCTGCACCTCCAGAAAGCTTCCAGTTGATGTTCTTGTTGCTAGATGACAGGCAGCGCTTAGTAGCAGGGTTAGAACATTAGGGCTAGTGGAGATGAGGCAGTGAATAACTGCAAATGTGTCTGATGTGTGTATTTTGATCTCTCTTGGATGTGATGTTCTAAGGTCTGGTTTACAGACAGCATGTTAGTAAGTCTGTTTGGAGCACAGTTACAAACAACTAAATTCTGAGTTCTCCTACTTCACTTTATAAATAATAAAGTGGCTATTTTGATCTCCATATGTTTGATTCCTATCTCTACCACTAATAGTTTGTGTGTGTGTGTGTGTCTGTAATACATTAAGCCCAAGAAAGATTTCAAAGACACAATGACTGTCTGAGACTAGTCTCCAAATCTCCTTTTCCTCATAAATCGTAAGACTAACATTAAACTGTTATTTCATCATCTCTCCTTAATACATGGTTTAAATAGTTTTGCCTTAAAGGCACCGACACATGCTCTAAGACTTTTGCTAGATAATTCTTAAGGTCAGTTTAAATGTGGTCAATGTCTTTCGCAGCTTGAAGCAGTGGAGAGAAATAAACATTTGATAACATTTTGTAATTCCTTTAAGGGGTGAGAAATTCCATTAAAAGAGATATTCTGGGAGTACTTGGAAGAGGAGGTATGTGTTGTTACTAAGTCATGAGTCTCTAGGGCTCGATTCATCTGTGCTAGTGGCACAAATTTGCAGAATCTTAAGGAGAGGAAAAAGCAGAACTTTCTTGAGATTTTTGTATAGAACAGTTTTGGGGGTATAGACACAATCTGTCTTTGAATGCTTAGAGACAGCAGATACTTTATAGAAAAGCAGACATTTTTGTGTATTTCTCATACTTCATTTCTCAGAAAAGAACATATTTGGAATAAGCTTTCAAATTAAGAGTAGGGCTTTCTTCTGTTTATGTTTGTTTTTTCTTTCTCTTCTTCTTTTTGTGGTACTGGAATTAAAGCCAGGGCCTTGCACACACTAAGCAAGAGTTCTATCACTGAAGCTACACCCTAACCTGGGACATGGACTTACTTCTATGATTAACTCTACCTTTTAGGAAACCTATGAGGGGAATAAAGCCTCAGATAACCCAGAGATAAATTAAGTAATTACATTTTGGGATTTTTTTAAAAGTAAGGTTCATATTGTCAAAGATACTGTTCAACTACTTTCAAAACAGGTGTTGTGTTATTTGGGTGCTTTTGTCTTAAGAGTTGGGGAGATGCAGAGACTGAAACTTGAAAACAACCAATGAAATTTGGTTCTTGCTGGAAAAAAATCTGAATGAAATATAGAAAAGACAAGTTTGAGACTAATAGGAAGGCTAAACAGTAGTTAAGCATCACATATTATATTAAAAATAAAGAATTAAGTGCCTATGAAAGCAAAAACGAGGCTAGAAAAATGTTGAGGAATTTTCTGGGCTAGATATGCATAGGAAATAAAGTCAGTATTTATACCCTTAGACTTAGATTGAGTCATGGCAATGGCTTATGTTTCATATGTGTTAAGTTTTAACTTACTAAAACTTAAATATTATATAATATTATATATATTATATATTATAAATGATATTGTTATATAATTTATGTTAATATTCAATGTTGTTCAATTTTAAGTAAATGATTTCTCATGAAGTCATGAAAGGATGTATAAGGAAAAATATTTATTGAGCACTGCCAAAGTAATTTGACATTTCTTAGTTGTACAGAATCCATTATTCCTTCACGATTGTACCTCATTTCCTAGTGAACAAATAATTCTTCCTTATGTGTGCAGACTTTGTAGGATGGCAGATCCACAGGCAGTCTTCCATTGCAGAAGATTAATCTGCAGTTCTCTCCTAGGTATTTGAATCTCAAGCAATTGATACAATGCTGAGGATGAATGGCTATAAGTTATCCTCCTCCCTCTGATCCTCTGACTAGCCTTTCAGACAGAGAGACATTTGCTGTGACTCTTACTTCCTATGTGTTTCTTATGTCTCCAGAGTGTCCATTTTTCCCTCCAAGCTGGATTCTCTCAGTTTTCTATTAATTCAATATCTTTATCTCACCTCCTCTGAGCCCCAAATATTCTTCTAATAAATTCCCTTTTGTATCACTCAGTTCGTGCTGCTTGTCAACAAGAACTTACCAGACAAAATGGGCACTCCCATTTATCATATCAAATAAAACTTGTTTTAGAGCCCAAAAGATTAAATTATGCTCTATAGAAATTCATAATTTTGAAACATTAAATATTACATATTTATCTGCTATGCACTCATCATGCTTTACATTTTCTTCTAAAAGGAAAAAATACAAAGTATATATTCAACTGAAATTTATGAAAGATGAGTCACAAAATAATAATATTTAACTCAGTACAAATGTAAGATATCCTTCCATATACTTATATATTGCCATTTTGTGTATTATTTATATGTCTATGTAATATTTATATAACAAAAATAAGCTATTTCTATTTTAAGAATGGAAGGCAGTCATCAAAAAGCAATCTTATTAAATATACAAATTAGATACTAGCTTCTTTATTTTCATCCATGTATCTAATAAGATTTACTCTACCATCTTTACACAAGGATTGGAAGTCTTACCTCTATTTTCCACTAGTTTTTAACCTCTATTTCTTGTTCTCGTTCTTCAAAAGAGAAAAATCATCTTGGGGCTGGTGTGGTGGCATATGCGCCAGGGACTACAGAAGCTGAGGCAGGAGGATTCCAAGTTCATGAACAATTTAGGGAAACCTTGTTTCAAAACAAAATCTAAAAAGAATTTGGATAAAAAATTTAAAATCTCAGTGGTAAAACATCCCTGAGTTTAATCACTAGTACAAAAAATTATCTGAGGACTGAAATAATTAGAAAAGCAGGTATTAGTAGAATTGTTAGCATCAAAAGAGAAATATGTGGTTAGAAGTTAACATCATCTGACAGTTTCTAAGTTTTTAAGGATTTGCTATGCTTAAGGTAAAATTATATGTATTAAGAGGAAAAATACAAATTATCAAAAAAGCTTAATTCTCTTTATTGAAAATAAGAGATGTGCCCTTGCCCAGCCTTTTCCTAATTTAAATTCTTTCTCTATCTCTTTGAAACTGTGTTTGAATGTTTGAAGTGCTGTGTGTGTGTGTGTGTGTGTGTGTGTGTGTGTGTGAGAGAGAGAGAGAGAGAGAGAGAGAGAGAGAGAGAGAGAGAGGGACTGATGATTTAACCCAGGTGTGTTCTTCCACTGGGTTATACCCTTAACTCATTTTTAGTTTGAGACAGGGGCACCGAAGCTGACCTCAAACTTAGAGATCCTCCTGAGTTTCTGGGATATGCCACCATACCAAGCTAAAATGTTCTTTTAAAGCTACACTATTGTAAGTTTTGAGACACAGGAATGTCTTCCTCAAGGACCCAGGAACCATCTCTGAAATATCATCAAGGAAAATAGTGCTCCTTCCCAGCTCCGTGTTTCCATGACAGAGTAGGAGCCTAACTTCTGTGGGTGCCTTGCTCAAAGTTGCGAAGTTAACTACCATTATAAAGATATGAGAAGCTTAGTTTTCTTGTGAATAGGGCTAGTTATTTAATACAGATGGTCACCCCAACTACCCAGTGAATTGAGGATGAACCATGTAAGACTAATGGTACTGTCAAGTCCTCTTACTAGAGAACTATTTATTGCTTTTCTTGCAAACATCTATATTGTGAATATCTACTTGACTACATGCAAAATTGAGTTGTTTTTCTGTCTTTGTAAATCTTGGAGTAGATTGCCCATAATGCATATCACATTCTGATGTAATGCTTACTGAAAAAGAGTTTTTTTTTTTTTTTCCCTTTTCTTCTATCTTTGTGAACAGGGTTTTGGGAGGGTTGGGAGATTTTGTGTTTGTGTTCCCTAACAGTATATCAAACATATAATCATTTTTTAGGGTTTTGGAATATTTTAAATATTAATTGTGGGTTTATAGTAAGAAACAAAGAAAAAAATCAGAGATTTCAAGATCAACTAATTTGTTACTTTACTAAAATAATTTATTTGATATATTCCTTTAATAAATTCTCTTTAAATAATTTTAATGCCAAGTTTTGTTTTTATTTTTGTTTTTTTGTGTGTCTGATTAATTGCATTCTCTCCAAGAAGAGGATCTATGCTTAGACTTTAAATAAGTAGCTGAAGGACCTACAAGTTTTTGATTTCTACAGTCCCTTGAAAC
Source organism: Xerus rutilus (assembly GCA_028644305.1). Lineage (NCBI taxonomy): Eukaryota > Metazoa > Chordata > Mammalia > Rodentia > Sciuridae > Xerus > Xerus rutilus. Next base: position 50,802,228 of record CM053406.1, read on the forward strand.
CTTTATTTGTTCTATTGGGTCATTTATTATCTAATAAATTCCAAGGTATATTTTTAGAATAGTCTAAATATTTTGATGCCTATTGTCTGCTTACCTACATTGTTTATATTCTTCTGGGATGAATTTATTCTAAAAATATTTGTGCAGTAAATAATATAACTTAGGATTTCTACATCTGAGATGTAGAATTCCTCCGGATATCTTTCCTAGCCTGAGATCTTCGAGGTTTCAGTAGGAGCAATAACCACAGTTCATTTGATTCTGATAGCTTTTGTGTTTTTATATAGTCCCTAATGTACTTTATATGACCCATTTGACCTCAGGTGTGGTTTCTTCTTACTGCTATGGATCTAAATAGACAATGACAAAAAACAAACAAACAAAAAAAACAAGTTAATTTTTCACAGTGGAAGAAAAATTAAATAATAGTAGATAAACTCTTTGACTGGGCTTTTTATTTATTCTTATTCTGAAAGAATACATTTCCATCCTGAAATAAATTCCTCTTTGATTTGGTATTGTGAGTATGGGAAAACATTGACTAATCCTGAATTAAATTGAAACAAATTTCTGGAATCTTTCTACAGTGACAGCAATGGTCAATGAATGAAAAATTATGTACAGGTACACACACTCACACACATGTGTGTGTGTGTATATATATATATATAGGATTCAAATTAAAGGAATAACTGAATAACTGCTAAGATCATTGCTAATAAATGATAATACTTACAAAATGAAGATAAAAGTGAATTAAGAAATTTTTACAAAATTAAAGAAAGCAACACATTTTAAAGCAATAGATAGTGAAATCTCTGGTTATACTGATCTGGATTAATTTCTGAAGTTTCGGTGTATGGGAATTTCAGGTTTGTCTTCCTCAGGCAAAATTTCATGACGACAAATACATCTCTAAACATCTGCCTGGTTTTGGACTACTGCTGACCAATATTAGGAAAGAGCTGTTGTTCCTAATCAGAACAGACACTGGTCTCTTTCTCATGCAAATGATTCTTCTAACAGCACTTCCAGTCATAATTCAGCCAAGGATTGGTTCTGATTGTATGGGGTTGCTAGGAAACACCCTTCTCTGCATGTGGATGAAAAGATACTTTTCCTTCACAGTGCAAAAATTTTAGAATGATGGATATTAAATGTAAGATGATGTGTGAATTAAACATTTTCATAAAATTGAAGATAAAAGATTTTGTCTCCTCAGAAGATGTAGTTATATAAAGAATTGCTGGCTTAACTTTTAATCTAAAATTTCTGCATTTCAGTATTGAAGACTTGAAATTTCCTCTGCATGGCAGTGTTTTTGCTGTGCATCCACAAACCTGAGAGCATATTAATTAGCATGTTGTTAGAGTGTAAGGGATTTTAATAGCCTAACTGGAAGGGCGCCCACATGTCCCTGGAAAATTACAAGCGGCAATTCACCAGCTATAACTGATAACCAGATGGATAAGTATGGAGTTAATGTTATTTCTTCTGGGACTAGAATGTCAAAATGAATATCTAATTAGGCTACTGAACAACTTTCAGGAGCACAAAGCAAGCTGAATCAAATAAATCAAGGATCAGTTTTAAGAACAGTAAGAATAGACTAAAGTCATTTTAATATTAAAATTAAAAAGTCAAAAGAATAAAGCTTTGGAATTGTTGAATAGGAGGCAGACATAATATGTGACTATTATACCTATTTAATTAGATTAAAAGGTATTTTAAGCTGATTTATAAATTGGTGAAATAGCATAGCTGCAAATTACATAAAGATAAAAATGTTTTTATGGAAGGTAGAACAATTGTTTAAGAGTTGATTCTGAGAAAAATACATTCTTAATGTTGCTTTGAATCCTATAAAATAAAAGTATTTATTTGAAATTTATGTCAATAAATACTTATTACTTGCTGTAGGAATTAATGCAAGTGAAACCTCCTTATGCTCAAAATTATAAATTATAATGTAGATGATTGAAGTAACATGGAATTAGAACTTAGAAGCTTCTAATTTTTACAATAACTTGGAGAATTTAGGGAACTTGAATGTATTTATAAAACAATCATATTATTATTTTTCAAAATCTTATTCTTGATTCTCCTTTGACTTAATTGTTTTCAAGGCTAAAGATAAAATAAATCAATAGCAGAAATGTGTGTTACCAGTTTTATCTCATCTATTGAAGTATCTAGAGATAATAAGCAAGAATATTTTGTCATTTCAATTCTGCTTACAGCATCGTGGGTTTTTTTTTTGTTCCATGAAGAGCCTGAGGTTCATGTGAACACATTTAGATTGATTGTTATTTCTTAAATGAACAGTGATCTCAACAAAGGTATTTCCAAGATGAGAAAGAGGATAATAAGATTTCTTTTGAGCCTTTCAAAAGAGATGATCAGAATTTTTGGTTGAAAATCAGTATAGTATGTGGCTTAAGTTTTGTGCTATAAAGTCATCCAAAACTGCATTAATTTATGATCTACCAATTTATGTTCTTATATCTTTGGGAAAATGTTTATCTATTAAATAGTTTCCTCATCTGCAAACTGGGTAAATAATATCCCTGCCGTAGAGATCCCTTAGCAGTCAGATGACAAATGTACATAAAGCACTTAGGAAATTGCTTATCTCATGGTAAGCATGAAACGACTCTGCTAATTATTATGGTCTGATTTATATGACTGTCTGCAAACATGAAAATACCTATATAGTAGAGTCAGCTGAATTTCTGTCATGGCATACTCTCTTCAAAGCATCATTATTCTTTCTCTAATTTTTTTAATCTATAACTTAGATTTTTTTATGTCTGTTACTTTTTGAATTGTTAGTTTTTTTGCTCATATCCTCAGATATTAAATTTTCTTTCTTGTGAAAACAAAATAGCTGCAAAAATTGAACATTGCTCTTTTAAATCCATGCTAGAGGCAAGCCAGAATCTTTGGCACCATCAGTCCTTTCCTTATGCGTATGAGTGCAGCCAACAAATAGCTGAACCCCTCCTGGGTACTGGTGTACCCAGTTCAACACTATTTTTCTTGTAAACATGTGGATGTGGTCAGTGCTGTTTTTAATGCTTTTGAGAAACCAATGTACATATTAGAAATAACCAAACTATTTAATATGACTCAATCCTTTGAAATTCATATTGCCTAGATTTATAGATTTTTCTGACTAACTGCTTGTCTGTCACTAGCAACATAGACCTTGGAAAATAAAAGTAATTTGCAGAATTAAAAATTTCATAATTTAATGAAACAAAACTAATATTTTAAATATAATTTAAATGAAATTTTAAATATAATTTAAATGAAACTAGCATTTTTGCCTTGTAGGATTGTTTCAGATTTCCAATGTTTTCATTGGATGTTATAAAGCAATGTGTGGGAATTATATGTTGAAAAGAAAATGCTTCTTCAGATCCAGTTGTAACATGGATTAGCTTTGCAGTATTTTTATAGTAGTGATGAGGTCATGTTGACCATCTGCACTCTTTACCATTCCTTTCATTGATGCAGGTATTTGTTGGAATCTAAAAGGGGAGAAAAGACACAAAGGAGGAAGGACATGGTGAATACATTAACTCAGGCCTTCTAAGAAGACATCAAAATGGAAAGAAACATGCATATTTATTTGGAATAAATATTTGTGAGGGGTAAAGGAGGAGGAAACAGGGAAGGTCTTCAGACCATGGTACAGAACTGATCCTTGTGAGAGGAGAGCAAGGAGGAAGAGGCATTGGACAGGAAAAAATTCAGACAGAGGAGTAGTTCTCAGGAAAATTCAGCCAGGCTGAAGAGAAGTTCCAAGAAAATTTTACTGTTAGAGGTGGCTCACATGGGGCAGGGATGGTCTGGCTCCACAAGGTCTGTCATGCTCAGTCATTGTCTGGGGGCAACCCAAAGGAAGTGTGGCTTGTAAAATGTGACAGAGGCTTTCTGCAGCAGGCTACTCAAAGGGCGATCTGAGTGCTTGGGAAGCCGCCACAGCAAGCCTTCTATTTAGACAGATTCTCCTGGGTTTTCAAGATATCAATAATAAACCTAGAATATGACTGCAGCCAACTTGGTTTTTACAGGGAGGAGGCATAACTTCCAACTTGCCACAGGTTGTTTTTATGTCAGCATCCCAGGTGACAGGAATTTTACATATTTGTTGTTCATCTATTTTTCTAGATCAACATTTCAAAAAGTAAACAATTTTAGGTCCATACTCCCTCTTCCTGTCTGATATCATAAGCAATTATTTCATTTTCTTTTTGCTGAACTCAGATATGACCTTAAAGACTTCCTCTCAATATTAGGAATAAAATTCCTCTCAATAATAGGAAATCAGTTAGATAACAACAATTAGATTTTCAGTATGAAAAGAAATGCATTGGTGATTGTCACAGGAAGCACTCTAAAGTATTAAGTCAGACAAGGGGAGAGCACTATACATGACCCTTACACTTTCATTGATTGATTGGTGTGGGCATGTTTTGGTGGATGGATGGACAGATGATTAACTTATTGATTGATGGATACAAACTGCTAAAGATATAGTAATTAGAAGATAACAAGGCACTTCAGAGAACTCACAGTCCAGCAAAGAGTAAAGACTGGCAAACTGTTTACAACAATACAGAGTGGAAGGTACTATAAGGTACTTTTATAGTATAAGTACTATACTATAAAAGTACAAGAAAGTCTGTAAATATATACAAGAGACAAATAACTCAAATTAAAGCATCTGGGAAGATTTCCAGGAGAAAGTGACTTCTTCAATAAATATTAAAGTGAATTTCAGTCAGACAAAGGTAGTTGAGGTCAGGGTTATTTCAAGCAGAAGAAACTGCAAGTGCTATTGATAAAGTGAGAATGAGTATGGCATACTACTGCTTTCTTATCAAAAGAATTTTTTTAGCAGATTAATATACTGTTTAAACAGATATCTGGTACATAATTCAATGATTTCCACAAGAAAATCACCATGAAGCAATAAGTACAGGAATTTTTCTATTCAAATATTTTAAAATTCATAGAACAACTGTGATAAAATGACCCAGATGACAGTGCATGGAAGTCCTCTGAAGAACTCCATTTCAATATCAAAGAACAAAAGTGGAGGTTAAAACCTGGATTACCTCTCAGCCCTGCAGTTTGCTGAGTAGCAAATCACCCACTCTCCCTGCTTGATAACATGCGTATCTCACTGAAGACTAGGAAAGTTGGTGTGAAGTGTCGTCTCATGAGCTACTAGCTTTATACACATATCATTCTTTACTTGTGTTATCATTTTGACAAATGTTCCTTATTGCATAACTTTCAGAATATATAAAAGTATAGAATGCTAGAAGTAGGCTTGCCATATTTAGCAAATTAATATAGATTGTCATGCAATATTTATAATATACTTACATCAAGAATTCAATGCCAAGCTGAAGATACAGCTCAGTTGGTAGAGTTCTTGCCTCACATGCACAAGGGCTCAGGTTCAATTCCTAGCACAACAAAAAAAGAAAAAAAAGAAAAGAAAAAAAATTTAATGATTGTATGTCTGAAGTTTAAATTCAACTAGACATCTGTACTTTATATGAAAATCCTAGTTAAAGGCAAAGTAGTGGGGATACGGGGAGATGATATAATATAATGATAAAGATAGGTAGAAAGTGGGCAGTACATACACTACTCTATGTACTTTTTTCCCTTTTTTTGTTCCTCCTTAAAAATGAATATGTGTTGATTTAAAATACTTGAAAAATAAATATAAGCAAAAGTAAGCATTTGACTAATCATTAAATATTAGATAATCCTTACTGGCAAATTAATGTATAATCTAATTATACATTAGTAATTCTGCATAATAAATGCATAATAAATAGAATCATACTATACATACTTTTATGCAAACTAAAATTTTTATGTAATTATATGTCTTAAATATCTATGTCAACAAACCCAGGTGTGCATGGTGTATTTTTTAATTTGTAATTTATTTTAGTATATAGAAAAACAAGAGATTTAAATAATTCATTAAAGTTGCATATTTAGTTTGATAAAACTATACTATGATTGTATTAGAAAAACTTCATGTCTACTCTTGTAGGGTTTTTTTGTTTTATTGGTTTTCTTGGTTGATCTTGTGAATTAAATCAATATAAGACAGATCCACAGGAGAAAAATATACACGTTTACTTACCACAAGTTCCACATTGCATGGGGACCTTCATATGGAAATGAAGATTCAAAGAATCAGTTAAATTCTCATGCACTGAATTGGACAAAGTAAATTTTAAAAATATTTCAAGGCAAAGAGGTTGGGGTTGAAGTAGTGAACTGGATATAGAAGTGACTGGGAAGATAAGAGCTGTTTGTGCAGATTTCCCTGCTTCCTGTCTTTATACTAACGTTGCTTCCTCTTGTTACAGGGAGAGCATCTTTCACATGGGACTTCCATCTGATTTTTAAGAAATAGAAGGAAGGTCAGAGTGATCTTCTTGCACCTGCTATTTTTTAAGTGCCTTTAGTTCAAAATTATTCTATGACAATATGTCACATTTTGGGGTGCTGTGCTCTGAACTCCTTCATGTACACTTTTACTTTTTCCCCTGGAAAAAAATCTTTAAAGCAAAATTATTTGAGTAAGGAACACATTATTTAGCTTGATTTTCATACAAATGAATAATTTATACCCAAAAATATCTTACCATTTAAGTTTTCAGAAAGAGTATATGGGAATATCTTTCCCTATTCTGGAAAACACTCAGTATTATGTTACTTTTGAAAATTTCATGAAGAAAAATAGTGTTTTGTTTTTATCATAAACATTTTTATTACTATCAAATTTAATTGATCTATTTTGTCCATTTATATTATCTAGGAATTGTCCACTCTGATAGTCATTGCAAATTTTCTGATATTCCTTCTTCTATACCCTGTGTTCCATCAAATCCTTACCTTAAGTCTGAAATCAGACTAAAATCCGGATTTACAAGATAGAAAATAAAACCCATCATTTTCTTCTTAGAGGGATTTTGGTGGGAAGGGGTGGGATGAGAAAGTATACAAGAGGTGTGGAGTGAAATTTACAAGTCTCAGAGAAGGTGTGTTAGGTGTCTAAAAAGCATGCTGAAGCCAAAAGTCTTTAAAAACCTATTAGCAATATTGAGACTTTGCTTCTAAAGGCTCTTTTTTTATTCCTCTGTTCCCATCTAGGATATGCCCCAGTCAAGTAACCTTGTAGGAAGAGCAAACAGGTATTGCATTAATAGCAATGTTTCTTAACATTCTTCAAATGAGTTCTGCTTGGATTCAAAGACACCTTCCCTAGCCTTTCCAATCTAATTCCCTAACTCATGAATTAAATTGCTTAAATTTAGTTTTCTTGAAGCCTCTCAGAACTCATTGGCATAAAAACACTTAGAAGCTCTTTGTTCTCTTTTCTATACTGTGGTGAAGACTGAGAGGAAGATCAGAGTAGCTTTGGTAAATAAATGAAATATGTTTTTTCATTATGTTTGAATTTCATGTAAATTATTTCACATCTTTGCCACAGTAATTTAAACAAGATTTTACTATTGTGAATAAAAATGAAGTACTGAATACCAACTTTTAAAATCTAGTGATCATAAAATTTGAGTCTATTTAAGTCTAGGCTTATATCAGTTTAGGAAATCATCATGTGAGCAGCAGAGCAAAAAACCTGTTCTTTCCCCTTCTCTCCTGTTTAATGGATTCACTATCTTCTGTATTTTTGAATATATTAATTATAGTATTTTAAAATTTTATTTTCATCAAAGAACTGAAGACATATATAGATATTGATATTTCTATGTCATTTGTAAAATGATGACTATTAAAATGTTCCTAAAAGAGATTATATATGTACATTAGAATTTAAGGTTATATAGAAAACATGAAATATAGCAAAACTGTAAAAACATTAGAAACAGAAAACAAAATGGGAGTGTATATCTAAGATCTTTTTATCATTCATACATGAAAAAAAATTTTATTGATTAAAAGAAGAAAAAAGATGGCTAGGTCAGAATTCAGCTAAGATCTTACAAAGTAAAATATTAGAGTAGTAAATGACTAGCAAAAATACATCAGAAAAATACAAATAATCATAAACCTTAATTTACAATTAGAAAGAAAAAATTAATATAGCAGGTCCAACTACTATCTTTGAAAATCCTATTTATAAAGTTGGCCCTTGGCATTTGGAATTCGGATTTCAAGAGGATACCACTCATTGCACGATAAATTGTCTCATATGACTATAAACTGTTTGTATAAACAATGCGATTCATATGCATATTTGCTTTCTATCCAGTAGTCTAAATTTTGGGACACGCCAGGCACAGGGTGCTTATGTGCCAGCCTCCAGGAACAACCCTGGACTCTGAATCTGTACTGAGCTTCCCAGAGGGGAAACAATTCATACCTGTTGACACAACTTCTTGTTGGGGAAATTTTGTGTGTCTTGGGTGATTCCACTTAGAGGGGATTCTGTAAGTTTGTGTCTGATTTCCTCCAGACTTTGCTCCAATGTACCTTTTGCATTTGTTGATCTTTGCTTTGTATGTTTTCACTGTAGTAAATCATGGCTATAAATACAGATATGAGTCCTATGAGTTCTTCTAGCTGATTGACAGACCTGGGCTGGTACTGGGGACTGCTGAAACAATCATATCAGACAGTGTTAAATTCATCACATTGGCTTACATGAGAAGAACAAGAGCACACAATGAAAAAGATGAACTAGAATAAAAATGTTCTTAAAAAGCATAGCATCAAACTATGAAGTGGAAACTGAAGGACATACAAAAATATACTGATGAAAACATTAACAGATTTTAATTAATCTCTTTCAGGTGATAAGGTCAAACAGATTAAAAGTAAATATATAGGAGATTTAATTAACAAGAATAATATAAAACAGCATGTGTGGTGGCCCATGCCTATAATCAGAACAGTTTGGGAAGCTGAGGCAGGAGGATCAAGAGTTCAAAGCTAGCCTCAGCAACTAAGCAAGGACCTAAGCAACTCAGTGAGACTCTGTCTCTAAATAACATACAAAAAAAAAAAAAAAAGGCTGGGGATGTGGCTCAGTGATTTAGCACCCCTGAGTTCAATCCTCAGTAATAAAACAAACAAACAAACAAACAAAAACCCAAGAATAATATAAAATATACATGTTGTCTATAATACTGTAAAAACAAAGAATATGTCTGCACATCCAGCTATCCATCTCCATGGAGGAATATTTTAGTCAACTTTCTTTGCTTGTGTGACGAAAAGATCCAACCAAAACAATTGTAGAGAAGGGAAAATTTATTTGTAGGCTTATGGTTTTAGAGGTCTCAATCCATAGACAGCAGGCTCCATTCCTTGGGATTCCAGGTGAGGCAGAACATCATGGCAGAAGAGTGTGGAAGAGAGAGAGAGAAGGAGGGTGGGAGAGATTCCATTCTCCACATACAAAATATATACCCCAGGAAACACATCCTTCAGCCAAACCCCACCTGTCTCCAGTTACCATTCAATTAATCACAGGGATTAATTCACTGATTAGGTTAAAACTCTAACTCAATAATTTCTCCTCCAAACTTTCTTGCATTGTCTCACAAGTGAGCTTTTGGGAGACGTCACATCTAAACCATAACAAGGAATTCCATATTTCACAATTTTTTTCATATTCCCAATTGTTTTATAAACATTTATAAAATACTTGGCTTGCCTATATTGTGCTAGTACCATACTTTAAAAACTTATTATGAGCTTTCAAGGTTTTTCATACTATATATTTCCTTAAAATCATTATATATTTTTGGTTATATGTTCTTTTGTATTAATGGAAGATTCCTTTGTTTCTAAAAAAATTCTGGTTGGTTATGTTCTTTGAGCAGAGTAGCATGGGAACTGGAGATTCAATTGACACACCAAATCTTCCTGTGTGCAAACAAAGATTACCCCTATAGGTAGATTAATAATAATTAATATTAGATCATTAATTAATTAATTATAATTAATTAATTAATAATAGACTAGATTAATAATAATTTTTCAAAAACAACATTACCTTGTATACTTACTTTTAAAAATTAATTTAGAAATACACTACCAAAGCAGAAAATTGATAAAAATTAACATGACAGCTAAATGATTTATTATAAATTGAGCACCTATGTAACCTTAAACTAAGTCAACAAATGGAATTACCAGTACTCCACCAACCCTATGATACCACATTTCAATTTCTCCCTGAATGACACTAATCTCCTTACTTAAATGGCAATCATTTCTTTCCTTTGTTTTGTAAAATAGCCATTAAAATGTACATGATTAATAAATGTAGTTCAATCTTGCCTGTTTTGATATTTTTGTAAATACAATTATAAATTATATTATTGCTGTAATAACAATTATTATTTGTTTTATTTATTGTAAGGAATTCTTCACGTAGGCATTTTGTAATTTCTTTTACTTGGCAAATATTTTATCTTGCTCTGTCATTTATGTTTTCCCTCTTTCAACAGAATCATTGATAAACCCGTAGTATTAATATTAGTGTAATCCAATTGATAAAGCACTTTTATATTTTACTTAATAATTATTTATCTACCGAGGGCTCATGAAGCTACTCACCAATACTCTCTCTTAAATATTTTAGTGTTTTGATTTATCCAGCCAGCTTATCTCTTTCTTTAAAGGGAACATTAATCCAGTACACTTGATATGTATTGCTGACATATTTGAGTTTGACTTGTCAAAGCTAACGGGAGACACCAAAGACAAATACCTCTAATTTTGAAGGATTTATTTAGGAGCAAATTAAAAGGATTATAATCAAGGATGCATGTTAGAGAAAGCCAAAGGTGCACCTGAAAAGAGAAGAGTAAGGGAAGCTTTTGTTAGCAAAAAGGGAGAAAGTCATGTAAACTGCTGGTGCACAGAGTTCATTGGTTTTGGAGACCTGAGGCAGCTCACTGGCATCAGCTCATTGATATAGGTGCCAGTTTCTGGAACAAAAGTCTTGTCTGAATTGTGTCAGTGTTAAAGAATATCAAAGATAAACTTTGTAACAGAAATAATTGCATGCATGCATGCCACGCAAAGCACAGAGTGCATGCAAAATGAGCGGGGATTTCTTATGCTGCTTTTCACGGAGTCCTTGAGACAGTACTTATCTCACACAGACAGACCTGAGTTTTCCTCTTTCATAACTTTCTGGCTCTAATTTTGTCTGGTTCTGATAAGAATGATTTCATCTTGGTATCAGCAACTTTCACAAAATCTACTATTTCCTAATTTTTTTAATTTAGCTTGCTTTTTCTATGATTCTCTATCCCTTTTTGCTTATTTTGTATTAACTTTTCCACATATTAGCTTAGACATTTTACTACTTTTAGAGTTAACTTTGACCAAAGAATGATTAAACATTTATTCTCAACACAGAAAAATCTAATATAAATTGGTGTTTTATTCTTTTCCAGACAATGGAGAGAGGTTGATATTACTCATAGCACAATACACAGGTTACAGATATTTTCAGTCTCTGAAAATACAGAAATTGCCCTGTTGAAGCTGTTTTCACTCAGTAAGCCATGCTGTTTAGTACCTTGATATGCAGTGGATACTTAGGAGTAGAACTCCAAGTTATCACTGTAACTTGCTATTTCAAATAATTAAAATTGCCATGTGTCTCAAGCAAAGTAATGATAAGGAGTGGCTATAAAAATTCTGTTTGAATTAATCCATCATCCACTAGAATCCCAGTATATTTATTCTTGATTTCTGTCATCTGAACTGCTTTCTTAGAATACCTCTTATATCAAAACATGCTATACAGTGTTTTGAAAATAATTACTTGGATACATCATGTAGCTTAATTATTTCAGAAAATGATTGATATGTATGTAGAGTTGCATCTTTAAAAGCTTAGCCTAATACTAAAGAAAATAAGAAAATGCCAATAAAAAAAGCAAAAATGTATTTTAAAAGACAGATAATATTTAAAACTAATGCAGACCCACGGAATTATACCTTTGATGATGACTATTTCTGGTGTCATGCATTTTACTTATATGAAATGTAACAATACTTGCCAAGAAACCATTAAGTGCTGTTCTGAATTCTGAGTGAAACAAAATTATCTAGTATTTATAACTTTGTTTCAAACTGCAATTAAAACATTTGATGCTTTGTCATCAAAGTATAAACATTAACTTTAACAATGAAATTTTACTATATTTTCTTTAAGAACTGGTTAAGCTATTTTCTTTCCCTACCTTTAATTCCTCCTTAAGTAACCATTTCTTGAAAGAAAGCAAATTGCTATTTAAGTGAATATTTATTCAATCATCAAGAAGAAAATGATGCTTTTTAAAATAGAACATAAAATTGTCTTATTTATCATTATTTTAAAAAATCAACTATTATATCAACCAATTTTTATGAGTTGAAACTCATAAAATCTGGCCTCTGTTATCTTTTATTTCATCTCTTTCACCCCATTTAGTCTTGGTATTTAAATTCATAAATTTCTTTTTGGTTATATTAATTTAGTATTTTTTCTTTCTAAGTTTATACTGTTGTAAACAAAGAGGGGTGGCTGGTATAAGTCTCAGTTCTTCTGACAACCCATTTTCAGAGATGCTGCTTTCTGCAGGATGTTGATTTGGCCGTCAAAATTGTACACCAAAAAAGAACTGCCAGGATGTGCATTTGATCCACTGTATTATGTTGCACAGTGATCAATTGCCTGTCCAACTTGGTTCTGCACTTATTATTTTCATGGAAATTTCTTTCTTGGCTATTCTTAGGTGTGCTCTACTTTCTTCTGCCACCACCCATCTATACTCTTTATGCATTAGGAGTTTAATAAATTAAACTTCAACATACACATTAGCTGCTGAAAACATTAATGTACTAACATTCGCAATCAAAACCATTCCTGTAAACCTGTATTAGAAATTGCTGATTGCAGGAAACTTAATGGAAGTGTCCTACTTTCTGGAGTCATTTGTTTTGATGAGAGCCTGAGTGTAAATTCTGTGCAAAACACAGACAGCTATTACACAGTTAATTATGCACAAAGTAAACATGTACAACTGCAAACAGCAAAATGCCACCTAATAATGGATAACTCCAGATTTATGGTATGCATGCCCAATCTGTAAAGGCTTCTACTCATGAATCTAAAATGAATGGAACATTACCTAAATGATCCAGAATGAAGGATTTAATACATTGCTCTACCCTTATTGCTACTTATTTCTTGTCAGCAGATTTTTCATTTTGCCTTAATTTATCGTACATAAACACTATGCAAATGTTTGGGTCATATTTAAAAACATATGGCTTGTTCTTATGATTACTGGTGAGGCATTTTGTTACAAATTACTTGTTAAGCAAATCACTTTCTTAATTATACAGGTCAACACATAATCACCAATGCTCACATGCACTTGTTAGACAAAGCTCTGCTAGGTAAACATGCTGTGCAGAATTTAGGGAATATGCTGATGTATTTTCCCCAAAATATGCATCACTGTTGCTTTATGCTTTTTTTTATTAATGTAAATCCATTTCTCTTACAATGTGCATTTCAAATTTAATATTTTCTCTTAATAGAAATTTTTTTCAGAAATTTCATATCAAATAAAATATATCACTTCTTCATGGATTTTTATCTACTCCACAGATAAAAATAATTCAAGAGCTACTAAGTAAATTCAAAGAAGATTACATTGTATCAATTCATATAATTAATATTTTATGCCTTTTGTTCCAAGAAGTTAATATGACTTACAAAATAATGCCCTAAAGGCAACCACCTAAGGATGCCTTTAAGAATTATCTCAGGGTAAGGAAAGAAATAAAAGTAGGAGGAAGAAGATGTAGCAGGAATATAATTAATTCACAAAATACATGCTGAGAGATTTTTGAGATCTGGAAACAGTTTGGTGGCAAACATTTTATTAGTCAAAACAGACACACAAAGCAAACAAATACTTTATGATATATTGTGTTAAACCAATCTTCAGAGAAGCACATTTATTCTTGGTTTTGAAACTGCATGGTCTTTAAGAAAAGAAACTCTAGCTGTGTCAATGTAGGTTGATTTATTGTAACAAGGGGCAGGATGCTGATGGTGGAGAAGGTTGTGTGTGTGTGGTGGGGAAGGGCATCAATGAGAACTCTGTACTTTCTACTTAAATTGGCTATGAACCTTAAATTGCTCTAATTAATGAAATTTATTAATTTAAAAACTCACACACTAGTATCATCATTAAGTCTCATGACAGATTATAGACTGTTCCACATTCAACCCTATAACGTTAAAGAATAACAATTGAGTCAAAGCTGACTCTTGGCAGTAATAGGGAAGATGACAGGTATATAAGGCAAAAATACTGCAGTGTTGTTATGATATGTGTATATATATATATATATATATATATATATATACACACACACACATACATATGATATATACATACATATACATATGTATATATATCATATACATTCATTATGCATACACATACATGACATAAGTACCTTGTATTTAGATGAATCTTAACTCAGTAGGACATCCATATATAAAGAATTATTTCATAATATAAAAATTGGCTTTGAATCTTTTTTCCTTGTGAGTAATTCATATATAATACATATATAAAAGAAGACATAAAAAATAAATAAAATAGGGATATTTGGAGAGGGAACCATTTGATGATGGAGAGTTGATTGCTTTACTTGGATCGTGTACATGCTTTTGTTTCAGGATATTTGTAAAATTGTGGTTTAACCAAGGGCTAAGTACTTCATTTACCTTGACAAAAAATGTTTAGGTTATTGGAAAGTTTTGCTCACTGTGTCTCAGAACATATTCTTTAAGATGTAGCTATGTATCACTCTTTCTCTTTTTTAAAAGTTTGCATGCCCATTTAACAAGAAGTAACTAGTGTTATGGTGTATCCAAATTCTTTCAAAAAATTAGTATTGTCTTTTTTGTTATTTTGTGTTATGGAGCTGAAATAGATAGAATGCCAGTGCATGGGAGGTCAAAATATAAAATCAATTACCTTATTTGTGCAGTTCCAATTTCTATGCAAAGCATATGGCTTTTCTTTCTCTCTCTTTCTTCTCCCCCACTCTGCCTTTGTTTTGGCTTGGATAATTATTCTCTTGCTGTTTTCCATTGCTATTATCAGCTTTCTCTTTATAGCATCTTCTTTTGTGGAGTGAGAGGGATGTGATATTATTACATCCTATTCCTCTCAATATATTCTCCAGGCTTGAATCCAATGACTATCTGTTTATTTTAAAAATCAATAACTATTTTCAAAAAGTGAGTGTGATCAGAGACAGTGAAAAGCATAGTAAAAGTGCAAGTCTTAACACAAAGATGACTACTATGTCTATTTACTATATGCAATATTTTTTAAATGATCTCACTATTGGTGAGAATTGTGAAATTTTGGATATAGAAAAGGGAAAAAAGAAATTTGTAGTAATTAGAATTAAAATTACAAAATCTTAATGGCTATGAAATTTAAGTAATTGTGTATGTCAAGATTACCTCTTACTTACATTTCAGACAAAAAAGTACTATTTAATCACTTTTAATTTTCTGTGGTACAGAGACGAACCCACTTACATACAGTTACCTTATACTAGATAAAGGAGCCAAACACATACACTGGAGAAAAGATAGCCTGTTCAACAAATGGTACTGGGAAAACTGAAAATCCATATGCATCAAATTGAAGCTAAACCCCTATCTCTTACCATGCACAAAATTCAAATCAAAGTGGATCAAGGACCTGGGAATCAGACCAGAGACTCAACGCCTAATAGAAGAAAAAATAGGCCCAAATCTTCATCATGTCAGATTAGGACCATACTTCCTTAACAAGACTCCTATAGCACAAGAAGTAAAATCAAGAGTCAACAAATGGGATGGATTCAAACTAAAATCTTCTTCTCAGCAAAAGAAAGAATTAATGAAGTGAACAGAGAGCCGACATTCTGGGAACAAATCTTTGCCACACACAAATCCGATAGAGCACTCATCTCCAGGATATATAAAGAACTCAAAAAGCTTAACATCAAAAAAACTAACAACCCAATCAAAAAATGGGCCAAAGAGCTGAACACAAACTTCACAGAAGAAGATATTCAATCCATCAGCAGACATATGAAAAAACGTTCAACATCTCTAGCAATCAGAGAAATGCAAATCAAAACTACCCTAAGATTTCATCTCAAGCCAGTCAGAATGGCAACTATCAAGAATACAAACAACAATAAGTGTTGGCGAGGTTGTGGGGAAAAAGGCACGCTCATACATTGCTGGTGGGTCTGCAAATTGGTACAACCAATCTGGAAAGCAGTATGGAGATTCCTTAGAAAACTTGGAATGGAACCACCATTTGAGCCTGCTATCCCACTCCTCAGTCTATACCCAGACGACTTAAAAACAGCAAACTACAGTGCTGCAGCCACTTCAATGTTTATAGC
>CM053406.1:50818842-50835965 GCA_028644305.1 Xerus rutilus
GAAGTAAGCCAATCTCAGAAAACCAAATGCCAAATGTACTCATTGATAAGTGGATGCTGATCCATAATGTGGGGAAGGACATGGGAACAATGGTGGAACTCTGTTCACAGTGATGTAAGGGGGGAGGAGGCATGGGGACAGTAAAGGTGGTGGAATATGATGGTCAGCATAGCCCTAACTTTATGTATGACTGCATGTATGTTGTGATTGTATACACCTTACAACTAGAGAATTGATATGTTATCCTCTATCTATGTACAATGAATCAAATTGCACTCTGTTATCATGTAAGCCTAAATAGAACAAATAAATAAATTAGATATGAAAAAAAAATTTCCTGTGGTAATTCTTTTTTTCCTTTCTTTTTTTTTTGAAAGTGTTAAGCCAAATTTTTAGCAATTAATAATTTAAATATTGAGCTAAAATTCATTTTACTTTTGTATTCTCAGATACTTCACCACACTGACCACTATGAGAATAGAAATTCATATTTTTAGCTATTCTCTTAGTCTGAAGCTTACATCAGTTTATTCATTCACATTATTACATATGCACATTCATTTTTCCTTTTTGTGATCATTTTTATGCTTTGTGACAATTTTTTAAACCTTGGAGGATTTGTTAAATTCTTTTTTTAATAACTTTATATTGTTTAGTTTTTTTATGTGGTGCTGGTGATTGAACCCAGTGCCTCATGCATGCTAGGAAAAAGTTCTACCACTGAGCCACAACCCCAGCCCCCAAGTATTTGTTAAATTCTTGAAGTGCTATCATTGACGTTGCCTTAATTCTTATAATAATTTGTAATTCATGGAGTACCCTTTAAGATCAATCTTGGTATAATACCTTATAAGGTCAATCAAAGATAGACAGTGGTCACTTATAAAAGGAATCCAGACATGCTTTGTATAGAATATTTTAGTTTTAACATTTAAGTAACATATAGAAAGGAGCAATTAAATATCAGAACTCTTCCTTTTCTTACTAGAAATCAGTAGAAAACAGTTTTATGAAAAACTATTGAAATTGATAGGGATAGAAGACAACACAATAGTAAACCAGAATATTAGTGGCAGAATACACTTCCCAAGACCTCAGGAACAGGAAAAAGCAAATATGAAAAGCAAGAAAAATTTGAGGGAATTTATTCAGGAAAAATATCTAGAGACTGAATGAAGAGACTAAATTTAAAAATGTAATTTAAATAATAAAAAACGGATACACTAACCCATGTATATACTATTTACTTATAACATCATATAATTCTGTGCAAATTCCATTTCTATTGTTCAACATTTATTTCTGTACTCTAAACACTATTTTTCCATCTGGTATTTTCCTTCCTGTAGCAATTCTTTAGTGTGTATCTGCTGGTGATGAAATAGTTCAGCTTTTGTGTGACTGAAAAACTTATAATCAGCTTTAGGCTTTTACAAATATTTTCTCTAGTTACAGAATTCTAGGTTGAGTTTTTTAAAAAAAATAATTTGAATTCTATTATCTTCTTGTCCTTATTGCTGCTGATCAGGACTCCTTGTCATCCTTACTTCTGTTCTTCTGGGTGTAAATTTTGCCTACATATTTTTAATATGTTCTCTTTTTTATTGGTTCTCAGGTGTCCAGGTATATTTTTTTCATATTATTTGTGCTTGGAAATCCATGAAATTGAGTTCAAGTTCACTATTTTCTTAATATCTAATTTGCCACCTATCCCACTAAGTACATTTTCTTTTCAGATATTATAATATTTGCTTTTAGTAGTTTCTTTTGGCCTTTTCTGTATCTTCAATGTCTCTGCTTAACTTTGAAACATATGGAGTAGGACAGATTCAATTACTGTTTTATTATCCTTATCTGCTCATTCCAATATATGCATCAATTCTTGGCCAGCTTTGATTGAGTTTTCTCCTTATTCTGGGTCATATTTCATGCTTTTTTTTATATCTGGTAATTTTTGATGGAATGTCACACAATATGATTTTATCTTACCGGGGCTTGTTACTTCTGTATTCCTATAAATATTTTTAAGCTTTTTTCTTAGACATAGTTAAGTAACTTAAAGAGTTTGATCTTTTCATGTCTTGTTTTTAAAGATTTGTTAGATGGGCAAGACCCTTATGAGTCCTGTACCCTGTACTCCACGAATTTTGAAACGTTCAGTCCTGTTTGATTGATCAGATACTACCCCATACCATATCTGAGTGACAATTGCTGTTCCCTTTAACTCTTTAATTGGTTCTTTGCTTTCTCTTGGGTATTTTCTTAACACTTGAGCAGATCAGAACTCTACGAAGTTTTGATTATTTTGTTCAAAATAATAGAAAAAAAAGAATCTCTTCAAATATCTGGAGTTCTGTGCGCTCTCTCCTCCCTGGTACTTAGTGCTGCAAAATTTCAGTGCGATGATCTCCATAGACACTCATCCCCTCAGACACTCATCTCCTCCATTCAGGGACTGTGTTTAGAGTCTAGCTTCTTCTCCTATGTCCTGGGCATTTTCTCAAAACAGTAAGATGCTGAAATCATTTGATTTGTCTTAATTATTTTCTTTTTTTCTCAGGGAACATTGTCCTTTATTGTGCCATATCCAATGTATTAAACAGAGTGGTTTTGTGTCTATTTTTTTTCACCTTTTTTTAGTGATGGTTTGATGAGAAGGGACTTGTTTGTGTGTCTCATATTGAGGAAAGAAATGAAGTGAAATTTGGTCTATCTTACACCAACATCTCAGAGCAAAGATAAGTATATGCAATGTTATTTTTATTTATTTATTTGTTTACTTTGGTGTTAGGTGATGAACCCTAGGCCTTGAATTACACCCTTAGTCCCTGTTCTTCTTTTTATGTGATAAGTAGTCATTATGGTTTGAAAGATAAATGTATGTTTGTTTCATAGCTACTGGCAGATTTTGTTCAAACTGCAACAAGTCACACTTTTACAAACAATATATTAAAGCATATTTTCTGTATCACTTTAATTTTTTTATGTTTTCTCTTTAGTGAAAATTTGCCATTAATTTTAATTTAATAATTTGTATTTCCTGTTGCTGAATTTAAGCATGATTTTATATGTCTCTTAATCAACTAAACTTGCTCTTCTGTGTGTTTTTCTTTTGTTTTGTTTTGTTTTCTTTCTTTCTTTTTTTTTTTTTTTGGTACCAGAAATTGAACACAGGAGCGCTTAATCACTGACACACTTCCTCAGTGCTATTTCTGTTTTATTTTGAAAGAGGGTCTCCCTAAGTTGCTTAGGACCTCACTAAGTTGTTGAGGCTGACTTTGAATTTGCCATCCTCCTGCCTCAATATCCAGAACCATTGGGATTAGAGGCATGTACCACCATGCCCCACTGTGAATGTTTAATCATATATTTTCCTAACTTTTTTCTCTTGTGTTGTAGTATGTTTTCTTACTAATTTGTAAAAATACATTGCAGTTTTCAAAAAGTAAAACCTGTCTGTAGTCTGTGCTGTAAATATTTCTTTCTATTGTTCGCTTTTAACTAATATTTGCTTATTGGTTTTTACTTCAATCTGATTTTTTATTTTTAAAATTTTTATTTCAATTAGGTGATTTAAAATAATGCATTGTTTCTCTTATAACATCAATTTTTAAAAGTATCTTGGTTAAGAAGGACAGTGTTTCCCCGGAATACAGATACCATTCAAGAATTTCTTACCAGTTTATCATAACCTAGTCAACAAGAAAACTGAACCAGAGCATTTTACCATACTTTTGTTATGTAAATAATCATAAGCTAGTAATTAAAATAGACTTTCAATATCCAAGAGAGCAAAGAAAGGAGAGAGCAGAGTGATAAAAAATAGAGAACTTTAAATAAAATTTTAATTTTTTAAAATTCAAAATATATATGTCTCTTATAATCAGATTATATTGAGAAACAAGTTATATTGTTAAGTGTCATCAGCAGTCCCAACAAATAATACTCAACAGATTATTTCAGAAAGTCTTGCTTTATCAATTAAGCTTTTGAAACCACTTGGTAATAGCTCTTGAAAATGGAACTTGAGTGTGTGTTTTAATACAACCAGAAGTCATGAAAGAAAATGTAAAAGTACAGAGTATAACATGTCATAAGCAGTTTTAATGATATTCTCTGAAAGTTTTCATGGATGATACAAAATGTCAGAATACAGGCAAAGTAAGATCTGAGATCATGTTGTCTACTACGGGTTAGTTCACTTTTAACATAGGTTACTGCCCTTCAAGAATGAATAGCATGCACTTCATGGCTGAATTTTATAATCATATATTTCTTACACATATAATTGAACAATCATACATTGGTTCATGATAAGAAGACCTTGTCTTTTTTTTATAGTCATGATATCAAATGAGTTTGAAATTTTAAATAGTTCACTTTCCTTTACTGTACCTTTGGAGCTGTCTACACTTCACTCACGGTTATTCTTTTCTTTCCATCATAAAGAATCCAATGAAGTTAGTAGACATCCAATTAACCACTCACCTGACATCAAGGATTTCTTTTCAGAATGATATTTTAGCTTTGAGATAGAGTGAAGTTTGACTGTTTCATGACATTTTGCTATCAAACATTCAGGTGGATTGCATTAGGACATTAATTTCCCTTTCAATCTTTTCTTAAAACAGTGCTTCATGAATATCTAATAATACCGCAAATATTATAAGAGGATCTAAACCTATTGTCAAAACATACAAATTCTGTTAATTAGTCTACTTATATTCTCAAATCCTGCAGCCCTATATAGTCATAATATTTATATGTGATAACTCTTTGTAGTCATCATAATATATCATATTTTAAAAGGAAAAAGAAATATATATGTACAGTTAAATCTTCATAAAACAATTAATGTTTTCAAATTTTTCAAGGCAAAATATTTTATCCAGGATGATTATATAGTATTTAGTGTATCTTCACAAAAATAGCCATATAATTTCTCATAAATTTGCTCATCATTCCATAGAACCCATGCAATGTCTATCTTTTTTGTCTCAATTAATAAAACAATTTTGTAACCTAAATCTTGTTCCTTCAAACACATTGTAAGTTCCTCAGCACTTCATTATTTATATATTTCTTTCATCACCTATGACTTACACACAACTACACACATAGCAGATACTTAAAAACACTAATTTTTAAGAACAATTTATAAATATGTATTTGCTAGCCTCTGTGTAACATAAATATTATTAAAATAAATTAATACTTCCCTTGAAGAAAATATATTCAATAAGGAGAATAAGATCGAAGTATACACCCACCCACTCATTTGCACACAGAATAGAAATTAGAAGGAACTACAGAAAGGTAAAAAATAAATTCTCATGAGAGTAGAGTAAACATCTTGAAAATGATTGACTAAAATCAAGAAAGCCTCCATGAGGAAATGTGACTTAACATTTGTGAGGGAGTTTTACAAATGGGCACAGGAAGAAAAAACACATTTGAAAGTTTGAAGGTCCAAGTTATTTCTTGGGAAAAGTTATTCAATTTTGATCAAAACATAGGGACTGTTCAGAGGAATAGAATAAGGTATAATATCAGAGAAACAACTACAAAGTAAGGTTCAATAGTAAGCTGAGAAATTTGTGCTTAAAAGTTGTTTTCAAGTTTGTAGATAGAATAATAAGAGCAACAACCATAAAAGCACTAAGTTTATTTTTAGTAAAATGAGAAGACTGAGAAAACCATAAAACCCAATAATGTGAATACTTCCAGAGGAAATATCTGGCTAGAGGGGTATAATGTTAAAAGATCTCAGAAATCTGTAGGAATTATTCATTACCTTAAAGAACAACTCCAAAGGGAACTCTCACAGTTAGTAGAGAGAGCAGTGAAGAAAGAAAATATGTGTATGTGGTATAAAATGTCACAAAGTCTGAATTACATTCTTAAGACTGTCAAATGTGGCTACAAATGGACAAGGCTTGAATATTGGGGATGTACACAGAGACAACATAGAAAGATCTGAGCGACCCAGAAATGGAAGGTCAGAAATTAAAAGCAAAATTCTCTTGCAATTATGTCTAGAGTATACATGCCAGCTTAGAACTTGTGATGAAATTTGAAACTCACAGATGGTATTAAACACCCTTTAGGAACAGGTTAGTGTAGGAGAGGTAGAGATGTCATGGCCAGTCATTAGCTATAGCCACACAAGAAGCAACTCATGAGTAAGGGAGTCTGAAAAGCCACTCTGGCCCACTCACTTTTTCCAGACAAAAATGCTTACAATATTTTAAAGGGAAATGCAGCCATTTAAATAATAAAAAGAACAAAATGAAAAATACAATAATCATGTAAAACAGAGTTCAAGAGAAGATTAATTGTACATTTTTTTAACAAACTAGCAAAAATCATCAGAAAGATGTTGCTACAAAATAAAGATATTCCAATATGAATTTAAAAATTGGGGGGAGAAGTAATTACTTCTATGAGGAAAAAAACCAGGAAGCACACACACAGAACTTCGGAGATACGGCCAAATCTGGCCAAACCTTAGAATGATAAATAAAAAACGTGCATAACTCAGGATATAAAAAGAAGAGACAAAGACATTTGAAAAATTAAGACTAAATTACATGGATCACAAGGGAGAATCGATTTTACATTAAGCCAGTAACAGACATAGATGATAGAATTGAGAAAACTGCATAAAAACATTCTTTAAGGAAGTAGAGAAAGAATTATAGATATAGAAGGAGGTCAAAAGTTCTTCTAAATGTTATCATTTGGATTTTTGAATAAGAAAGACAAAAAAGAGGACAATAAATAAAGTGTTGCCCCCTAAATGAAAATATTTATTATTTTAAATGGTGTCACATTTAGATTACCCATTTTAATTTAACTTTCACTCATGAGCATCAATTCACCATCTCCTCTATAGTTTTACATATGTCTACTCTGGTCATATTCATTTGTCAAAACTGTACCTTTCTTGAGTGTTTGATTAATCAAGAAAATATTACATTTTTCAGAAATTTCCAGCATCTCCAGTAATCATAGGTCCAGTAAGATGAGACCACTTGCTTGTTTAAATTTTGGAGAACCTTGATTCTCTGACAGATTTTTAAGCTTGAGTTTGCCTTCATTTTGATTTTATTCCTTCTACTTCATTTCATTTCATTATGTCATTTTTATCCTTCATGTGTTTTATCAACATACAGATTTTATATGCTTTACTGAGGTGGCAGAGTTATGGGTCACATTTATTTATTTAATAGTCAATATTTGCATATGCTGTTGAGTATGATAAATGGCCACTAAATGTTTACCTATTTAATTAATAACGTAGAAGCATTGATGACTTGGTTAAATAGTTTTTTCTGAACTGAATTTGACTTATGTTTGCCATGCACCTGTGCACTGCATACACTGGCAACTTTTTGTAATTTGAGCCACAGTGAACTGTATCTGTCTATATATACTTCTGATAAAATACATACATGATTCTAAAATGTTCACGTTAGTTGGGATTTATCTTTTCAGCATCTTCATATCAAATTTCTATAGAGATTCAAACTGCTAATGATTACCTATTTCAGAGACTCTTCTGTACTGTATTACTGTCATCAGTTTTTATCCCCTCCAATGATTGTTCACTAAGAGATTCTGATCAGAATCTTCTACTTTCTGGATTTATTTGTCATTTAGTTTACCAGATTAAATAAAAGAAGGTAGCACTTGTAGTTTTTATATTAAATATAAGCACATTATTTTCTTCCTCTAGACTGTAACATATAAAATGTGTCAAGTCCTCTCTGTAAATTTTAAATTGTTTTGCATTTTGCTTATTGCTAAGCATCATCTTCCACAACTCCCTTACTCGAGGGTAAATCTTAAGTGTTTCTGAAATATCTCTATTGCTTTGAATATGACTTCTCTCTTCCCAGCACCTCTTTGGGTCTTCTGTGATATATGTATGATAATACTTGCCTGTTAGAATTAAATTTGAAGCCCGGCGTGGTGGCACACGCCTGTAATCCCAGCACTTTGGGAGGCTGAGACAGGAGGATTGCGAGCTCAGCAACAGCAAGGCACTAAGCAACTCAGTGAGACCTTGTCTTCTACGTAAAACACAAAATAGAGCTGGGGATGTGGCTAAGTGGTAGAGTGCCACCGAGTTCAATCCTCAGTACCAAAAAAAAGAATTAAATTTGATTGACAAGTGCCTAATACAATGCTTGATACAACTAGTATTAAAATATACAGAATATGTTTAAAAACTTGTTGCAAGTGCACATGCAATATTTATCAATTGCATTCGGAAATATGTATATGCAACTAGAATATCTAGTTTTAGCCCCACTTTAGTGACTGATTTCTCTGTGTTAGGCATATATGTAGAAATTGAATTTATTATCTAGTATATATGCCAGCATTTTGTTAATATAACAAAATATTTTAGGCAATTAATGTATAAAAAGAAAATGTCGATTGAGTTCATGGTTTAGTTCATGGTTTGAGAGGTTCCATTCCAAGATTGGGTGGTCCTTTTTTTGGACCTCTGGTGGGGTGCTGCATGGTAGTGGTGGGGAGTATGTGGTGGAGAAAACCACTTATATCACAAGCCATGGGGCAGAGAAGACCGACAATCCTCTTTAAGGTCATGCCTAAGGGCATGCAGCTAAGCTCCAACTTTGAAAGTTTCACAGCACCTCCCAGGTACCATCATGAGTACCAAGACTTTGATGCATGCACCTATGGAGTCTATTATCCATCTTCAAACTACAGCATTTGGCATGTTTACATATATTCCCTCATTGAGTCATTAAAAATCTTGAAAATTATGCTCTAGCATTTTATTCTACTTTGCCTCTTTTTAAGTTTCAATTATAAATAGATCTTAATTAGCATCTTTACTAGCTTCAGCTTTCTCTTTTCATACTACATATTTTTCTTAAATTACTATTAAATTGCACAATGGGCAACATTTCCAGGTACTTCTAATTGGTGTAATTGTGACTTGAAGCCTGAGAAACCTAGGACACATTCTATGAAAACTTGACAGTTTATTTGTAATGGTCTTTTCAGTTTTACAAAATGCATTCCTTCTAGGAAGGTAGAATAATTTTCTTTAAATGTCACAGTTTTCTTAAATAATGATTCATAAAGAAATTTGATCACACCAGGGAAATTATATAAGGAATACAGTTTCATTTAATTGCTGCATCACCAATTAATTGTTTTCACAACATGCATCCACTTCCACAAAGCAAAAATGTGGAAGCAATAGCAACTACTTGATGAGAACTGAAAGATACAGACGTGGAAGTTTTATGTGGAGACTGAGTTCTTCTGCATTTGCATGGTTGATATTTTATTCATTGATTTGAGCCTGGTGCATTGTATCTTGTAGTTGTTCAATGATTCTTTTTTGATGAGTGAAAAATAGTTTTTTATTGGCATATTAAAACCAACATTGTTTAGATGGTATTTAAATCTTAAAAGATTTTTAGAAAAGAAGATGTGCTTTAATATTTGTTTTTAGAATCAAATCACTGAATCTGTATGAGAGCTCTTATATCATGGTCTAAGCAGAGAGCTGAACCCTATTATTGTACAGCTGATAAGTCATATGTTGAGCAAGATTAGTTAAACAGAAAAGCAATTAAACAAAACAAAACAAAAATATATGATGTAGAGCACTGATAAGACATTTAGACCTCTTAATATTCTTAACTAAGTTTATATTTTGTGAAGAAATAAAGTTCTATCTGAATACTGAAATAGTTTTAAGTTAAGTCTCAACAAAACACTAAATTATTTTCAACACATTTTCAAGAGGTATCTACATTAAAGTACAAAAAGTTAATCGCCATGAAGAGAATGATCTGAATCACATGGATTCTACTGTGACTTAAATATAATAACTCCTTTAAGCTAAAGTTTGCCAAGATAATTGTTTATATCTTCTTTGCTATTCTTTCTCAAACATCTCTTCCTCTTTTCAACTTTAGTACTTGAATTTCTAAACACAGGCCTATTCATAATATCAGATCTTTAATATTTGTAATCAAGCCCTATGGCACTTGCCCATGTACCATTTCCAGTAGTACAGAATTTTTCCCCCACATATTAAATCCTTAAAATAAGTGAACCACAATGAAGTGAAATGATGATTCAGTGGATATGAAATGCCAGTCCCAGAATGACACATCTGTCACATTAGCACAATCATCATCTAATGGAAGGTAGGGAGTGGTTTTTAGAAAGAATTGTTTCTAGGTTATTTAATTGCTTTGTGCTGTCAATTTATTTTTGCTAGACAAAAATTAACAGGGAGTGCCCAGCTAACTAAAATGCTATAAAGAGATAAAATGGAAGAGAAAAAAATCAAGTTTTAATTGGTTTCCAGAGCAAGATTTTTTTTTAGAAACTGTCAAATAAAAAAATTCCACACTGACAAATTTTATTATAGTACATGACGGTGCCAATCACATGTAATGGAGAATAACATTATGTATCTGCTAAAATATGATGGCTAGCACTTTATATCCTTGGAAACCTCGGTTAAATAGAAATGCATTTTCCTAAAGACCATGCTGAAAATGAGTATTTTTATTTGAAATTTTATGTTTGTAAACAAACATTGAGATTGTATTACAAAATGGACTTGAAATGTTTCAAATGTGCTTTAAAATAGATATGATTAAATTTGTAGTTGATCATTATTCAAGAGAAGGAAAACATTCCTTTTGATTTTAGGCATGTGATAAAAAAAGATTATCCTTAAAAGTTGCCCAACTAATTCAAGGGAATCATTAATACCTTTTGCTTAAAGAATAATCGAAGTGAAATAATGTGTTGAAATAGATTGGAAATAGATTGGCTTTGAAATTTCTTTATGTGCTTAAGGAGAAATAACTCACTTGAGCATTAAAAGGGGAGTTCCATTAAATTAATGGCTCAAATGCTTTGTGTTTTTAAAATTCCATGATTCTCAAAACATTGCACCATAAATAGAATTACCTGCAAAATCAATTGTTTCCTTAAATTAATCCATTCCTGCTATATCAAATTATTCTTTGAGACTGATTGGTTTACATAAGTGGTAGCAGAAAGTTCACTTAGGCTTCTAAAAAAATCTTACCTTCCACTTATTGGTTTAAAGAGATAGTTCGACTTCTGGTAAGAAAGATAAAAACAACAACAACAACAACTATTTCCTTCTTCCTTTTCATTATCAAAGCACAAATTTTCATAATCTGCCATGTTTGTTCTTTTTCCCTTTATTTATAACTCCTTAACTTCTACTCTCTGATCCTAAACTGACTTCATTCATTCTTTCCTTCCTCTCTTTCCTTCCCTTTCTTCCTTCCTCTGTCTCTCCCTCTCTTCTTTTCTTCTGTCCTTTCTTCTTTGTTTCTCTTGTATTATATTTTCCCTTTGTCCCATATATTCTCTGGTCTGCCTTGCTTTTCACTCTGGTCTGTCCCCCTAGGGGAATCCCAGGGTGGGAGAAGTCTAAGACAGAAGGTCACTCGTTTAGTGAAGTAAGTGGTCATTAAAAGCACCCACTCTGGTGTAAGAATTTGTCCTTTTGTATAAATAAGACTAAAAATAATTCTATCATAGGCTCATAGAATTTCTTTAAGACTAAAATAACAATGCACTTAGGGCATTTAGAATATTTCCTGACATGAATGAATGTTTAGGAAATACTATTATTTGGTGGTGGTGGTGATAGCAGTAATAGTAGAAGTAAAGGAGTAATAAAGTGTGATTTAATTAAGTGACTCTATTTCTGGGTATGTAGGCTCTCTCTAAACATTTCGTAATAAAATTCTTGAAGCTAAATCTTTTGTACATATTTTATTGCATTCTTAATCGTAATTTGTAAAAGCAGAATTACTCATTCAAAAGTTATAAACTCTAAAGGAATTTAATATATATGTCACCAACTTGATGGCCAAAACCATATTTTTTTATATTCCCTTCACAAAATCTGAGGACTGTTGACACATATTGGTAAATGAGTTTTCTGTGATAATTTATTCTCAAAGCTGCTGCTGTATGTGCAGACTCATCTAGGAAAATAGTTTCTTCAAATAAGCTCAAATTTAGCCATACAAATGGCATCATGTTGGAAGTGTATTTATAATGTATTTGAATACTTGTGAAATTAAATACCTTTCTTGCTTATTGGAATTTTGGTGTCTTCTTTCATAAAATAAAATGCTATTGTTTTCATACATATCTCTGGCTTCTCTTACCTTGTGAATGCTTTTGTTTCCATCCAATTTATATTATTAAGCAATATCATGCACTTATTTATTTATTTACATATATTTTCTGTCATTTCTAGGAAACTTAAGTGCTGTCAGGGAGAGATTTCTCCATGTGTTCAGCCTTACTTCTAATTAATCAGTTATTTGTTTCAATAGCTAGAACTTTGGAAAAAATTAGTATTACTGATGAGGAGTGCCCCAGTTGTTTTCTTGACTTAGATGAAAAGAACTCTGTTGTTTCAACCTTTAGCATGAGGTACTGAGCTACATCTACGGCTTTTTTTATAGTTTGATTTTGGAACAGGGTCTTGCTAAGTGGTCCAGACTGGTGTCAAACTTGTGATCCTCATTCCATGTAACTGGAATTACAAATGTTTACCACTGCCCCTCAGTTTTTGGCAGTTTTGAGATACATATTAGTTATAGAATAAAATAGTTTGATATTCTCAATAAAGTTAAGGTTTTTTTCAAGAAAAAATATGTGACAAGTAAATATTTTCCCAGTGACTTTTAAAAGGTTATTCAAAAGACTCTTACATTTTAAAACTCATATCTTTATGATATATTCTTATGCTATCAAATGTCAGTAGTTTATTAATAGGTTTCTTACACCATTACTTAATAATTATTTTTCACGGGAATAACACTATATTATACTCTTATGTAATAATTATCCTGTTGCAATTATAATATCATGTTATTCCATTGAAGTAACCACTATTCAGATAAATATGCGTGTACTTAATAAGAGAATTTAATTTCACAATTATAAGCATATAAAATTAACCAGCATCATTTTGTGATATAGCATGTTAATAAAAATAAATGCAATGAAAAAAATATGGTTATAAGTGTAGATTAATAAAATATTCAGTGACATATCTTAGTGATGTACAAATACTCATAACCTAATTTATTTGAAAGAAGAAGACAACTATTTGTAAAGGAGTATTTAATTCAGAGTGGTATTGTTGAAGAACAAGGCTAGTTCAACATCAACAAGTTGATGCTAATTTAACTTACTGATTATGTTAACAATCATTGAAAATTCTTGGTTGGTGAAAATATATATTTATATTTTCTTTGCCATAAGATATTAGATGATTTTGTTTAAAATACATCTTTATGCACATATGAATATTTATACATATATGCCTGAAAAATGCATTTTATATAAATAAGTATCTGTAGAAATAACATTTATATTTTAGATCCATTGCAGAAATCTCAGTGCTTTTGGAAGATAGAAACTTTTCTCTAGATCAGGATTCCACTTGTGCTTCCATGGAAGCAGTGGAGAAGGTCATTGGATCTAGATTGTGCAGATGTAGGTTCTGGTCTTAACCCCACCACTCAGTGCCAAGTCATGTTGTCCCTAAACCTCTCTGAATCTCCTTAGATGTCAAAGATGATAACTCCTATCTACTGGTGTGTGTCCAAAGGAACTGAAATTGGTATTTTGAAAAGATGCCTGCACTCCCACATTCACGTAAGCATTATTCACAATAGTCAAGATGTAGAATCAACCTAAGTATCCATCAAGGGATGAATGGGTAAATAAATGCAGTGTTTGTGTGCAATGGAAAACTCTACGACCTTAAGGAAGAAGAAAGTCATGTCATCCATGACAACATCAATGAACCTGGAGGCCATTATACTAAGTAAAAGAAGTCAACACAGAAAGAGAAATACTGTGGGCACTCACTTATACGTGGAACTTGAAAGATTAGGTCTCACAGACACAGAGCAGAAGGGTGGTTGTTAGATGCTGTGGCAAGGTGAGTGGAGATTGGGAAAGGATTGATGTTGCTCAGAGGATACAAAGATGTAGTCTGACTAGAGGAATAAATTTCAGTGATATATTGCAATTCATGGTGACCACAGTCAAAAATGATAATACATCATGTATTTCAAAATTGCAGAACAGATTTTTAACATTCTCTACAGAGGAAAAAAGTTGGTGAGGTGATAGACATGTTAATTATTTTGATTTAATCTTTCTACAACATATACATAGATCAAAACATCACATTTTACCCTGTAAATATGCACAATTATTATTCATCAATTTAAGTAAATAATGTAATTAAAAAAAATCTTTCCTGTTTCCCTTTTCTGGTGGTTTCACTGTGCAGTGCTGTAGGGAGGAACTTCCCCTGAGAACAACCTCTGTGTTTCCCCTGCATAGGGCAGCTTTAGGGTCTGATCTGCCCAACAGTGGACAGCCTCCTTGTGAATGGCTTCTCCTGGAACTCCAGAGGGCAGTTTCCCACAGTCGTCCTGGCCCAACACACAGAGACTCCTCCATCATCCAGCCAGCCACAGCTGCTCTCTTTCCAACAGAAATCCAACTTCAGTTCTGGAACACTCCCTGTTTGATACTTCTATATTATCTCTATTTTTTTTTTTTTTTTTTTTGGTACTAGGGATTGAACTCAGGGGTACTCAACTACTGAGCCACATCCCCAGGCCCATTTTGTGTTTTATTTAGAGATAGGGTCTCACTGAATTACTTAGCACCTCACGTTGCTGAGGCTGGCTTTGAATTTGTGATTCTCCTGTCTCAGCCTCCCAAAGTATATATTATCTCTATATTCTTATTAGCCAATACTTTGTCACACAATCCCTTCCTATAATTAGGAATTATTTAAAGCATCCTGTTCAAATCACTGAGTTTCTGTCTTCAGCTGGGCTGCTGACTGAGGTAGGCTTTATTAGTTAGAGATGACTAATATGGGACAGAACAGTTTAATATTCTCTGCAAAAGGCATGTATATTTATAATGTACGATCTATTCTCTTTTATTACTTTCTCTTTCCTCAATCCTCTAAGAGTCTAAGAAAGTAATTGCTACTTGCCTGTTACAATAGCTATTATAGTTTATTTCTTACTAAGAGAACCTTGATTTTTTAAGCATGAACATTATCTTCTATAATTAAAAATTATGTTTGTTTCACTCTTCTTTTTATAGAGACCAACTGCAAATAAAATATGGCCAGTGACATATATAGAACAGAATGTTGACTGAAGGGAATTAACCCAACTTCCAACTGCAAGGGGGACTTTTTTAACTTGTCTGCTTTTCCTTTGTTTTCTGGTCTACATCTTGATGTGATGGCTGGAGACAGAGCTGTCATATTGCATCATAAGCAGACTAACTAGTAAAACAGTGGAACAGATTAGATATAGGCCTGGTTCTTGATGATAACAGTAATCAAGCCAATTCTTCCATTCAATTTTTAACTTTTACTTTTTTAAATGTTCCCTGTTATATGTATTTGAGTCTAATCTTAACTAATATGTACTGACTCTGTTTGGCATTTATTCCAGCCTTTCTCATTTGCCTGGCCTATTATCAAAACAGTAAACAAATGCTGTGATAAATGAAATAGAAGAAAACTCTTCATCCATGCCAGACTTTATTTTCTGTATTCATTGTAGTAGACAGTCATTTTGTGAGGATAGTTAAACACTTTGAAGAGCCCCGTCATTTGCAGGAGAGCTGCACTGGAGGCAGCATGCAGGGTGCCTTAGCAAGGAGGCATTGTTAAAATTCATGTTTCCTTCACCTCCACTCCACTGGCTGCATTCTTTTATGTCTTATGTCCAGCCATTTTCTTTCCATCTGCTGAGAATACCAGGGATTTATATTGGGGCTTATTCTACTTTATACTCAAAAAATGATTTCTTACACTTGAAGGATCACCAAAACAATATATCTGAAGCATCAAACTTACATACCACTCACTTGTGTAAAATCTTAGATGATACTCCTTAAGGATTAGGAAGTTATAATGTCAACCTTTCCTAATATTTACCACTGAGATGTACTTTGCCCAATGTGCAAATTTTACTTTAGTTAGGATATACAAAGAATATGAAAGACCTCTGTTCTTGTAGTAACAATATAAAAGGAAATGGATAATGTAAAAATCATACTTTTCTATGAAGCTATCAAAGTCTTGTGTTGAACTAACTTCCTGAGATAGACAAATATTTTCAGATAACCTGTGGAAACTTCCATACCTGAAGACTATTGTCTGTTCATGGTGCAGGTAGGTGAAACAGCACACTCTCCATATAAGAAAATACCTTGCAGTCTCTTTCACAAAGAAACCAGAAGAATCTTTAACAACAGTATGGATTAGGGAAGTACTCAATGTAAAAACAAATTACTCAGTTTAATAATCAATAACCTTTTGTTCCTAATCCCAGAATTTTGAACATCCCCAACAGTGAGGGAATAAAAAGCATGTAAGATTTATTTATGAAGTCCTGAAAAGTCTCATATTGCTTAGAGTTTGGGGCCATACCAGCGATGAATTGTAGGGAGAATAAAAACCATTGTAAGCCAACTCTTTCTCACTCAACTCCAATGTGGAAAAACTGTGAGAAATTGATTGTTAGAGTAAGCAGAATTTATACAGATCCAGCCTAGTTCCAGCTCATTTTGAATCTGGAGAGATGGAAAGAGTCCCTTACACCAACGGCCTGGTTGGTGGAAAAGTCAGACTACTCTTGAATGCAGTCTTTTCCTGTCAACTTGGCTGCACAAGAACAGGCCTTGGGCCTGCAACACTTGTTAAGTGATAGAGTCCTCACAGCCTCTGCTAGATTGAACACCTTGTGTGGACTTATCTTTTGGTTTCTAACTCAATATGTACTCCTTTGTTCTGCTTAAGCATAAGGCCCTTGATTAACTCCATTGCTGCATCTGTCCCCTGAGGAAAGGGGGTGGGACCATTCTTCTGTGGCTATAGGATGTAAATGATGACATTTTATATCAAGTACTCATTTAATGACTTTAAGTACAAATGAATTAGCCAAAATAAGACAAAAAATAGACCTAAAATAACAAATATCACTATAAATCAATAGCAAAAA
>CM053406.1:50836465-50864855 GCA_028644305.1 Xerus rutilus
CTTATCTAGTCAATAATAAAGTGATATCTGTCCTTTGAAGATCTCAGAGAGAATTTGGTGACATTATTAAGGCAGAGGCTCACCATGCTTTCATTTCCAGATCATCACATATTGTCATAGTGGAAAGTCTCCTTAATAAGACCACCAGAAACCCACAATAACATAAAAACGTATGCTGAATGATAAGGGTGCACTTAGATACTGAGTACTAATTCAATGAACTTGCCCTAAAATCCTGTTGCACGATACTGTGATCAGTTTGGTTTTAAGTTGGATTTCGGTTTCTATATGACCTAATCCTCTCCATTATTTTAGTCAATAAAGCTGTAATTGGCATTTTCATGTACCCATAATAAAATATTAATAATGACCTTGTTATATTATAAATTTGAAGCATTTCATAAATGTTTCTGATAAAAAGTTGAATTTTGCATAATTTTTGTGATATCAAAGGCATAATACACAATTAGTAAGATATACACTAAAAATAAATTGTACCCCATACATTTGTTATTAGATTAGTTTATTAATTATACTAATTCCCTGATTTTTGTAATAAAGAATATTAACGATACTATAGACTCAGGAGACACAAGTAAATAATAGAGAAGGAATGAATACTATCTAGAAATAAAATTTTCATTGCACTATAGCATCTTTAAGTATAAAAATGAGATAATTTGGGGATAAAAGAGTAATAAAAATCAAATTTCTAATAAATGTCCTTATTAGTAAACATAATAGTACTATACTTATCTATTTTCAGTTCAAATAGCTCAGATTCCTCTCCAAACTAAATATCCATAAAAAGCCTCCATGAAATTAATAGACCTATTCATTTGAATGGGAATATATTGCATTTAGAATGACTCCATGAATGCCTACGGATGAATGACTAACATCTGATTCTGTTCAATTCTGCTACTATTAATGCAATAAATATTTGCTGTTCATGGCGTATCTTATAAGGAAAAAATGTAAAATATGTCTATTCAAATTTTTTTCTCATATAGGTGGATAAAATTTTCTTCAGTTTTGATTTCTGAGAACAATAAAATAGATGATTTCTGATTACTTCTAGGATAGTTCAATTATAGAAATGTTGTTTTAGAGTTATTTGGAGTACATAAAAAGTATACTATTATTTTAATAAATCCCAGAATATTGCATAGCAGTACTACATAATATTATGACTACTATATCACTGTATACATATGTGTCTATATAATATATTTAAATGTACATTATGTATATATATTATATACATGTATTATATATATGTACACATATATATATTATTCTGGGCACAATATCATGACATTAGAGGACACTTTCACTAAGGAGAGAGCGTGATTATCACATTCAGGGCATCATGATATCTGGTATATAAGTATTATTTTATGAGTAATATGTTGATCAGATTTATTACTATGACAAAATACCTAACAAAAACAACTTAAAGGTAGAAAGATTTATTTTGGCTTAGGCTTCAGAGGTTTCAGTCTATGGTCACTGTTGAATCTGGGCCTATAGTGAGGAAGTACATTGTGGTGGGGAGCAGAATCTGGAACAGCAAATCTTCATTCTCTGTGCTGACTAGAAAGCAGAAACAGAAAGGGGCCAGAGACAGGAGATAGCCCCCAAGGACACATCCCCTCAAGGGCCTACTCCCTTCAACTGGGTCCCACCTCTTACAGTGTTCACAAACTCCCATTAGTCCATTCCGCTATGATGAGGCTAGCACCTTTATGATCCAATCACTTCCTAAAAGCCCCACCTCTGAGCATTGGGGCATTTGGGGCCACATCTTTAACACATGAGCCTTTGGGGACATTCCAGGGCCAAACCATAACAGAGTAGTGAAATATACTGTTCCTTGTCTTCCCCAGTAGAATCCTGGATCTGGTAGCAAGGCATATGAAAGTAACCCATGCTGTATAATGGATGCCAGATTTGGGGTAATGTAAGAGTTTCCAAGGTCTCAGAATACATTTATAGTAAGAATTATTTCACTAGAGCCTACAAATTCCACTAGGAATTTGTACAAGTTAAAAATCCATGTGAAAGTAAACCAGACACTAGGAAGAATAGCATAGTAAATTTTTAGGTAAAACAAATTAGTAATAGATATCAAATATATTTCCTTGACTAAATATTGACAATACAGGCATATATCTGCTTTTCCAGGATTTTTGTTTTGTTTCGTTTTTCAGTGCTAGAAATTGAACCCAAGGCCTACTTTATGCTAGGCAAGTACCCTACCACTGAACTGAACCTTCATCCCTGTCCATTTTTATTCATGTAAATATGCAAGCTTAAATAACACTGTAATTAATTGGAGCTATTATTCAAAATGCAACATAATAGTATGCATCTCGTTACAGAAATTGTCAGGAGAATTCAGCCACTAAGTAGCATATGTTACTTTCAGATGCTTTATTTTTAATTTTTTTAATTTATTTTTTTGGTACTGGGGATTGAATCCAGGGGTGCTTAATCACTGAGCCACATTCCAATATTTTTTTTAATTTTATCTAGAGAGAGAGTCTCACTGAGTTGCTCAGTACCTCATTAAATTCTAGGAAAGAGTGCTGTCTTCTATTTTATGCCTCTTCTCAGAAGGTCATATATGGGTTAAATAAAAATTTGCAAATCATCTAAGAAAAGTATTCTGACTCCTTTACAAGGAGATGGTACTTAATACTTTCTCAAGAAATAGCATGGGCCAGGAACAGTGGTGCATACCTGTAATCCCAGCGGCTTGGGAGGTTGAGGCAGGAGGATTGCAAGTTAAAAGCCAATCTCAGCAAAAGCGAGGTGCTGAGCAACTCCGTGAGACCCTGTCTCTAAATAAAATACAAAATAGTGCTGGGGATGTGGCTCAGTGGTCAAGAGCCCCTGCGTTCAATCCTCGGTACACACCCATCCCTCCCAAAAATAGAATAGCATGAAAGTTAAGAATTGTTTCTCATTTTAATTTTTGTATGTAAACACCTTCAACAAGTTGTGAGTATAATTTTATTGTTTCTTTGAGGATACTGATGACTTACCTGGCCCTCTAGCTTGATATCCCCAGTGCAGATACAATTGAGTTATGTAATCTTGACTAGGGACTCATCACATGCAATGGAAGCCATCATTCTGCCATGGATCCTAACTGCACAGGAAACTACCTCCAGCAAGTGCTGTTCTTACACAACTACAATGCAGACATTGCAGCCCATTAGCAGCATTTAGAGGCTCGGAGACTTTCTTAATGTAGGATAAAGACAGCTGACAGTCTCAAATATTTATAGGTTCTAGCTCATTTCCCCTCCCTGGAAACCCATTCCTGAGGCCCTATCCAACACTATGCAAATAGGGTTCCCCACTTGCCAGTAAAACTTCATCATAAAGCACTTTATCTTTAGTGTCTAAGTAGGGACAAAGAGAAACAGCTGCAAAGACTTCAAGTGGAAAACAAGAATTCACTAAAGGTAGGAATTTGTAGTTGAAAGTGACCCAGAAATAGCCTTCCAGGAATTTACTGATGCTTGTGAGTGTCACTGTAGTTTCTGACAGGCCACAGGGTGGGATGGAGAACGCAACTTCTCTATCTCTGAGATGCCATTCTACTCTGGCTGACATCTAGAATTAAAATCAGCAATTACTTCTAAAAATAGAAAATTTTCCTTTTTCAGTCATTAGAGTTCATTTACTGAAATTTAAATTTTGTATCATTTGAAAAATGGATTTGACAGAGGAGGGAAACACAGCATCTGTAAGAAAGAAATGTCTGACTACAAAGTACATGATATACCTCATGGAGACAGGAGCTCCTCAGATCACTTTCTCCTCTACTTCGTGTAAGGATTTCTAGAAATGTTGGGCGAAAGCCTTTACCATGTAACATAAGTTAAGTAATGAAGAGGATGTTAGAAAACAGGACACTTTCTAGAAAATCTCATACTCTTAAAGTTCAAGTTCAGGGATGTCACTTACACCATTTCCTTCAGTTATTCTGGGAGATCTGCATGTCACAGTAAATCACATGACATGCTCTTCTTCCCAAGAATGTGTGAGCATAACAATCTTTACCAGGGTGAACCAAGGAGTTTTTCCAGTTACTGTTCTATTCTTCAGGGGCCCTCTTCTCTTCAATCTCTGTTAATGAGGAGCACTGAGATCAGAATCAACTGTGAAGGGAATCTGATTGTGAATTTTGAGTGGACATAGCAATAATATCTGAGCAACACAGGTGCTCTTTATGAAACATGTAGGCACAAGTGTTGCCATTAGTCTCCTCTGGGTTAAAGCTAGAGCTAATAAATCTATTAAATATTTTTGAGTTTTATGAATTGCTCCCAAAGAAGTTCTATATAAATGATACCCTCAATGTGTACTATGTTTATTTACCCCAGGCTTGCTTATGCTTTAGGTTTCAATAGTGCATATTTTTTTGAAATTAATCAACAATGGATGAATACAGGAGGCAGAATGTGTTCTGTGGAAATTTCTTTTCTTTTCTTTTTTTTTTTTGGGGGGGTATTGAGCACTGCCTAACAGTTTTCTCTTTGATAACTAGGTCTAGCAGATAGCAGTCCATATTTCTGCTTAGCTAGCAGGAATATTCAGAACTTGCCCACTTTCTCTCTGAAATGCTGATTTAGGAGAACTCAAGGTAGTTCTCCAGGGCACGCATTCTTCAGAAACCGCCAGGGACATTCAAAGTACAGGTCTATAACCAAAGTTTCTCCTAAAATTTATATATCATTTTAGTCTTCCTTTCTACTGGCCAATGATAAATTTGAGCAAGATTTAAAGGCCTCTTTAGCTTCTAGAAAAACAGTAGTTTTTTAAGAAGTTTTCAAGTTACATTTAAAGAAGTTGGAAAGGCAACTGAAGATGTTTGATGTTTGTATCTAGGGAAGAATATTTAGTGCTAACAGTTTTCTATAATGTAAATATGATATTACCTCTCAAGGAGAGGACTTAGTCATGGTCAATCTATACACTAAGTAGGAATCAGCATCTTAGAATTTGGATAAGTCTGGAAAAATATCTATATGCCACAGCTTGGGATTTTCTGTGAAGGATTTGGATTTTTGGCTACAGCAAGGGGGATATTTAGCTTTATTTGTGAATATCCAAGAGGTGTCACATGTGGCTGAGAGTAGAGTGACTTAGTGCTCT
Source organism: Xerus rutilus (assembly GCA_028644305.1). Lineage (NCBI taxonomy): Eukaryota > Metazoa > Chordata > Mammalia > Rodentia > Sciuridae > Xerus > Xerus rutilus. Next base: position 50,841,638 of record CM053406.1, read on the forward strand.
GATTTTTAGCTTTTTATAGAGTGAAGAATATTTGTTAACATGAAATAAAAAAGATAATCCTCATAGGCTTTATTTTTATTTATTGAAAGAATTTTGCCATAAATTCAATAATGCTTTTAAGTAAATCCTATTATGATTCATCACAATAGGATTCATATACATTCTCAATATAGGTTTGTAACCTCATAACCAGAATACCCAAGTCTCAGGAGTTTTTAGTTATGAATAAGGTCATATGAACAGTATAGAGGTGTGCTTTGACTTATTTCCTTTGACTTATTTTGCTAACTTCAGGGTCTCATTTCTTTTTCTCAATTAATGTATTTCTAGTGCAGGCATTTCAAAGAATTTCTGTGATTCTCTCACACTGAGGCACAAAGAGTGTTCCCGTGTTCCTCCTCCATTCTAGAATCTATCACTCATGTCTGTAACTGCTAACCAAGCCACTAGGCCATGACTCTGCCTAATTCAATTGTGGCAATTGCTTCCAGTCTTAGAGGGATCCTTAGCTCATGAACTGGGGCTCCTCAGAAGAACCTACTGAATGTGCATACCGCCATGCAGCTGAGTAGATCTGTGGCTACCGGCTATTGAAAATGGCAGAAAGGGCACCTCCTGGAGTTGGCAGCTCTTTTAGTGAGCAAGGGTTATTCTCTTAAGCCTCAGGGAATGGTATCCTCTTCAATTTCTGGTAGCACTTCCTAGATGAAAAAATCAAATTTTTGACCTCCTCCTCAGAAGCTGTATGTGTGCGTGTGTGCATTATAAGATTTAAACTGACATAATGATTGCTTTGTAAGTATAAGTTTTTATTTGTTTGTGTTTATGGTTTTGTCTGGAATAATTCTGATGATCCAGCTATATAATTTATTCAGGTTTTAGTTTCAATATATGGCTTACTGCTTTCTACTGATTTCCAATATTGCCAAATTTTATACGCTATAAATTATACAGTCTCTGGGAAAATATGTGTTGAAAGTTATTTATAAGATAAAATTATCAGAAAGTTAAAAGATGAAAATAATACATATGTCAATCAGTAGAAGAATGAACAAAATGTAATATTTCCATAAAATGGACTATTATTCAGTCATTAAAGGCAATGAAATTCTAATAGATGCTACCGCATAGATGAATCTCAAAAAATGCTGGACTGGGGTACACCTCATTGGTAGATCAATTGCCTGCCTTGGATTTGATCTCCAGCACTGAAAGAAAAAAAAATAATATGTAAAGTTAAGTGAAATGTTAAATGTTAAAAGGCAATATATTATATAATTCAATTCATATAAAACATCCAGAATAAGTCAATCCATAGAGATTGAAAGTGGATTGGAAGTTATATGGAAATGAGGAAAGGAAAGGCCAGGGAAGATGGTTGCTTAGGAGGTATGGACTTTTTTTCTGTGTGTGATTTGAAAGTTGATAGTGGAAATGGTAGTACAGTATTGTGAATACACTAAGTTGTACTGGATGGTATATTATAACATGATTCATTTTATGTTATATATATTTCACCTTAATAATACACATCAGAAAAGATTGATTCCTTTCTGTAATAATAGGTTAGTTTTTAAAAAATAGTAATCCTTTAATAATTTTCAATGATATTGTTTAGATTATATCAGCTATATTTGTATTAGTTAATCCATGAAGATAGCATGTGAGATGTTCTGATGGAAGCCATATATCTTCCCCCTATACATACAACATGTCAGACTACTTTTGGTCAGGACATCAAAGATTGATCAGAAGAAGTAAGAAAGCTTCAGTGTCACAACACTTTTTGCAGCAGATTCAGATCTTTTAATGAATTCTATGATTTTTAGCAGTATCTCTTTGTCATAAACCTATGTATTAATCAAGGTATATGTCAGGAAATACTGGGTTATGCTGGGAGACAAACAATCTCCAAATCTTAGGGGCTTAATATAGCAAAGTTAATTTCTCACTCACAGTACAAGTTTGTGGCTGGTCAGCTAGACTCACAGAATATCATCCATCATTGCTAATGACAATGTTGGCCATGCTAGAGGGAAAAAGATCCCTGGTGGCAATCAAAGGTGTCCAACCATAATTGCACATACCATTACTTCTTTTAAATCATTGATCACTGCTACTCTTATAATTTCACCCAATCTCATGGGGTCCAGAAAGCAGAATACTACTTTGTGATCAGAAGTTAGAAATAATATCAAATAGCCCTAATGACTAACATAATGAAGAAGTATCAGGGGCCATGAATGAATTGTGGGCTTGTCTGAGCCATCTCTAAGCAGAGGTGTACCCCTTGGAGAACTCTCAGTGTTAGCTCATCCATCTGAGACCACTCTGTTGCCTTGGCAACCTCCTGCTCAAAGAGAATTCTGTGATACCATGAAATTTATTGATTCAGACAGCTCTAAGTTCAAATACAGCTGCTCAAGGCAGAAAGAGATAGCAGTGCACCCAAATAGCCTTGAGGGACCAGCCACCTGGAGAACGAGTTACTGTGCAAGTGGTAATGCCCCAATCAGGCCAGTTTCCCCACAGCCTCATGTCTACTCCTACCTTGCTCTTGACTATAAGTAATTCCAACTTCCCATCACAAGTAACTGGATTATTGATTGGCAGAAGGAGGAATGAGAAACTGAAGAGGAGAAGAATCACCTGTTAATCAAGTGTGTTGCAGTCATATTTAAAATAGAGTAAAAAGTAATAATTATGATGAAAATCCAAAACACTAAAAAATGAGAAATATTAATTAGGGGTCTTGGTTAAAAGACAAATACCCAGAAAATTAGGTCCATGTCTCCTTGGCAAAATGGGGAAATAATGGGATGGATACTAAGGTATCTTATTTAATAACAGGAAGGGTAAAATCGCACAGACAGCCAAGAATCAACTGGATTCCAGAAAAAAGTTGATTTCTCATAATCTCTTTTCATACCAACCCTGGTTAACTATGTATGTTTTTTCTTGTCTGTATGTTTGCTGCATTTTCTTGCTGTAAACTGTATTTTGTTATCTATTGAAGAATATGGTTGTCAACATCCTCTGTTTCAACTTTTGTAATTTCTAATACCAAATAAGAGGAATCTACTGCTGTTTGTTTCCTGTATCCAAAGTAAAAACTATTTAAAAAACCCTCTGATTTGCCAAACTTGAATCAATTTGACACCCCATGATATAGCAACAATGGTAAGAGAAGTCTAGAAAATTAGGTACTCTTGTGCAAACTCAGGAATGGGGTAAAGAGAGACAGTTGCCAGATGCAATGAGGGTATTTCTGCCATCATATTCCCGGTCAAAATGAAATTTTAAAAATTCAAATATTAAAATTGATTTTAAGTTGCCATTTTATATATTCAGGAATGTAATTTTATATGAAAGCTTGTTCTATTCTTAGGGTGTAATTAGTATTTGGAATTCTTATTTCTCCTACTGAAACAAGGCAAGTCAGATTAAAGAAATGCATAATGGCCAATTATTTGTTTTCTAATTGTACTTTAGGGCATAAATTGCAGTAGAGGGTCAGTATGCTGATTATTTCTTAGGAAACAAAAACACACTAATTCTTTGGAAAAATTGTTGCTGTTTTATTTTCTATCTTTTTTTTGTTTAAATCAGTTGATGAGGGATTTTTTCCAATGAAATAATAGCTTTATGTTGGTACATAAACAACAATTAATTCTATTTCTTTGAATTAAGGTTCCATTTTATAACAATTATTGCTAAATTTACATAGACATATTAAAAGTTTCTTATAAACTAAGTAATCCTAAAGAATATATTTCCCTACTAGATTTTTTTCTGAAATTTTATATATTCCAGTGGGGAAAATTTTGCTAAATAATAAAAATATCCTTGAAGTAGGACAAATCAAGTAATGTTACGGAGAAGAGTTTACTGATATACTTTTTAAAAATATTTTTTTAAGTTGTAGATGGACACAATATCTTTATTATTTTTTATGTAGTGCTGAAGATAAAACCCAGTGCCCCATGCATGTGAGGCAAGCGCTCTACCACTGAGCCACAGTCCCAGCCCCTTACTGATATACTTAGATAGTGCATGGAATTCTAATTGCCTTCCAGTGAGTATGTAATGATTATTTTTAGCTGATTATAACTTTTACATAGGGAATAGGTCAATATAGCAGCAATACATTTGCAATTTTGACTGTCCCAAATAATCTTTCACACATCTGTTTCTTCTTTTAACTTAGTGGGATTTTATATCTCAGTGGAAGATTCTATTTGTGATTAATGATTCTTTTCAAGATGAATATTTTAAGAGTCTTATTGATAGCCTAATGTCATCATCGATAGGGTATGCTTTATAATATTAGTCAGATATTTTGAAAAATAGTCTGAATTTAGTAGAATAAGATCTGGACTGATTATAATTTTACTTGTTGTATTAGTCAATATTTCTGAACATCTGTAGTATGAAACTGGTATTCAAAATTATACTCATGCACTATAGGAATCAGAAGTGCAATGTGGGTTATGATGATTCAAGTATATTAAATGTTGTGTTAGTCAGATTTTTATAATCATGATAAAAATACTGGAGAACAACACATTAGGGGAGGAAAAGTTTATTTTAGCTCATAGTTTCAAAAGTTCAGTCCATGGTTGGCCGATTCCATTGTTCTGGACCCAAGGTGAGGAAGAACATCATGGCAGAAAGGCATGGGAGAGGAAAGCTGCTCAGCTCCTGGCAGCCTAGGAACAAAAGAGGGAAAGAGAGGGAGAGATAGAGGGAGAGAGAAAGAGGAGGATGGGAAGGGAGGGCTAAAATCCCCAAAGGCATGCCCACTAGTGCCCTGTTCCACCTGCATACAGTTACAACCCAGTAGTCTCATTTATCCATTGGATTAATACACTGGTGAGGTTACAAGCTCTCGTAGTCTAATAATTTTACCAGTGAACATTCTTGATTTGAGAATCATAATTCTAAAACAGCAGTGACATTAAAATTTGAAACATAATGAGTATGGAAGTTGAATTAAATATGTTCTGTTGATTTTCTAGTTTACCTCTATTTTCCTTCTTTTTTCCCCTCTCTTTCTCTTCTTCGTTCATATCAATCCATGCATGTGCAAGCCTTTAGTAATGGGAACATTAAACCAGAGATCATTTTTTGAATTAGAACTTTACTTCACACTATATACAAAACAACTCATGTGAATAAAAGACTGAAATATAAGACCTGAAACTATAAAACTCCTAGAAAAAAACCTAGGGGAAATTTGTTGATTTTTTTTTAGTACAATACCTCAAAAGCATAAGAAACAAAAGCAAAAGTTGACAAATGAGTCCAGATCAAGCTAAAATGTTTCTGCACAGTAGGGAAAACAACTGACAGAATGAAGAGACAACTTACAGAATGGGAAAAAATATTTGCAAATAATACATCTTAATGAGTTAATATCCAAAATAAATAATGATTTGCATAACTCAATATTAAGAAAACAATTCAATTGAAAATGGGCAAAGCTCAGCAAAGACATTTCTCAAAAGAAGATGTATACATTGCTAACCACTAGATTAAAATACACTCAAAATAGTGAATCATAGCTGGAAGCAGTGGTGCATGCCTATGATACTAGAGACTCAAAGGCCGAGGTAGAAGGATTATAAATTCAAGGCCAGCCTCAGAAAATTAGTGAGACCAGAAACAACTTACTGAAAGCCTATATCAAACTAAATAAATAAATAATAAAAGGGCTGGAGACTGGGGATGTACCTCAGTGGTAAAGCACCCTTGGGTTCAATCCTCAGCAGACACACACACAAAAACTCATCAGAGAAATATAAATTAAAACCACAATGAAATAGCACCTTACACCTGTTAGAATGGCTATTATCAAAAAGATGAGAGGTTACAAGTGTTTGTGAGGATGTGGAAGAAAAGGAACTTTTGCACACTATTTAGAAATATAAATTAGTACAACCATTATGGGAAACAGTATGGAAGTTCCTCAAAAAAATTAAAGAAGAACTACCATATGATCCAGAAATACTAGGTAAATCCAAAGAAACAAAATCAGTATGTGCGAGATATCCATGCTCCCATGTTCTTTGAAACATTATTCACAATTGCACAATATGAAAATATGTAATCAAGTGTCTATCAACTATAAATGGATAAAGAAAATGTACTACAATATACTAATCTTTACATTACTTGATTAATTGTACAATTTTTGGGTATCAGTTAAAATAACTTTAAAAATAAATTAATGAACTTATAGAGAATACGGTATATATACGCAATGGAATACTAACAAACCTCTTTAAAAGGAGGTATCAACAAGTGTATGACGACATATGCTCACCTTTATAGTATCATACAGAATGGTCTCACCACCCTAGAAATCCTATGTGCATTGCCTATTTATCCCTTCTTGCTCCCCATTCCTGATAATCAATGGTCTTTTTTATCTTCTCTAAAATGTTGCCTTTTCCAGAATGTCATTTAATTGGAATCACACAATATATATAGCCTTTTCAGATTGACTCCTTTCACTAAGTGATAGATATGTAAGATTTCTCCATGTCTTCTCATGGCTTGATAGTGTATTTATTTGTGGCATGGAATAATATTCTACTATTTGGATATAAAACACTTTGTTTATCCATTCTCTTACTTACGGACATCTTGGTTGCTTCGACATTTTAGCAATTGTGAATAAAGTTGGTATAAGAGTTCATGTACAGAGCTGGGATTGTAGCTCAGTGGTAGAGCGCTTGCCTCGCATGCGTGAGGCCCTGGGTTCGATCCTCAGCACCACATACAAAGCAATAAAATAAAGACATTGTGTCCATCTACAACTAAAAAAAATTTTGAAAAAAAGAGTCCATGTACAGGTTTTTGCATGGATATCAGTTTTAACTCATTTGGGTAAAATCAAGGAGTAAGATTGCTAGAGTGCATGGTAAGAATATATTAAATGTTGTAAAAAAAACTGCCAACACACCTTCCAAAGTGGCTGTACCATTTTTTATTTCCCACCAGTAATAAACTAGAGTTCCTATTATTCCACATTCATGTTGGTGTTTGCTACTATCAATAGTTCAGATTTCGACTATTGTAATAGGTATAGTGGTATCCTCTGTTATTTTTAGTATTCTTATTACTAAGCCCAGAGAATTAAACAACTTTTGGTAGCATTTATATAATAAGTTCCAAATGAAAGCTGATTCACAAAACATAATAAACAGTAACTCAGGCAACTGAAGGAAGGGTATTACGATAAGCTGATTTTCTTTCCATATGCCTAAACTATTTCTAAGCATTTAGAAATATTTGGTAAAGTAGTGTAATTACTTAAAACCTTAATAGCTTCCTCACTTAGTTAAATAAACAAAACATATTAACACAATATTAGTGACAACAAAAATGGTAGAGAAATGTTTGACACTGTACTATCTAGGGAAGGAAACCATGAACATAAAATAATTAATGCTTATATAAAAGAGATATATTCACATGTTTTAAGATACTTAATCCAGGGCTGGGGATGTAGCTTCCTGGTAGAGCACTTGCCTTACGTGTGTGAGGCACTGGGTTCAATCCTCACCACCACATAAAAATAAACAAAGATATATTTTTAAAAAGATGCTTAATCCATTACATTTACATACACCTGTTTGTCCTATATTCCTTTAAACCTCCATTTTACATAAGCTACATGTGAGTAACCCTCCACATGTCTTCCTAAGGGCTCATATATGAATTTTGTGTCTCTACAGCCTTGTTCTCATTACTCCATCTCTACATGGTTCATGTTGTTATCTTCATTCATGTTTAGTTTTTACTTCTACATTCCTTTAGCTTATTGCTATTTATAAACGTGTTTGAAATAAAACAAATTATGAATTCTTTAATACTAATATGACAAACATACTGAGAAAGCAGTCTCAAATTTTCTGGAGACAATTTAGTTTATAAATAAATTTCAAAATGATGCAAAGTGTATGGATTATAAAACTTTTAGATAAACATAGTCTATGGGAGATTATACTTAGCCATTTTCATTTTATATATTATTGTTGTATTCAAGAATATAACCAAAATGTATAATATGTAAAAATCATAACTAGTAACTCATATTTCAGTTATATTAATGATGTATAATATAAAATAATTTATATTTAATAGCAGTTTAATAATTCAATATTAACAATAACTTTTAGAAGAAGCTATTCTTTTTCTCTTTCCAATGAGGAACTGTGCTTTATAAATTGTGAACCTCAGTGCAAGTAATCATGAATTTAGTGACAATGAACTAACAATCAATGAAGTGACCACTTACAATTACATCCTCCAATGTCTTATTATAAAGAAATGATGGTTATAAATTTCATATTTTTGAATTAAATTATAATAATAACAAAACAACAAATAATGATTAAGGCTTTCACAAAGAACATTTTAGGATTACTGAGTGTTATCCTATAATTTCAAATTATTTTCATTAAACAAAGTTCCTCTGATGGGAACATTTTCTGTTTATACATAGTTAAAGACTCCTTTCCAGAAGGAGAGTTTCCAAATTACTCCTCAATGTCCTCTATTTTAACACATACCCTTTACAACAGACAAATCAAGCTTTTCTCAATTTGTCAGCCGTAGGGGAGTTACATTGTTCAAAGGAAATAAGATGGATATTCTAAATAGAATGTTTTTGGATGCTTTTCATGAGACATCAGTGGCTCTTTAAAAAGTGTTTATTGATTCTTCAGGCAGCACCTGAGGCTGCCCAAGATCTATTGCTCTGTCACTTTAAAAGCGGTAGCAGACGTGCCACTTTTCCTAGGAGATCTTTCTCTTAAGACTTGAAAATTTCTACAAACCAATTGCATCTGTCATCTCCTGCTTGATCCACTGAGTCCCAGAGGCCATGTCTGAATGGTTAAAAGCTATATTTTTGCTCAAAAATGCTTGTTGGAACAAATTCATTTCTAGGGCAAAAACTCTGTAAATGAAAACCAAGCATTCAAACCTGTAAACATAAATGAGAGGAGCGATGACCCAGAAGGAGGTGGGCTTAGGAGGATTCTATGAAAGACAACCTGGAGTTATGGCCCCAAGTGATCTGGTACAATACCTCAGAGATATAATCAGTCTTTATGGATACTTCTAGGGAAGAGACACTCATTATTTCATTATTTCTTAAGAAATTGATATAGGAAAACTTTCAGTGAATAATCTTTACGTTATTACAGAACACAGCTTACTCTAAAATTTAATTTCTTGTGACTACTTTGATATTTGAGGACTGTTATAAGGATATATAGACTGAACACATTCTCCTTCTTTGGATGAACAGCATAGTCATTAATATCCTTATCCATCTTCTTGGAAAGCACCCAGCTTTTCAGTGTTTCTTCAAATCGCCAATTAAAACAAGTTATGAATCTTTAAGTATGAATAAAAGGAGGTTGAACAGAGGAAGGTGATCAAGAGGCAGGGAGGACAAGAGGGAAAAGGGGAATAATGGAGAAGGAATTTGACTAAATTTTTCTATGTCCATATACAAGTGTACCATTGTGAATCCCCAGATAATGTAGAATTATAATGCATTAATTAAAAAAAAGAAAGAAAAGGGAGACCAGTAGAGTAGAGGAAGGAGATGGGGGAAGGGAAGAGGGGAAAGAAAGTGGAGGTATTGGGAAATGAGATTGATTAAATTATGTTATGGGCATTTACGAATGTGTCATAATGAATTCCACTAATTTGTGTGTTTAAAATGCACTAAAAAAAAACATAAAACACTGTAAGTCTAATAAATCATTACTTTGTTATATATGAAACTTGAGCATGTCCCGTGGAGAAGCCAGATGAGGAGAAAAAATAAAAACAAAAATAAAATATTTTTGGAATGAAAGCCTTGTTACAAATACCCCATACCCCAAAGAATTAGAATGATAAGCCTTCTGAGTATTTTAGAATTAATTAATAAAAACCAAAAACCAAATAAAATAAATCTACTGTCAGGTACAAGCTAGAGTATATAATCTGAGCTTTGAGTATGAAGATTTAGTTCTGTTTTTTTAATTGATTTTTCTAGGAAAATTCAATAAAATGATCAAATGCAATTTTTAAAGGAAGGGTAGTTAAAATGTAAACAGTACAAACTAAACGAGAACTGTCAAATCCATTTATGTAGATATTGTCTTGAATTTCTTTTTCTTCATTTTATTAAGGCTTTCTGAAAAAAATAGATTTGTGATTTTCCTTTCTTAAGAGAAAAGTATCAAATATATTTAGGTATAGATAACTAAATATATTTTGGATTGTAGTATTCTTTTTGAGTATTTATTTGCAATAAGTTGGTGTTAATTATCAGATGTTAATCTACAAAATTAATTCATATTACAGTTACTTTTACAGTTAGCTTTATTAATTTTTTTTTGTTTCAATTAAAATATGACCTTCTGGAATAGGAGGCAAGATAGCCGCAGAGAAGCTAGCTGCATGTCTCAGCTCCTCCACAGGTTGAAATCAAAACAGATGTAGAGCAGCTATTCATTGAAGTGTGTGTCTGAGGGAAAGTACTGCATTTTATTCTTTTTTTAAATATTTTTTTTAGTTGTCAATGGACTTTTAATTTATTTATTTATATGTGGTGCTGAGAATTGAACCCAGTGCCTCATGCTTGCTAGGCAAGCGCTCTACCACTGAGCCACACACCTGCCCCCTGAGTTTTAATATTGAACAAAGTCTTAGAGACACTCAGAGTCTCTCATTAATGGAACAGAGAGAAAGAAAGAGTGTATTGGCTCTAAACTTTCATCCATGGCACTGGGGCATGTCAGTGGGGAGTGGTCACACAAAGGACAGAAAGAGAAACATATCTAATAAAATTATTACAGAAACTATGGCAGAAGAGAAAGGCAGTCCAAATTAAGATGAACTGGACATTGCATTGGGGTGCTGTTGCATAAGAATTGCTCCAATTTTCTTAATTTATAAGTGGAGAACCATATTATGGTGATACCTAAGTCTGCACCTTAGCGAAACAAGATATCCTTAATCTTCATCTCCCCTCAAGATCACAGCAAATAGTGCACCAGAGAAATAGCCTGGAAACAATTCATCTGAATAATTTATACACTGAGATTGCTGCGAACCTAAAACCAGTGTAATCTACCAGTTGGCAGAGAAAATGGAGCCAGGCTTATTTAAACGCCTGGGTACATGGTACTTATCCTTGTGCAACAAAGACTCCTGGGCATATATGAAGTGTTCTGCCCACACTGGAGGAAATTTGGCAGTGTATTAGGCAGGGATGCCTGGGTGCATGTCCAGGTGGCCCACAGTTTGGCAGGCCAGTCAAAGAGTTTCCAGAACTGTGAATGTTGTACCAGAAGAGGGCAGGGTGATGTCCTTGTGATTAACCCTAGACACACAGTGATTAGTCCTGCATACCAAGAAATCTCAATGAGCATACAAAACTGCTACCCATGGCTAGGGAAAATCTAGCTACCAGGCTGGGCATGGCACAATCCCTAAAGGATCCACTGGCTCATATGCCTGCAGCATATTACCCAGAGCTACCTAATTTCCTATCTGAGAAAGAGGAGGGCAGGGTGAAAACTGGATGGATAGGTCACAGTTTTCTGAAGCAAGAGCCTGATCTAGACATGTGGAATAACCAATACGTAACTCCTCACACCAAGCGAAAACCAAGGACTTTGGGCACTGTTTTCATGCACAAAGCCGGTCAGAAGATATCCAGACAAAGCATACACACTCATACCTGGCAAATTTCAGAAATGGAACTACTTGAAATGTCTGTCTTTGTTAAACACCTCAGTGAGAAGAACTTTTGTTTCTTTGCATATTTGTGTTTGATTTCAGTTCTATTGTCTTCTGTGTTGGCTTGTTTGACTCCCCATCACTTCTTATTTCATACTTTCTATAATTTTAAGTATTTTTAATTCATTAATTAGATTTTTCTCTTTTTTCTACTCTCTCATTTGTACTCTCTCCCTTTCATTTTTATTTCTTTCTCTTCTCATTTTTCTTCTCTCTCTTTCCCCATAATTTCTTTCTTTCTTTTTTTTCTTTTTCCCTTTCTTTTCCTTTTCAGTTTATATTCTAAATAGTTTAAAAGTAATTTTACTTTATTAACTAAATTTCAGTTAATTCTGTATAATTTATCCCCTTTTTTCATTTTGGTTAATGTTGTAGTAGAGAATATTTTCAATAATTATTTATTGTATGTTGATACATAGTTTGCTTTCAAGCTGCAGATGTTACTGGTGGCTATTCTCTGCTGTCAAAGTGGAGCCTGGAATTGAACATAGCACTTCAAAAATGTTGAGTGGGTACACTGATGCTGAGATAAACTCCTAATGAAGGGCACATCAGAAAGAGAAAGCAGCTCACTATAAAGACCTTTACATAATAGTGTGGATATATTCTTCCCAAGAGAAGAGCAAATCTCAACATAGGAACATAGCTCAAGAAAACAAAGCAATCAGATGACTCTAAAATTTCAAAACTCCCCAACAGCTGAATCTATAGGTATTGAACTGAAGGAAATTCCAGACAATGAATTAAAAGATAAAAATAAAAACCTGATTGTTAAAATAATCAATGAATTAAAAGAAGATATGAAAGAACATTTAAATTAAAAATAAATTTTAGAAAGAGATTCTAGAAAGGAACCAAACAGAAATCTTGGAAATGAAAGGAACAAACAAAAAATAAAATAAAAATCTCAATGGAAATTCTCTCCAATAGATTAAATCAAGCACAAGAAAAAATATCAGGGCTTGGTGACAAGGTGGATGACCTAGAACATTCAGATTGTATTAAAGAAAATAAAAAACGAAAACAAAAAAACTTTGAACAGAGTACACAAGATCAAATTTAAGATTCAGATATCAAGGTCAGAGTGCAGAGACACAAGTTAATGGCATAGAAAAGTGATTCCATGAAATAATATCAGCAAACTTCCATAATCATAAGAATGAGATGGACATGCAGAGAATAAAGGCATTTAAAACACCAAATAGACATGACCAGAAAAGAAATTCCCTATGATATAATATAGTTGTAATGCCAAAAATTTAGAACAAAAAGGACTTTAAAAGCTACAAGAAAAGTGACAAATCATTTATAAAGAAATTTATCAGGAGGGCAGGCTATTATATTTCAAGCCATGAAAAAAAAATAGCTATCAATCTAAATTACTATCCTTTAGAATAAAAAAGAGAAAAAAAACTATCCAAGATAAATACAAGGTAAAGGAATTCATGACCAATAAGCCAGCATTTCAAAAGACACTTTTAAAAAATTCTATACACAGAAGAGGAAGATTCAAAAGGAATCGAGAGTAGAGGAAAGAATAAATTTTATTAGAATAATAGATAAGAAAATGAAAACTTACAATAATTCAAACATTAAAAATAAGAGAAAATGGCAAAAGTAATGCATCCCTCTCTACAATAGCACTGAATGTAAATGGTCTTAATTCTCAACTAAAAGACATAAACTGACATATTGGATTATAAATCAAGATAAAAATAAAAAAAAGATAAAAAAATAATATAGTATAGTATAGAAACTATGCAAACAAATGGAGATTAAATAATACATGTTTGAATGATGAATGAGCCATCAAAAAGATCAGGGGAGGAATTCAAAACTTCTTAAAATCAAATCAGAAGAAAAATACAACATGTTAGAATCATTTGGAGAAAACAAAGGCAGTTCACAGAAAGGGAAATTTATAACTGTAAATGCTTATATTTATTAAAAAACAAAACTATCTTAAATAACCTAATGATGCATCTCACTATCTTAGAAGAAAACACCAATCTCAAAACCAGTAGAAGGAAAAAAAGTTAATAAACATTAGCCCCAAAATTAATAAAATAGAGAACAAAATACAATACAATCAGTGAAGCAAAGAGCTCATTTATTGACTCTTCATATAAAAAACTGAGAAATCCTTAGTGAAACTAATGAGAAAGTGAAAAAGAGAAAGGGATACAAATTACTAAACTTAGAGATGAAAAGGGGATATGAAAACAGACAATCCTAAAATGCAAAAGATCATTAGGGACTATTTCAAAAACTTATGATTCAATAAATTGGAAAATCTAGAAGAAATGGATGAATTTCTAGATACATACAAGTGACCAAATTTGAACCAAGAACACATAGAAACTATAAACAGACCAATAACAAGAAATGAAATTAAAATAGTAATACAAAGTATCGCAACAAAGAAAAGATGAGTAGAGCTGAATTTACTGATTATTTAAAGAAGAATTAACACCAATGTTCCTCAAATTATACCATGAGATAGAAAAGGCAGAGACACTTCCAAACTATAAAGCCTATGTATCACTCTGATACTCAAACCAGGCAGAAATACACCAAGGAAAGAAAATTACAAGTCAATGTCCTTGATGAATAATAGAGGCAAAAATCCACCATACACATGTTTTACCAAAGATATATCACCATATGCAAATGCAAAAGTGTAATATACCACATAAGTAGAGTAGCCATCAGTAAAAACCACATAATCATCTCAATAGTTTCACAAAAGTTTTCAAAAAATTCAACACAATATCATGATAAAATTCCTGAAGAAAATAGGCATAATAATAAAGTCTATGTATGACAAATTCAAAGCCAACATTATAGTGAGTGGGAAAAAACTTCAAGCATTTTCTCTAAAATCAGAAAACAAGACAAGAATGTCCACTGTATCATTTCTTTTCTTTTCTTTTTTCTTTTTCTTTTTTTTGTAGTGCTGGGCATTGAACACAGGGCCTGTGTGTATGGAGCAAGCACTCTGTCAACTAAGCTATGTCCCTAGCTCCAGTGTACCATTTCTAGTCAATATAATATTGAACTTTTAGCCAGAGAAATTAGACAAGAAAAGAAAAGGGATACAATCGGGAATGGAAGAAATCAAATTATCCTTATTTGCAGATGATATGATCCTATATTTTAAAAAATGTTAAAAGCTCTACCATAAGACTTCTAAATCTGATAAACAAATCTTGTGAAGTATCAGGGTAAAATTTAACATACAAAAATCAGTAGTTTTTCTATACACCAATAATGAACATGCTGAATAAGAAATCAGGGTAATAGTTTCACACAAGATAACTTTAAAAATACATAGGAATAAATTTAACCAAGGAGATGAAAGAACTCTACTGAAAAATTACAGAACCCTGAAGAAAGAAATTGAGGAAGACACTAGAAGACGAAATACCTGCCATGTTATAGATAAGAAGAATGAATGTTGTTAAAATGGCCATATTATTAAAAGCAATAACAGATTCAATTCAATCCCATCAAAATACCAATAACATTCTATATAAATCTAGGAAAAACAATCTTAAAATTCATATGGAAAAACAAAGACCCAGAATAGCCAAAGCCATCCCAAGCAAAAGGAGCAAAACTGGCAGCATCACAACACTCAACTTCAACCTACATCATAGAGCCACAGTAGCAAAGAAAGCATTTCACTGGCATAAAAACAGACATGTAGACCAAAGGAATAGAACAGAAGGCCCAGAGACAAGCCCACACAGCTAGAGTTATCTGATTCCTGACAAAGGTGTCAAAAATATATGTTGCAAAAAAGACAGCTCCTTTAAAAAAATGGTTATGGGAAAACTGGCTGTCTATATGTAAAAGAATGAGCTAGATTCCTCTATCTCACCTTGTATAAAGGTCAATAAATAATGGATCAATGACTTAGGTATAAAACAAGAAACTTTGCAACAGTTAGAAGGAAACACAGAGGAAACAATTTAACATATAGGCACAGGTAACAACTTCTTAAATAAGACTCCTATAGCTCAGAAAATAATGACAATAATCAATAAATGAGATGGCATCCAATTAAAAAGCTTCTCCACAGTAAAGGAAACAACAGCTTGCAGAGACAGATGATTAATTATAAATATCAATAATATCTTGATATTAAGATTGATATTGCCAATCTCTCAAAAGCAATATATACAGAATGTGAGAAAATCTTTGCCAGCTACTCTTCTAATAGAGGATTAATATCCAAAAATGTATATAGGACTCAGAAATTTCAACACACATACACACACACACACACACAACCACAAAACAAGACGAACATAAAAAGAAACAACAAAAATGACACAATTAATAAATGCACCAATGAACTTCAACAGACACTTCTCAAAAGAATAAGGTACATATCACCAAAAAGGTAAGAAACAATTTTCAACATCTTTATCCAGCAGGGAAACACAAATCAAAACTACACTGAAATTCCATCTTACTACAGTCAGAATGGCAACCACCAGAAACACAAATGGCAATGAATGTTGTTAGTGGGAATGTAAATTAGTACAACCACTGTGGGAGTCAGTACGGAGGTTTCTCAAAAAACTAAAAATATTATAACCATATGACCCAGTTACATTACTACTCAGCATTTACCCAAAAGAATTCAAGTCTGCAAACTTTAGTGATACATATGTACTAATGTTTGTTCTAGAATAGTTCACAATTGCCGGTTATGGAATTTGCCTAAGGTTCTTCTAAAAGATGACTAGAAATAGAAAATGTAGTACATGTATACAATGGAGTTTTATTCAGCAACAAAGAAGAACAAAATTATGTCAATTGCAGGAAAATGAATGGATCTAGAGAGTGTCATATTAAGTTAAATAAGTCAGACTCAGAAATAAAAGTGTTAAAAGTTTCTTTCATATGTGGAAAATAGAGGGGGAAAAAGAAAAGAAAAAGTTGACATGAAAGTACAAGGACGATTTAGGGGAGATGGAGTAAGAAGTATAGAAAGAGAGAGCATGAGGACAGGTATTGTGGAGTGACACTGGTCAAGTTGTTATCTGTAGGAATGATTATGTCATAATAAAACTCACTATTTTGTGCAATTATTATTCACAAATAAAAGTATGAACCTGCACCAATTAGGAATCAAGTTTAATTTTTGAAGTAGCAATTTTGGAGAATTGTAGTGCAGTGCAATGAACATTAGCTGTAGAGTTTAATTATTTGATTGGTTTCTTTCATCAATTCATCTCAAATGAACATGTTTCTAAAAGTCTCATTATTATGACTTCTTAAATTTACTTGTTTATATGTCTAGATTAATGAAGATAGATAACTACACTGCTTCCATTGTTGAGACATTGAGATCTATCTGTACACCTAGTGCCAGAAGTAATCATCACTAATGTGTTGCCAAAACTAGATAGAGAGATAAATTGAGAGAGAGAGGAGAATCTAATGATACCCACTACCCAATATTAACACTTGAGACTTGGTGCCTAAATTGAGAACAATTCTTAAAAGTGCGGCATGAAGAATGATATCATGTGTACCTATTATGTTGTGACCTCAGTTTTAGAAGTACCACCCAAAATTTGTTTCTACTTTATGTCTACCACACTAAGCACTACTACATCTTTCAGTTTTCTAGTTAAATGATTCTACTTACAGCACAAACACAGAGTGATATTCTCTCAAATCTTTCTTGCACAAAACCACCTGAAGTTTTGGAAGTATTGAAGTCAGCCTCTCAAACAGCAAGAAATTAAGGAATTCTTAAGAAGCTGTGACCAACATTTAAATCTAAAAGAGCCAGCAAGCATTTTAGCTTAACAGTTGTTAATCTCAGGGTTCTGCCAACTGACAGAGTTTCGATTTTAAAGTCCCTAGGTGAATGACAAATGTTAGAGCAGATGTAGTGCAGACGTGGATTAGAGATTCAGAAGTAAGCCAGAACCCTTAAAAATGATACTCTGTGGTTGAAGTAAGAGAAAAAAGCCTGTTATTTGGCTGAGAAATATTAAGGAATATTTGTTTCTGGGTAGCTTGAGAAAAAATCAAAACAAAATCGCAAATAACAAAACAAAAAACTCTCTTGAGAATTTATAACCACTCCTCCTGAATTAGGGAGTAGAAATGATGCTAATTGTTCCTGAGATCCATAACCATAAAATCTATTTTAAACTTAATCTCAAGAGTCTGGTAGAAGCATACACAAATCTTCTCTGGAGAAAAACATGTTCAACACAAGCCTCAAGGTAATCACACAATAAAATTCCAAGGAAAGTGATTTTTTTTCAAGAACAAAACAAAAACACTAACATGACAAATGAGGGAAAAAGTAAGCCTCTGTGAGAGTTAACAAAATGAGAAACCAGTGTAAACTCTTCTTAGAAGTCAGATATCAGGGTTGTCATCACAGAGAATTAAGTGTGTTGAACATGTTTAAAGAAATGAAAAATAGTGTCATAATTATGACTTAGGGATAAATCTCTATCAAAGTGATCAAGAGGAACTGAAAGAAAGACATAATATCCTCCCAAAAATGAAATACAAAGAACAAATCAAACTAAAAATCAGAAGCATTAAAAAGAAAATTAATGCAATAAAAAGCAAATCAGAAGAGACGTACATATCCAAAAGGCAGTACAGAAAGAGCAGAGATAAAATACTGTGAAGGAACAGCTACAAAACACTGTGACTTAGATCTAAAAGTGCGGGGGTCGCAGTCCATTCTGAACCAGTGGGTCGAAGGAGCACCCCCACATTCACCTAGCCGTGGAAGTTGGGAAGAGTTGGAGCCGACTAGCCATCTGTTGTCAGCCCTCTGCCGCAGGACAATCAGACACGCTAGGGAGTACAGTCAGAGCAGGCACCCGTTTATTTGCGGAACAAACATTCAACTTATAGGGCCAGTCAGCCAACCAGAGACAATGCCCGTAGGCAATAGCTGTCCATGTGGCAAGGCACGTAAGCCCCCCTGAATTCTGTCCACGAGCTGCACGTTCCAGGAACCAACAGTAAACCAATCACATAGTTCCTCCTTCCTTTGTGCCTTTCCCATTTATACACAATGGCTAGTCATAAGGGCGTTAGCATAGAGCTAGCTCCCCACATAAAAGTTCTAACATTGCATTCCCCAAATTGAAATACAGTCCTGCCCCAAGATAACAGGAATAGCAATAAGTGATAAGGGTAATAGCCTAGAATTAGAATGATGGGAAATGGAAGTTCCAAAGGAGGATAAATGAATCATAAATATTCCAAAGTACAGTAAGTGTTTTAGTCAACTCTTTTGTCACTGTCACTAAAGGACTCGACCAGCACAATTGTAAAGGAGGAAAAGTTTAGTTGAGGGCTCAAGCTTTCAGAGGTCTTAGTTCATAGAAGGTGAACTCCATTTCTCCGGGCTCAAGATGAGTCTGAACAACATGGCAGAGTGTGTGGCAGAGGTTAGCAGCTCATATGGTGATCAAGAAGCAGAGAGAGGCTCCATTTGCCAGGTACAGATATATAACCCAGCCATGCCCCAATTTCTACCTGCTCCAGCCACATCCTACTATTTTAGTTACCAGTCATTTAATCCCTATCCGAGGATTAAATCACTGATTGGATTAAGACTCTTACAACCCAATTATTTCTCCTCTGAAGGTTTTTGCATTGTCTCACACATGAGATTTTAAGGACACTTCACATTTAAACCATAACAGTAAGCAAACAAAATTGCATGCCTGGTTCCAAGAAACTGAAGAATGCTAAAGAAAGATTATAAAAGCTACTAGGGATAAGAGACAGTTTACCTTCATGGGAAGGAATTGAATACACAATGGAACTATCTTCATGAATAAGGATGACATGAACAATTTGTTTTTTCCTAAACTGGTGTTTATTCTAATAACATCCTAACAATTTATTTTAATGTTAAAATTTACTTTAAAAAATATATAGAACAAAAGTTTTAAAAAGTCAAATGACTTGGCATTAAAGGGAAGAAACAAAATGTGGTATCTTAAACAACAAAATTTATTTTTAGGGGGGATGGGTTACCGGGGATTGAATTCAGGAGGACTCAACCACTGAGCCACATCCCCAGCCCTATTTTGTATTTTTTTTAGAGACAGGGTCTCACTGAGTTGCTTAGTGCCTCGCTGTTCCTAAGGCTGACTTTGAACTTGTGATTCTCCTGTTTTAGCCTCTCAAGGTGCTAGGATTACAGGCATGTGCCACTGCGTTCAGCACAACAAAAGTTTTAAAGATAAGAAAATGTAAGCCTTAATTTAGGAGGCAAATGATGGGAAAATAAGTTACCTCTCTGGAAAAAATAATTGATTCCTACTTCATGCCATACACAAAATAAATTCAAATGGATTTAGAAGTTAATTATATGAGGCAATATTTATGACTTTTTGAAGAAAGTATAGAATACCTTTAGTAACATATTAGGTATATATTTTTTCAACAAGACACACACAGAAGATAATAAAAGTAAAGAAAACAGCAAAAATCCTATTTCATTGAAATGAACTTCTATTTTCCTAAGAATAGCATGAAGTGCCAAAACAATCTGTAACCAGAGAGGAAATATTTGCCTCACATACATATTATATATTATTGAAAAATAAGTTTGTACCTCAAAAAAGAAAGCTGTCCACACATATACACAATACTTAAACAGGTTGGACGTGACTAACCTGAAAATCTGAAATCTGAAATGCTTCATAATCAGAATTAATCTTCTACCAAGCAGAAGATTGTGTGACAAATCAGAGTCAAAACACAGACATAATAAAAATATTATATAAAATTACCTTCAGGTAATGTGTACAAAATGAATATGAAACAAATGAATTATATGTTTGAGTCCCAAACCTAAGTATCACATTATTTTTATGCAAATATTTTAAAAATCTGAAATCTAAAACACTTCTAGTCCACACATTTCAGATAAGGGTTACTTAATGTGTAGGATAATAAGTAATAGAAAACAAACCAATAAATAAATAGAAAAGAGAGTCATGAAATTATGAATGTATATAGAATATACCTACAGACCAATTTCAACCATTGTACCAGAAAATTTAGACTAGCAACTAGTTGGTTCCTCAGAGAATAGCAGTCTGATTGAAAGAATATGCAGAGGATCTCAAAGAATTTATTTTTGACTCCTGAGGTGAGTGGTAAGTACATGTATTATGTATGCTCTTATTGATATTATTATTTTCAGGACCAAGAAACATTATATACACTTTTTTGTGTTTACGATGTATTTTACAACATGAGAATTCCCAAATAACAGAAAGCCATTTACAATATCCATCTTTAAATAATTACCAATTAATCTTTATGCCATCATAATTGGTTCTTCAACACATGGAGTAAATAAAAGGAATATGTTCAAGTCAGTTCGTATTTTTTTCTGTCCAACTGAGTGCCAGTCTCAAAGAATCATCTCATCAAATAAGTGAAACGTTTAGGGTAATGGGATGCCTTTTGTCATTTTATCCATAGTAGTGTAGTCCTGTTTTAGTTGACTTTTAACAACAAGTTAATTTTATGCTTGGAAAATGAACACATTCAGGCTAAAACTTTAGCAACACTCAATTAATTCTGCCTTCTTACATTTAGTAGTGGAAGTAATGGGATGGATGGATGAACCATGTTAAAATGGTTAGAACTTGTTTACAGAGGTCAGGGAAAAGGCCAGAAAATGTGTGACATGAAAGATGAGAGCGGCTCAGAGTTTCAGGGACTGGGATTTTAGAGATGGTCCTGCACACAGGAAATAGTATGTATGGTTCTTATAGAAGAAAAAATAAGGTTTGAAAATGAAATTTAGTGAGAAAAAATAACACACATGATGATTAACATCTAATGTGTAAAATATGACAAGCTTGTATTACTTGGTGTTATACTATTAAGTATCCACAATGAGGTTAATATCAGCAAATTACAAATGTAGAAACTAAATCAGATATTACATTACTAACTTCTAAATTTCAGAGATATGCAAAAATTGTATTTTCTATATTTTAGAAGTATAATCTCAGAAACAAGGATTTTTTTGCTTTTTTTTTAGCAGAGATTACTATTATTTAATTGTGTATAATATCCCAGGAAGCATAAAAATTTAGTTTTTAAAAATTTATTTAAATATATACACTTCCCTATATTCCACAAATAAGGTGCCTTGTCAGTGTACATAAATTAAAATGAAATTGAAAGCATATGTAAATATATCAAGGTCAGAGAAAACACAAATAGAAAAGGAGGATGAGATTACAAAAGATAAGGAAGACATATAGGATTCTTTTTGGAAAATATTGTTCAATGAATTTTATTCTTCTCATTTATTGGTTTGTTTTAAACTAAAATGGGAACATAGATATCTAGGGAGATAATATATAAAACTTAATTCAGAAATTCTCAGTAAACATTATTACTCACGTGGGAATTGAGATTCTATGTATGAACTGTGGGCCAACATTATAATTAAAACCTGAATTTTACTCTTTCTCCATAGATGGTTTTATCTTATGAATGTAGAAGTAACAATGTACAGAAAGTGTGTATGTATTTGTGTGTGTGTATGTGTGTATATAAATACATATAAATACATATATATACATATAAATACATATAAATACATATATATATATATATATACATATTTTATATATATGTATTTTTTCCCCTAGATGAGAACATACCAAGTGCACTGGAATTTGGGAGGTCTTTAGAACTTCCAGTTGCTAGAGCACTATATTTACTCTAAGCAAAGTTCACTGTGTAACAACTGGTTGTTGTATTTATTATATCAAGCTGATGTTCTCCAAATTAAAGTTGTATGGTAATTTAAAACTTATAAGGATAGCAAATTTTATTGAGGGTTTATTTCTATAACTAAAACTCTTATCCATAAGATAGAGTTTTCTGTTACCTTTTACACTGGGGTTAAATTTAAATGTTTCTTTAAGTAAATGAGAGCCTAATCTATTTAAAGTCTAATATTGTAAGACATGATCTTTACTACTTTTCCACACCAAAAAGGTTAAAAGCCCTCTCAGCCTTTCTTAATTCATGTTTTAAATGTAATATCATATTATGTTAACTAACATTCAGATGAAGTCAAAAACCAATGTATGTAAACTTTATAAAATGATATTTAAGAAACAAAGATCAACTTCAAAACTAAGATACTTTAAGATTTTGCAAGGAGCCCTGCCTTACCTGACATAAAGTTGTCTCCTAGCTTATTACAATGGCTTCAAAGTGGGCCACACTCTAGTTCATTTAAAGTTATGTTCAAAGGATTATGTTGTAAAGATTACTAGGATTTCAACCAGAAAATATAATATATAAATCACCCAAATTTTCAGATAGCTATTACACAAACTAAACTTATTAATTT
>CM053406.1:50865355-50894354 GCA_028644305.1 Xerus rutilus
CCAGAGGCTCCCACACCTCTGCGTCTGCCTCCCTGCCTGACCGACACCCGAGCCATCTCCCCCTCTCGACGCCCCCAATCCCACACGAAGTAGCCAGACAGAATCTGCTGTCCTATACCATCAAAAAGTCCGGGATGTTAGGTCGGATCAGGGTCCAGGATGTCCAATTAGAGGGATCAGTCAGGGCAGCTACAAAATGGAGCTGCCAGCCAGATGCTTATGTCACCAGTAGACACGCCTCCTGTCAATCAGCAGGTTTTTCCTTACCTATCCAGGAAGGACTCTGGTCTTCTCTTCCTGCCCCCAAGCCCTCCCCTTCCTGACTGAGCCTTTTAAAATTCTCTCTACACCGGAGCCCCAGCGCCATTTCTCCCGGACACACTCTGATGGACGGGAGAATTCAGCCCGAGAGAGTATATTCCAATAAAGCCTTGCCAAGCAGCAAGGCTTTCATCTCCTTCTGGTAATCTAGTCTTTACAGTATTTAGTGATGAATAGGCAGTACATGATAATGATCATGAACATTTATGTCTATGATCAGAGTTCAGTTGTGTTTTGATATGCAGACATCTAGCCTAGTGTGTGTTACACACTATGCCTATGAATTTTTTTTTTTTTTTTGGTACTGAGGATTGAATTCAGGGACTCTCAAACACTCAGCCACATCCTCAGCCATATTTTGTATTTTATTTAGAGACAGGGTCTCACTGTGTTGCTTAGCACCTCGCTTTTGCTGAGGCTGGCTTTAAACTTGCAATCCTCCTGCCTCAGCCTCCTGAGCCACTGGGATTGTATTCATGTGCCACTGTGCCCAGCATGAATTCTCTTCTTTAGTAGTACTAAGATATTGTCATTTAAGTAAAAATTTTTATAAAGAATTTTGAGTACCTAACTTTCTGTCTAACAATGAGTGGACCCAATGCATGTCATTAGGCAATAAGGATTGAATAAATTGTCTCTGGACTACATAGGAGATATGTCAACCTATTTTGTTGATGAGGAGAAAAATAAAAAAGTTTTATAAGATCAGGTATTAGGGAGAAAAAGTAGAGGGAGAAAAAAGAGAGATTCTGCCTAGAATACATTTTCTCTAGAATATGTGTTTCCTCTGTAGAATATGAGGGTGATTCCAAATTTTACTTTTGAATAGAGAATTTTTTTGGAAGTATAATGTCAGAAAGAAGGATGAACCAAGATTCTTTTTAACTATAGGTTTTAAATTTTTGATGAAATATGAATTGCAGAAAAAAATAAAGAATGGATGTTATAAACTATTAGTTCCAGTTAAGTACTGTCACTTTATAGGGGAAGAGAAATATGGGACCAATTATGGAAGTATATTGAAGTGTTAAAATATAAGCTTAACTCATCTGAAAGGTAGGGAGTGCCTTAGGAAAGTGGGATAGTGAAAATGAGGAAATCAAGTTTGATTTTACAGCTACAGAAAGACAGGAAACTGGTAGACTTTAGACCTTGACAAATCACTTGAGGCCTTAAAAATTAAAACAGAAAATATATATAGAAAGGTCATATTTTGAGTATTGAAAAAAAAGAGAAGATATGGTTTTCAGTAGGCTCTTAGGTGCCAATTCTAGGAAGAAGCCCCAACTAGTTATTGTTGTATCTTATTCTCTTTATATTGAAATTTTGAAGAAATTTTTTAACCAGGAAAAATCCTGGAATCAAAGAGAAATACTTTACAAGAGGTAACAGAGTCTAAAAAATTAAAAACACAGACTCTAGGAATTATCACTGAACTGCAGAAGGGAAAAAAAACCAAACAAACAATCCAAAGACAAACTCAAAAACCAAAAACCTTGGAATCCTACTGAATTTGGTGAAATATGTAGAAAAGAACTGGTGATTATAGGGAGCACATAACTCTAAATTTTATGTAGAAATTTAATGTTACAAGAATGAGAACCACAATTCTACAAGAATATGCTGTTGGCCTGAGTAATGCTCCCATTAAGACTTGCAATGATTACAAGGGTAAGAAAAGACTCACAAAATGCAATTAAAAGAATTAAGGGATATTTGGAAGACATTAAAGGAAAAAAGGAAGCCTTAGGGAAATCTGGGAAGTGGGAGTGTGGGCTTTTGGAATTTCAGATGCCACTTGTGGAAGAGGGGTGGGGCTTTTCGCAAGTGATGTGTTTTCATTCTCTACCCCATCCAAAGGTTGTACCAATCCTGTTATGACAAGTTACGCTGATTATTTCAGGATTTTTTCCTGTCTTGTTTACTTCTTTGAAGTAATGTCTGGTATCTAGTAGACACTCAATGGATCTTTGTTGAATGAATTATGTAAAATAATAGTGCTAATTCTTTCCAGTCTCCTCTATATCCTTTGATAACTACAGAAAATTTATTTATAAAAAAATGTGCCTTTTATTTGGATGAGTTTCCAAAACTAAAGTAAATGTGTTTCTAAATATTCAAAATCTCTGTAGAGATACAAATCAATTACTTGGGTTGGAAGGGAGTGCGTAGCAAGATGTAACCAAATAAATAGAAAATTTTAGCTATTTTTATGATAGTGCATAACATTTATTCACTGTTTGTAAAATATAAACTGAATTCATAAAAATATAGCATGTTATTAAAATAAAGGAGGATATCCCCTTTTCTCTGTCACAATGCTAGGTGGCATATAGACGTGTTATCCAGGGAGTTTCAAGTTGTATTTATAGGTGGTAAAAACAACGGAGGCAAGAGGAAGCATTTCTTGAGATTATATTTTTAATTCTAAGAGATCATTTGGTTTTCGTTTTGTAGGTTATTTTAAATATAATCATTGCTTTAATCACAGAGAGACTGAGAGATAATTCATACAAATTTCAATCTAATTTTTCTCTTTTTTCCCTAAAAATTGACAAAATGTGTACAAGTAGACTGTATTAGAAAGACTGAGGCTACACAATGGGCTCACTTAACTAAAAAATTAGTAACGCTAAAATATCAAATAAGAATCAAATCATCTTTCAAAATAGACCTTGGATAGATTAGGGTGATATATTGAATTGAAATGAACTAGATATGCTTCCATTAAAATAATTCTAATCTTCAGGGGCTGGGATTGTGGCTCAGTGGTAGAGAGCTTACCTCGCATGCGTGAGGCCCTGGGTTCGATCCTCAGCACCATATACAAAGCAATAAAATAAAGACATTGTGTCCATCTACAACTAAAAGAAGTATTTAAAAAAAAATAATTCTAATTTTCAGTCCAAAGTACAGTCCCAATGTATGTAGTTAATAGGTATAATTGAAATAACCTCCAAAGGTCCAATAACTTCTCGCCGGTAATCTAGGCTAAGCAGGCCTCTGCAGCACTGGAGGTGCTAATGGCAGAGTCTGAAAAGCTCACAGAGGAACCGATCATTGAATATCTCTCTGGGTCTTTTCTTGCAGGAGACAATACAAGGTTTCAACCATTTGGATTGAGTTATACAGGTCTTGTTTCTGTTTTTGTTCTTTTTTTAAAACATAAAATACCTTCCAAGAGTAAAGGATAGAAGTAGGAGGGTAAAGGAAGTATTAAACTTTCAGAGAAAAAAGAGGATCAAAGTGGACGTACATAAACATATGCATAGTTTATTTTTATTTTTTTAATGTGGTGCTAGGCATGAAACCCAGGTCCTTTTACCTATTCAGCATATTCTTTACCTCTGGGCTACATCCTTAGTTCCTATCTGTATTTTTTAAGGCTGCATAATATTCTATTTTATATTTTATTGATTCTTTTATTGTTCACGGACCCTTAGACTGTTGTCAGTTATGCTGCAATGAACACAAATGAACCTGGAAGACATAAGTGAAATGAATTGGTCACAGAAGGAGAAACATTGCATGATTCCACTAATATGAGATGTTCATAGTAGTCAAATTCACAGAAGCAGAAAACAAAAATATGATTTCCAAGGACTGGAAATAGGGGAACCAGAGTTGTTGTTTAATGCATATAAAGTTTCAGCTATGCAGAAGACTGAGCCTTATCTCTTAATAGCATGGTATCAATCACATGATATCTTAATACCATCAAATTGGAAGTTAGAATTAGATAAAGTTTAAGGGGGAAACACAAACATTCAGTTCATGACATAGTTTATTTAACAATATAGAAGTATGAAGATCAAAATGTATTTACAGGGTAGATCTAGTGATAAGTTTTCTTGCAAGAACACGAAAAAGACAATTACATGCAAAAATAAAGGAACACAAGGAAACTTCAGGAGGGTAAGTTCTGTCTGTCAACTTGATTTTGTTTATAGTATCACAGGGTTTTGCATACATCCCAGATTCATTAGATCGTACATGTTAAATCTGTATAATTTTTTTTTTGTGTGTGTGGTACTGGGTATTAAACCCAGGGACACTTAACCTTTGAACCATGCTCCCAGTCCTTTTCTACTTTTTAGTTAAAGACAGATTTATTACTGAGCCTGGCTTTGAACTTGTGGTCCACCTGCCTCAGCCTCCTGAGCCACAAGGATTACAACAAGCATGTGCCACTGTGCCCAGCAAGTTCTTTATGTATCAATTATACTTCAATAAAGTTGTTAAAAATAAAATAAAATACAGCTTTAGAATTCATCAGTTTCCACAGCATAATCTAATTATCTCTATCACAAACCTGCTACAGTTTCTTATTCTTTTCTTGAATCACTTTCTTTGGCTATCATCTCAAATACTCATAATAGATTCAGGCAATTTTTCCAGCCAATTTTATGCAGTTACTTCTTTAAATGTTCTTGGAACCAATCTTTATTAGTTCATATTTTTTGTTTTTACATATGTATTATTGAAAGCTACAGGAAGGTGTTGTGCAGTTGCTGACTCTTACTGTACTACCATATCATGATTATTTAAAATTTTACTCTATTTTGTATATTAGTTATTAGCTCCAAACCATGTTGAGGAAAAGGAGCACAGCAGGAGGAATTCACTATTTGATTTCAAAATGTACTACTGTGATAATCAAAATAACTTGGCATTGGTACAAAAATAGTCACATACGTCAATGGAACAGACAGAGAGCCTAGAGAAAAACTCATGTATCTACAGCCAACTGATTAACTGATTTTGACAGTGGTGCTAAGACTAGGTATTGGAGAAAAGACAGTCTTTTAATTAATGGTTTTAGAATATTGGAGATCTTCATACGTAAAGTTCTAAATAATCATGATATAGTAGTACAGTAAGGTTCAGTCAGACTGAACCTAATCTCTTAATAGTCACCAAAAAGCCACTTAAGGTGGATTAAACACTTGAATGTAAAACTTCAACTGTGAGATGACTAGAAAAACACTTAGGGGAAATACTTAAGAATATTGGAATAAACAAGGAGTTTTTGGATAAGACCCAAAGGCCCAGGAAACAAAAGCAAAGTGAGACAAATTGAACTGCAACACTCTACGAACCTGCACAACAAAGGAAATGACATAATGGAGAGAAAACTGCAGAATGGGAGAAAATATTCACACGTTATACATCTGACTAGGGTTGGATATCCAGGATATAAAAGAAAATTTAAAAACTTGACACCAAAAATAAATAGCCCAACTAAAAAGTGGGTGACGGATCTAAATAGACATTTCTAAAAAAAAAAAAAAAAAAAGAAAGAAAAAAAAGAAAAAGAAAAGGCATACAAATAAGAAATAGGTACAGGAAAAAATGCTAAATGTTACAAATCATCAGGCAAATGCGAATCAAATCCACAATGAGATATCAACTCAGTAATAATGGATATTACCCAAAAGAAGAAAGTGAATTTTGGCAAGGCTGAGGAGAAACACTTGCATACCTTTGGTGGGAATGTAAGAGTACATCAACAGTGGAAAGTACTGTGGAGGTTCCTCCAAACATTGAAAACAGAACTGCCACATGATCCAGGAATTCTACCACTGGCTATATATCAAAGGAATGAAATCAATATGTTGAAGACACATCTGCACTCTGGTGTTAATTCTAGCGCTGTTCACAATAGCCATGACGTGAAATCAACTGAAATGTTCATGTGCTGATGAACGAAAAAGAAAATGTGGTGTTTATACACAATGAAATACTATTTATACATAAATAAATAATGAAATACTTATTGTCTATTGATGACAACATGGATGGAAATCATTTCCATGACCTCACTTACATGGCGAAACTAAAAAATATTTATCTCATAGAAGTTGAGAGTTGAATGGTGGTTACCAGAAACTGAGGCAGCTAGGAGACAAGAAGGAAGAAGGAAAGATGGACGATGGGGACCAAGTTACAGTTAGATAGGAGCAAGAAGTTCTCATGTGATATTATTACACAGGAGGGTGAATATGGATAACAATAGTGCACTGTGCATTTCAAAAAGCTAGAAAAAAGGGTTTTCAAAGTTTTCTCTACAAAGAAGTGATGAAAGTTGAAGAAGACAGATATGATTGATCTGATTTAAACATCACACGATGTATACATGTATTGAAATATATGTGGAACTCCATTGATATGTACATTTTTTTGTATTTATATATCAGTTAAACAAAACGTTACTGCTAGTTTCAATGAAATCTTGGTGGTAGGTGACCCTGCAGAGGGTGAGTGAATGTATAAATGTGTGTTAGAGGTGTACTGGGTATAACTTATTCATACTGCAAATATATCATTTAATATCAATTAAAAACCCTCTTGTGGGTTAGAAGATAGATATGCTGCTTATATATAATGTGATTTGTTGAAGAAAAAAATACAACATTGCAGATATTCATTAATGTAAAACAAATAGGTGTAGAACTTGCAAACCACCAGAAATTAGTAGGACAGAGAAATGATGAAGCGTATGTCTTATCCTTTAAACTCTGCCAGGATTAAGATAAAATGAGCGATTACAAAAATGTGAAATGACAAAGTAATGCTACTCAAATTCAAACATTACTAGACAGTTTTAAAAAAGCAAAATGTAGCAAAGTGACAATCATAGAGTTTATTTACAACTAGCTGAAATAAAATAATTGAAAATAATAATCAAAGATGAACAAATAGGCAATGTGTTATTATGCAAACAATAAAATTTTTGACAAAATAAGTGTGGAAAAAAATGTTTAATTTTATGAAAACAATCACAGGAAAATGGGTCTCGTAGGTAAGATTCAGTGCAGACATAGGTGTGCCCCAGTGATCCATCCATTCGTGCGAAATTCTCTCTACTTGGAGTTTTAACAAGGTTTCCATATTGCACTCTCTCAGTCAAGCATTCTTGGGAATACTGTTAGCTATCTTCCAATATAAGTAATTATGCCCAAGCATAAAAATTCATGCTATTTATAGAAACATCTTTAGATTTTTGCCCTTCTCAGTTTCAGATAAATTGCTCAGTCTTCAAAACAAGGTAAATAATCTGACTGTAGAAACATGGAGGGTGAAGGAAGCAAGGCAAACCAAGAATATGTAGAAAAGGAGCCTCTATTATGGAAACTAAAATTTTCTTCCAGTATAGGGTTTTCATTAAGACACTCATGGAAGAGATAAACACTGAGTATAACCTGAATATTTATGATCAAAATATATTTTTCTATAGATGTTCAAAAAGGTTTGAAGGCACTTTGTCAAATACTTTAAATAAATGTGACAGGACAGTTATTGATGGGTTCCTTCCACTAAGCTTCCTGGACATCTAGTATTTTCTTACTCCTCTGAACTTTCAGTTTGATGCAGAACCCAAATCTACTATTTTTTAGTCTCAACTGTTTTTAAGACTAAGTGTTCCCATCTTTCTTGTCTCAGATAATTTTTCTCTTTGTTTCTGTTTCTCTTTCTCTCCTCTTCTGCCCCTTTCTTTACGTTTCAATCTCTGTTTTTCTCTGTTAACATTCTTCTTGTGTTACAGCCATATTAGTAAAAATTTTCCCAGCATATTTTAAAAGGGGATGCTATTCCCTCAGGGTGATGCGTGAAGTGGATTTGGAACCCCAGTATCATTAGCCTTTCCTTTTTTCTTATTTCAATAGCATTTCCTTTGCTTCTACTTGTTCTTCTTGTATACTTTCCTTTCCATTTTGTCTTCCTTTATTCTGAAAATTACCACAAGGTTAAAACCAAACCTGAGGCTCAAATCCTCATTTTTTAAATTTTTTTGATCACAAATGACAGGGAATTCTTTCTTCTCATATAGATTGAATAACCCTAGGCATACCTTCCATAGAGTCAGAACTGAGTTTAGGCCTGGTTTTGTTTCCACTAATTCTATCATCTCAGGGGAGTGACTTAACTTCCCTCTAAATGTTCCCAGTGCAGGACAATGATCACAATAGGTTAACACTGTCAAGTGCTTTAAGGAATAAATAAGAAAGTATATGTCAGTAGCCATATGTCTGCCAAAATTGAATGTTCAAAAAAGCTTATTATTGTATACATAATATGAATTATTACATTATTCAAAACACTTGCTATAATGGACTGTACTTGATTATGTAACTTTCAAAGTTTTGATCAATTTCTTGAATAAAGACATATCAAGAATATTTACTAAAATTATAAATATTAAAATGTTGGTAAGGGTGGGTAAAGAATTTTTCCTGCTTATATGAAAACAACTAACTAAAATAATGAACTTTAACAGGAATATAAATTTTCTTCTTTGTAGTCTGATGTTGAAACTCAAAATATATTTATGAAAATTTAGAGGTGGGTCAATTAAGCTAAAAATGTATTTTATATGAAAAGAAAATACCTGAAGTTGTAAGTAATTATAAAATTATTGTAAATGTACAAGAATTATAGTGATTTTGTTTCTTGAAATCTAATGTCAATTGAGTCCAGAAAAACAAAGTATTTCTTTTAATTTTGTAGTATATCATATTTTTGGTCATTTTTATGCACTCATTAATGCATTACAAGTATATATGGTAGCGGGGTTACTTCAACAGAAGAATGGATAAAGAAAATGTGGCAAAATGTGGTACATATACACAATGGAATATTACCCAGCCACAAAGAAGAATGAAACTATGACATTTGCCAGTGAATGGATGGAACTAGAGACTAGCATGCTAAGTGAAATAAGTCAATCCCCCAAAACCAAAGACAGAATGTTCTCTCTGATATGCCGATGCCAACTCACAATAAGTCAAGGTAGTGGGAAAGGAAGAATAGAAGTTCACCAGATTACAGTGAATGAAAGAAAGGGTGGGGATGGGGATAGGAAAGACAGTAGAATGAATCAGACATAATTTTCCTGTGTTCATATATAAATACACAACCAGTGTAATTCCATATAATGTACCACCACAAAAATGGGAAGTATACTCCATGTATGTATGATATGTCAAAATTCATTTTACTGTTATATATAACTATGTATAACTCAAAAGAACAAAAAACTTAAAAATAATGGGGTTGTGACATATTCATTCAGGAATATAATAAAATTTGCTCCATTTCCCCTTTCCTTTCTTTCTTCTTGTTATGGTTTAGATAAGTGTCCCCCAAAAGCTCTCCTGTGAAACAATTCAAGAAAGTGTAGGTGAAATGACTGGATTATGAGAGTTTTAACCCAATGAGTGAATTAATCTCCTGATAGGGATTTACCCAGTGGTAACTGTGGGTAGGTAAGGTGTGGCTAAAGGAGGTGGGTCCCTGGGGTCTTGCCTTTAGGGTATTTATTGTGTACTTGTTGAGCAAAGCTCTTTCTGCTTCCTGGTGTGATGTCTTGAGCTGCTTCCCTCCACCACACTCTTCAGCCAGGATGTCCTGCCTCACCTCAAGGAATGAAGCCAGCTTTATTGAGACTTCTGAAACCGTGAGCCTCCACCAGAAAAAAAACTTTTTTCTCTACTCTGTCATCTCTTCTATTTTTATGAGATCTCTTTTTTATTATTTCTTATTTTGGTCTAGATTCCACATATGAGAGAAAACATCCAATCCTTGATGTTCTACATCTGGCTTATTTCACTTAAACTGGTGTTCTCCAATTCCATCCATTTACTAACCAAATTCACTACTGACATAATTTTATTTTTCTTTATTATTGATTAAAACCCCATTGCATATACATACTATATTTTCTTTATTAATTCATCTGTTGATGGGTATCTGGGCTGGTTCCATAACTTAGCTATTGTGATCCATGCTGCTATGAACGTTGAAATACAAGTATCATTATAGTATACTGATTTCAGCTTCATTTGGATAAATTTCCAGGAGTGGAATAGCTGCATCCCATGGTGGTTTTATTCCTAGACCTTCAAAGAACTTCCATGCTGATTTCTATAGTGGCTGTACTAATTTGCAGTCCTACAGCAATGTATAAGTGTGTAAGTGTTCTTTTCATCCCATATTCTTGCCAGCATTTATTATTTATATTTTTGATGTTTGTCATTCTATCTGAATGACTTTATCCAAGTTGCTAAATCTCTAGAATTTGATTTTCTTATCTGTAATATGGAGATGATATCAATGTTTACTTCCTAAGTAGAAGTAAAATTTATTAAATAATTAAAATTCCAAAGCATTCGGCTTGGTCCTGTGAACTAAGGAACTTCCCTCTTCATATCAGTAGGGAAGGTTGATCATCTTTTTCTTATCCTATCTTTACAAGGCTGGCTTTATTCTAGAAGATATCTGGGGTCCTTTCCCATTTGAGAGTCTTTATTTCCACAAAGTGAAGTGTATATAAATATATGCAATGCAAATTCCATTCTTTTTAAAATTAGCTCTATTAGCAGGATCACTCAAAAAAAGCTTTACCATCATTTTTTAAAAATAGTTTTTGCTTTTTCATTTAGAGAAAAGTCACTTTAGTTTTTTCAAAATTTAGTTTATAGTTTCATAGAAAAATTTTAATTCAATTATCAAATCCTTCTGTATAGCTTTAATAAACACTAAATTATTCATTTAATACTACTCATATATCTTATGAAAAATACAAACAGTGATATGCTTATGGACATAATGCCACAAATTTCATGGTTTCTTAAGATAGCATAATGGTTTTGTCATATACAAAGTTTTTGTTATTGTTTGTTTTTTATAAGGCAATCCTTTTATTCTTTCAAAAGATGGGTTCATTGAGTATAGTTATTTTTGACAAGATATAAATATAACACATATTTAGTCAAAACACTGATGTAGTATTCAAAAAGCAGTAATAAATAAGTCTGATGTTTTTGAAAAGAAATACTTATCTGAAATAATGCTGCATTGTTAGAATTGGCTTATTTTCCCTGAAAGACTAGTGTAATTGATATCTGAAAGTAGTCATCTAGTCACTACCACTTGATTTTCTTGAGCAGAGAATTTGGAGGGCATACATGAGTTAATAGAATGTAATTATCCTTCTCCTTTATGAAACACATGCATAGAATTAACAATGCTCTTAATATTTCAATACTTATTATCATTATTCTGCTAAAATTAGGAGCATAATGTATGCTTCCTTTCTTTAATGGGTCTATTTAAGTATTTTCATAGTTCAAAAAACTTAAGAGATACCATTAACATACCCTAAAGGTCTATAAATTTAAACATTACTCTATAAAATGTATATGACAGATGTATCAATTTAAAAAAACCATTCTGCTATGATCCTATGAGACATGTGAGTTTTGGTCTTAAAGTTTCAAGTCATTCTTCTATATGTATGATTTGGGCAATTTTCCTTTTCTTGATGTGTGATTAATTTGTTTTATTGCTTTTTAAATTTTCTTTTTACTTTTAATTGATACATAAAACATGAAAATTGAACATTTTAATGGGGTGCCATGTAATGTTTTAATACATGTATATATTACATAAAGTTTAAATCAGATTAAAACTATCTCTTCAAACATTTGTCATTTCTTAGGTGAAAACTTCAAGATCCTTTCTGCTAGCTTCTTGAAATGTACTGTACACTATTATTACCTATATTCACCTCACTGTGCAATAATAGCACACCAGAGGTTCTTGCTCCTAATTGCAACTTAGTACCCTTTGATCAACCTTTCCCATCTCTCCTCACATCCATCTACTCTCAACTTCTATGAGGTCAACTTCTTTAGATTTCACATATGAGATCATGCAGTACTTCTTTTTCTGCTCCTGAATTGTTTCATGTAGCATAACCACATCATCCATATTGTTGCAAAGGACAGCATTTATTGTTTGTGTCTGAATTGTATTTCATTGAGTATATATACAACATTTTCTTTATTCATTATCAGTTGATGGATACCTGTGTTCTTTTCATTTCTTTGCTGATGGGACTAGTGCTCCATAAACATGGGAGATGAGATGTGTCTTAAACATACTGATTTTATTTCCTGTGGCTACATACATACATGGGATTGCTGGAAAATTTAAAGTTTTGAGGAACCTCTATACTGTTTTTTAAGATGGCTATATTAATTTGTCCTCCCACCAACAGTGTGAAAGTGTTCACTTTTCTTCATGTTCTTGTCAGCACCTGTAATGTTTAGTCTTTTTGATAATAGCAATTTTTACTGATGTAAGGTGAAATTGTGGTTTTGATTTGTATATTCCCAATAATTAGTGATGTCGAGCATTATTTTCATGTACCTTTTGACCATTGGTATGTCTGCTATTGCTTTGTAATAGTCTATAGTTATAGAACTGTACTGTGGATTTTATTTGGAAACTTGACTTTGTTCCCACTATTTTTATTTTGTCAGTGTCTTAAGAGACTCTACCATCCCATCATTTGTTTCCCATCAGAACAGTTTGAATAAAAATTGGTAATCTAAAATTAGTTTCCAACTATACTTGTCTCTAAATTATATTTTCTATACGTTGATATAATTTAAAATCTTAATCATGTATTAGCTATGTGAAAGCAAATTATAAGTAAAGCAAATCATTGTTACATTTCACAATGCTACAAAATGAGTGATTTAGGTGGATAAGATGTAAGAAGAAGTTTGAAAGTTTAGATAAATTGTTCCTTCCCTTTCATTGTCCCAGAAGAGGTGTCTCTTGTAGAATTTATAGAGCCTGGAGTGGATTTATATAATTAGCTTGGTTGCAAGCCATTTGTCCCATAGGTCAAGCCAATTAAAGGATAACTAAGGGAGACATGCCTCCGAACAGTGGCATATGGCACGGTAGCACTAATGCTCACCAGAGAGGGAAAACAAAGTCACATGGATTATAACTTGGAAATGAAACAAAATTAGATGTTGAACACTTTGAACTCAAAATCCTCCTCCTTTTTTGTTTTCGGTTTATGTGCTTTTTTTTTTTTTTTTTTTTTTTTTGGTACTCTCCTTTTCAGTGTGTCCTTTGATAGGTGAGAAGGAGGAGTAGGAAGTCTGAGCGCTGTGATTTTAGTTACTGAGTCATTTGCCACATTGTGACTCTTTCCTTGCTCTCTGGGTTTGATGTTGGTACTCACAAAAGACCGAACTTTAGGGCACCACCTATACCTAGTTTACTACAAAATCAGCGTCCTACTTTGGAAACCTGAGAACTGAGATTCAGAACAGACATTCAATGGGTACAGTCTGAAAATTAGTCAAAAACTTTTAGTTAAAAATAAAAATAATGAACTAGGGAAACAATTTGAATGAATAATGTTAGATAATATTCAATAGTAATGATAAATAAAATGACCAACTTCACTAATTTCCTTCACAGAGTTAGAGTAAAAAAGAGAGAACTTTAGCAATAAGAAATAAATGGAAGTATGGAGTTACTCATAATTTAACCAAGTCCCTTGGTTGTGTCAGTTAATGCTTTTTCAAATTAGGATGTTAAGAGTGTACATTGATAGACTCACAAATGTATAGATGTTTGTTTCTTAATTAAAAGTCCATCAAGTACTACTTCAGGATTAGCTTTAGACTGCAAAACAATTTGCCATCACTGTGATGGTATTTCAATCCGCTCCACAGTTTATTCCCTTGGCTCTGTTTCTTTCCCCATTTTAAGAATTAAATTGTTGAAACTTAAGCTAAAAATGGTAGAAAATTAAGACTTTTAAAGGCATTTATAAAGGACTTTGTATTACACAAAAAATAGCTACTATACTGGATATTTCTTTTACTTCTGCCCCTGTTATAAACATGCTGCAAGATCTCAAACGTATTTGATTTTACATCTCTGTGCCTTAGCTCCCTTGATTGCTAAGTGATGGGGCACTGGGGTGAGTTCAATACATTATTTCTGAGATTTCTTTCTACTTTGAAAATTTGGAGTCAATTTTTAAATATTTTTTTTAGTTGTAGATGGACACAATATTTTTATTTATTAATTTATTTTTATGTGGTGCTGAGGATTGAATCCAGTGCCTCGCATGTGGTAGACAAGTACTCTACCACTGAGTTCCAGCTCTACCCCTGGAGTCAATTTTTATTAATTACTTTTTTTCTCTGGAAAAAAAAAAGAAAAGAAAGATAAAAGGTTGAATTGGTGAGAAATTAATAAGGTATAAATATCTGAAAAAGATCAATGAGTTTTTTTAAACCACAAATAGCTGCTCTTTTGAACAAAGCAGATGGCTGTATACAATGACATGTGGTTCGTTGTCCCTTTACCTCAATCTTCTTCCTTAAGAACTGCACTGGAAATATTCAAATCCCATTATTGCCATTTCAGCTCTCTCGGAATGCCTTTATTTTCTCATTTGCCCTTGAATTATTTGCATCGTACAGCCATTGTTCTTTAAGACTGCTGTGTGGAATCACTAGGCATTTATTAATGCCTAATAGTATTAGTTTCCACTAGACAAAATGTTTTATTTTAGTACTGCTTTTTTTATGATGACAGGTAGTCTTATTAAGAAATATATCAATTTTTGCCATGAAAGAGACATAGACACGTGAAAATGATTTTTGTCTTTCAAATATGCTGTAATTGAATGTTTAAATACTTAGAGTAAAACATACCTTTTCTGTTCTAATTAATCAGCATCTAGCAAATTTTTGATAGTTCATAATCTGGCTATTTCATTCCCTTCCAGAAATGCATGAGCAAACATGTTCGTCATGGGTCTGCACCTGAGTGTCTATGGATAAAAAATTTTAATTTGTCCATCAGTACTGTAATCAGAGACTCAACAATATTCTTACAGTTATTTTCTTTAAAAAGCTACTAGCTAAACTAGAACAAGTAACTGAAATATTGTAGAATTATTTCCTTTTTTGAAAAATAAAGGGTGTAGGAAGCTTCTGTCACGTCTCTCTATTTACAGTGAAAAGTCAATTGTAGGCAGTTTGTGTTGGAAATGACAGCATTTCTATCAAACTCTACATCAGCTGCTGCTAGCTGGAGTCAGAATTATCATCCTTCACTGGGCTGTCTTGCTTTATGATATCAATTAGCAAACAATCTGTTTTGTTGGCACACGATACAATTAGGATGCAAAACAGAGTGACTGTGAAGGAAAACATTTTTCAGGAAGAAGGGTTTTTTGTCCAAGCATGGGAAGGAGAGGACAGTATAATTTTTCTGTCAGTCTTTCTTTAATTTCTCATTGATGTCAGATTATTGACATGTAATAACATTATTGCATTTGCAGTTATTTTTAGTTTTCAGGATAATATGAATATTTGAATTAAAAATATGTAGCTCTTCTTTCTTTTTCTTTTTTCAGTTGTTCTAGAATTTATTTATGTTTAATACCTTACTTATATTCTAGAAAATATTTTTAAAGTTTCACATTCCACATAAAGCAAGAGAGAAGATACACTAGAGGGCACTAGTAAGCTATACTTTTATTTTTATTTTTTTCATTTACTAATATAATTTGCATGTCTTTAGGAATGTTTTGCTGCTTAATCTGATCGATTTGAGGCTACTCATTTTTCTTTTTTCTTGCCTTTTTTTATTAAGACAAACAAGCTCATTTGGTATTTTTCATTGATCAAGAAAGTTCCAGACCTTTAGGTTCATTATTTTGATAAGCTTTGTCCCAAATGGATTGCTGCGTGGCCTTTATATCTTTATTGGAATCCCCTGATCTTGTCCTATGACATTTATGATGTTTTTTTGAAAGAGCATCTCCACAGCTGCAAGTGATTGCTACTTAAGCCCAATTGTAAGGGCTCCGATATATACACATGTCACTCCTGGGCATTTCTTTTAAGTCATATTTAAACCCTAGTCTCCAGAGGTGAAATGCAAAATATTAAGTAATCTGCCACCTGGCTCACTCTAATGTGATTGGTGGAAAAGCCAAATTCATCTTCCAAAGAATATACAAGAACGATTTTACTTAAAAGGTCAAATGAAATTTATGCTTCATGCTCAAAACTTTGGCATTTCAATTAACTTTTAAAAGCCAAAAACAATATATGGGGCTGCAAACTATGCTTAATGCAAAACATATTTTATTTATTAAACAAAATAAATTTAATATTTTTTTCTGAATATGTTTTACTTCTCTCTAACAAGATTTTTTTAAAAGTTCTATGATACTTTTTTCCTTCCTCTCATCTCTGTTGCTTTGAGGTACATTTATTCTTTTAGTTTCCTTCTCTATTAAAATATTAGCTGTTAAAATTATGAGTACAAGAAGAAAAAGTTAATTTACAAGTGCATATGATGTAAAGAATGGCGGGAATTTGTAGTACCAGTAATTACCATGTTAATAGAAATACAGTAATATTCAGTAAAGTATAATTAAAACCTTGATCATAGTCCAAATCAAATATGTTGAAATATATTTCCAGTAAAATACTTGTTGGGTCTACATCTCTCAGAGACTCAATCTCATTTTTTAGCTACAAAAAGGTTTCCATTGTATATATTCCATTGTATATCTTGTGTAACATGTGTTTTACTTTTTTTTTTTGGTACCGGGGATTGAACTCAGAGGCACTCGACCACTGAGCCACATCCCCAGCCCTATTTTGTGTTTTATGTAGAGACAGGGTCTCACTGAGTTGCTTGCTTAGCGCCTCGCCATTGCTGAGGCTGGCTTTGAACTCGCGATTCTCCTGTCTCAGCCTCCCAAAGTGTTGGTCTTACAGGTGTGCGCTACAGTGTTTTACTTTAATACACATGTGCTACCTTTCTCAAACAAGACTGATGGGTACCACCTCAGAACAGGACTAAAGAAATTCATTTTCATATATCATCATCCTGAAATGTTATAACCTAAAATACTGGCTTGATCTCATCTTTCCACCTCAATCCCCGCCCCATATACTACATTCTATTACTGCTGCCATCTTATCTGTTATCAAAATTGATTTGATTGGGATACTTTCCCCAGGTTGAGCGTGGGGTGGGGGATACCCACAGAAGTCAGAGCTCAGATCAGCAAAAAGGCCTTATTTTTCACCAGTACTATGCTAGAAATTATTTTGTTTTCTGTTTTCTATATGGTCATCAGGTTTAAAAGTCATTAAAAACAGACTCTTCTGTTTTCAGATGGGAATAACATAGATAACTAATTGATCAACTTTGTGCTGGTAAGCAAATGGAGGAGCCAGTCTACAACTTAACACCCATATCTTCTGTGGCTTCTTGTCCAAGGTTGTCCAAGGTTGTTTTAGTTTCACAAGCATCCTATTGTGTAAGAGAAGTTGGAATTCCCACCCAGATATATACCTGTGGATGTTTTTTGATTTCATCATGTGTCATTTTAATCATAACTATAATGGTTTATTAAAGGAAGTTGGTTTTTATTTAATGAAATATATGACAAAGATTCCTTTTTTCAACTTTATTAAGGTATAATTAACAAATAAAATTTAGTATATTTAGTTGTACAATGGAATGTTGTGAAGTTATCATGATCAAGTTAGTTAACATACCCACTACTCACGTATCTACTTTTATTTTGTGGTGGGAAAACTTAAAATCTGTTATTGGCATATTTCAAGTATACTATAATTATTAACTATAGCCATCACGCTGTGCATTAGGTCTCCAGAAGTTATTCATCTTATAACTGCAAATTTATGTGCTTTGAGTAACATCTTCGCCATGTCACCACCCCCAGATACTGAAAACCACTATTCTTCTATAGCTTTAGATGTGTATGATTTTTATACTCCATATATAAGTAAGATCATACACTTTTTTTTTCTTTCTCTGTCTGATTTTTATCACTTAGCATAATGTGCTCCAGATTCAACATTCAAGCTGACTTAGGAAGCGAACTGGCTGGGAAAGAGGCTTAATTCACTGAAGGATGCCGATATATGGGTTTACATCTAACCAAAATGTTTATAACTGCAATTGTTAATCAATTATTATATTAGTATTTTAGGGTTACCCTTTTGCAATTTTCATAACAAACACAAGGCTAATGTTTAGGATTTCCTTATTGAAAACAAAATTAGACTACTGAGTATGAAACAGTAGAATTCCAGCAAAAAACTAACATGAAAGGTGATAAAACATTTTCATCGAACAACAAAATTTACCTCTTAAGTGTTTGAAATCATTTTGAATGGATGTGATCCTGTTTAAAAATGTTCATACCATTGATCCAGCAATGACCCATTTCAGACACATAATTATCCAATGCTTATCTTTAATACTATTTAAAATTGTGAAATACATTCAATAAAACTGAAAACAATTCCATTTTAGAAGGTGATTAGGATTCGAGATAGCCCTCCCTTGGAGTTTCTGATATGGATGCAATTGTTGACTCCCCAGTAAATGTTACTCTGTGTCTGGTGGGAAGTCAGAACACTTTAATACCAAACTTGTGCACTGGCTTTCAGAGTGAAAGTAGAGAAAAAAACCTTCTCAAGTGTATGGAAAGGGAATTGTGATTGACTTCTGGAGAGCAATATTTCTCCAAAGAGATTTTCTGTTCATCAGTAATCTGATCACTTTGAGTTCCAAATATTTCTCCTGGCTACTCTAAGGATACCAGTGAGAAACTCTCCTCATAACTCTCTAAGTGAGACATTTAGCTATCACATTAGAAATCCATTTCATGATGTGGAAAGTCCATCTTTTGTGGAAAAACTGCATGTGATATTAGATATTTTATTGAAATCATTTCCATGAATTTTTTTTTCTTTGAGAGCATCACTAAGTAAGAAGTGAAGAGATATTTTTAGTAGCAATTCACTCAACTCAAAACTGTATTTTAGCTCTAAATTCTTGAAGTACAGTGTAACAAAAATGATGTTGCTCTTGGTCCTTGACGTTTTAGATTCATTGTATTCAGAGTTTTAACTATACCTGCCAAATATGCTAAACTTCTCTGAAATATTTCATTTTAAAAGTCTGCAGCTTTTCATTTTTTCTCTGATGTTCCAAAAATAGGGCAATAGCATCTACTTTTTACCCCAGCTCATATATCTGTGGATACACATTTCTCTCTGACAATGAACTGCAATATGCAATAAAATAATTTTGTAGTCAACATTAGAGTATTCACAAAGTAATGAGAACAATCTGATTTCAATTGTTTGATTATTTTTTATGTAATTGATCATCTTATGGTTGAAGTTGAAGTCCTTTATGAAATACCAGCGCTGTAACTTACAAGCCATTGCTTAAGCTGTCAATGATTTAATCACAGTATCCCAAGGAAAGAGTATCTCGAGAAAAGCATAGCTTTTATTTGTTTTTATAATCAAAATTTAGATTTTAGACTCAGACTTATGCAACATAATATTTATTCTAATATATTTATGCATTTATGCATATAAATGAATATGGATACGATGCAGGTTCAGATAATAATCAACATCAGTGGTGGTCTCTAAACTTTGACCAGTAGCATTTCTTCTACTTAAGGACAATGTATATATTATTGAACAAAGATATTTTTATTAATAGAATATTCAAAACTAATTTTAAAAAAACATATGATTATAGTGATTGTGGAGATAATTTCACAGATATAGGCAGATATCCACTTATCAGATTGTATGCATTCAATATCTGCAGATTTTTGTCTATCAAAAATATAACTTGGGGCTGGGGCTGTAGCTCAGGGGTAGAGCGCTTGCCTAGCATGCATGAGGCACTGGGTTTGATCCTCAGCACCACATATAAATAATAAATGAATAAAATAAAGATCCATCAACAACTAAAAAAATTTTTAAAAAAATATAACTTAATGAAGATATTGAAAAATAATCAGACATTTAAAAAAAACTTTTTAAAGAGGCAATAATTACTTTTTTGCAAGACAATGATTGTTTTTCTTAAGCCATTAATTCAATGCTTAATAGTAAAGTAAGAGAAAAATAAACATTGTGGTAATTCATCACCTTCTGAGAGTATCCAGGAGAAATGGTTTCATGAAGTTTTTCCCCCAGTGGTATGAAGTTTGCTTTATTATTGCTGTTGTTTATAATTAAAATAGCAGTTACACATAAACTTTAGTAACATTTTGAGGTTCCTGGTAACATTGTTCAATAATGTCAAGTTGTTTTTACTCTACAATATTGTATTCAGCAAAAAAAGTACTATTTTAAAAATTCCAAGTAATGTTTGTATGAAATTTAACTCAAATGCTCAGATGAGAAGGTTTCATTATGGTGGCATTTCTTAACCTTTTTAAACAAATCAAAATACATGAGTATCATTAGAGAGTGTTAGCTGACCACCAATTCCATCTCCTCTTCTGCTCAGAAACAGCTAAATTTCCCAGGATTCCTTGCAGTCATAGTCTTTGCAGCCTGCTTCTAG
The DNA here is from genome assembly GCA_028644305.1 of Xerus rutilus. Taxonomy (NCBI): domain Eukaryota; kingdom Metazoa; phylum Chordata; class Mammalia; order Rodentia; family Sciuridae; genus Xerus; species Xerus rutilus. The sequence goes on from CM053406.1 coordinate 50,885,939, forward strand.
TTCATGATGGACTCACTTCTAGGCTTGACCTAAATAAATCTCCTATATGTGAGATTTTGAACTTTATAATCTTTTCTGGCTGACTAGAATGGAGAGAACTTCATAGTAAACTTGAAGGCTAAGTGCCACAAAATGGAGATATTCTATTTCCCTAAATTCCTTCTTGGAATAGAGTTACCTAAAAGAGCTGTTAGACCAAGAACAGTCAACTCAATTGACTACTCATGTTAGTGGGGATAGAATTGTGGGAGTGGGCTTGGTTAAAGACCTTGAAATTTTAAGTTTATTTTCTCCATCAGGTAGAATTTCATAACCAAAGCAGATACTATCCTTTGCAATTATTTCACTTCATACTTGAAAAAAATCTGTTCTTTATTGATTTTCACTTCATCTTTCCCCAGGCAAAAACAACTACAAAGAAAAATTAAAGAAAAGAAGAGAAATAGTGATGATGATGTCTGTTTGAATTTAAAAAAAATAAGTACTGTGGGAATCTGTTAATGTGTGGTGGCATTTCTCCCTTTGGGTCTTGCTTCTATCTCAAGTGAAATATATATTAATTTTCCATAAACTTATTTATGTCACTGTTTTATAATTATCTATGCATAATAGCATCAAAAGCAAATCTAATAGTCTTACTTTATCAATATTCTGATTTCTAGCTTGCAATTGCAAAATTAACTCTCAGAATGAATAAAAGAGGATATGTAAAAGTATATATGCATGAATTACAGGATCTGGGTCTCTTTCACTGCATTCTAATATTAGCAAGAGCACAAGTCTTTTTTTTAAGTACATTTTTGCCTTAACTTTAAAATTAGACTTATATTCAGACATGAAACACATAATAAAAATTTGGTATTTGCATGAAAAACATCATACAAAACAGATCATATATCATCTATATAATAATCACAGACTTAACTATTTTATCTAGTAAATCTTCAAGCTGTAATAAATACATTTTTAAAAATCCTCCTTCTGAAATTACTGGTAATCTCAATGTGGGAGGCAAATTCATTGTGTAATAACTGAGGAATGATTCAAAGTCAGTCTATTCCAACTTCATACCCCTCTAGTCTTGACCTCAAATACTCAGATATTAGTAAGCAAATCTAGAATCTTGAGGTATGCAGAGTAGCATAATATATGTTCAGGGACATAGTTTGAAGATGCAGTGTTCAATTGACCAGGAGGAAGTTGATTGTGAGCTGTTTGGCAAGATACCATGAATCCAAGTTAGTCCTGTGATGGCACACCTTAACATGGCACCTTATACCAGGGTACCTTCTATCTGTCTACCTGGGTGCTTAAAACTTCCCTTTGTGATGGATAGATAACAATAATGCCCAGATTAAGTTGGCACTGTCTATTACAAATGAAAAGAAGTTACAAAAATTTCTCTGGGAATGTTGAAAGAATGAAGAATCATAATTTGATCAATTTCACTCCAAATACCTTGTCACATGCATATATGAATTTACCATGTTGAAATCAATTATTCTGTATAGTTTATAAGCATCAATAAAACAATAGAAAATAGAACAGAATTTGAAGGATTAGAACTTTGTCTTTCTACATTTTTTTAGGCATCTCTGGGATCACAATCTGATGACTCTGATTCTACTTTTGATGACAACAATGTCCTAATTGTTTAAAGATACACTATCAATCAACCACTCTGATAAACGAATGTCTCCTCCTATGTTCAATGGGTGAGTTAGGGCAACTCTACTCTCTTACTCTTAAAAACAAAAAACAAAAAAAAAACTTACTATTCAAATCCTGAGGGATGCATTTATCTTAACTTTGAGATTTGGAGGGGAAAAAAAGTTTTTGTAACAGATCCAGCAAAATGTGTAAAGCTTTGTGTATCAGCCTGGGAAAAGCCAATTCCTGCTAGCTTGCAGATGCAGGATGTGTTGTGTTTGCCTTGGATGCATTTTTTAAAGCCTTTCTTCTTTTCAAGTGTTAATTCCTCCAGTAGAGATAATCTGTTCTCTTTCATGTCTCCTCCTTGGGCAATGCATTTTGAAGATTAATATAATATGGATAATATGCCTGTGTGTCTTGCCTAATACAAAATGCTGAGAATATTATTTCTGGTTTAGGGAGTTGGGAGAAATTTATATCTAGGAGGTTTTGAATGCTCAGTTATCAGAGAAGTATTGCTGTGTGTCTGGTCCTGGCAGCTTGCCCATGTGCCTAGCAGGTCATTAATAAAAGCTACAATTGCACCTACTCTTAGAGATGCTTCCACACTGACTCAGCAGTTGCTGCTTCCATAGTACACTGTCATGGATCATTAGGAAGTTTCACCTGTCATACGTCTAAAAGACTCTATTCCTCTTTGGGTTAGAGCTGTTTTTCTACCCTAACTTACCTTTCAAAAGTGGATTAAAAAAAAAGATATCCAGGGGAAAATGTTTTAATAAACAGCTCAGATTTCAGTAACTAATGGTTTCAATTTCAGTTCCTTTGTGACTTAAAAATCAAGTGTTTATTTAGAAATTGCCTTCAGCAAGAGTACAGTTTGGGATTTATTTCATGTCACAGATTAAATTATTGCTTGCTTACTTCCTTCACTCGAAATGCATAATTAATATTTCACAGCAAGTTTAGATTAGTAGTTACATTTTCTTCTTTACTTAATTTTCAAAGTCACTTAAAGCCATCTGAGCCCTAGTATTTTTACATAACAAACCATAAATCAAGTTAAATGTTGGAGTCTGGGAGTTCTAATGCTACATTTAAATCCAAAGCAGTGGTAAAGCTACAGTTTATCTAGCTGTGTTATAGGCTCTCACTTAACATTAAATAACTTCAAAAGTTGTACATTTTTTTATAGAACAGCCACAATTCAAGAATTAGTAAGTACTAGAAAAATTAATGATAAAATTATAAAGAATATAAAAGCTATATTTCTGTTTCTTCTGTTATGACTCATTATAATTTAGGGCTTTACAGTAAAAATTTAAGACCATAATTTCTTCAGAAAATCATCTTACAATCAAAATCCTGAAGATATATTCATTTTAAAGTTAAAAATAGTATCATGAAGTGTATTTAGGAGGAGGGAAAATTATAATGTTATAATGCTATTTGAGACTAAGGAAAGCACATGATTTAAAAACCATAAATCTATCACTATCTCCTTATAGATCATTGCTGTGGGAAAAACAAATATTGAAATATAGTCCTTTTCAAGATAATCTGCTTCATTGAAATAATAACAGGGCAATAAATAATAATATAAAATTGTATTTTAAGGATTTCTTGTTTTTTTGGTTTCATCTAAAAGTAAAAAAATTTTAAAAAAGCATAGTAATAACATTAACAATTGATATCTGAGCCACAATTGGGCGATGTGCTGGGCTTGTACTTTTAGAGGGAGTGTGGTGGGCATTTAAGTACTTGCTTGTTCTTGAATCCTGCAAGTGTGTTGACCCTTGATTCAGCCACTTAAATGCTCTGTTACCACAGGCAACTTCTTTAACCTCTCTAAGCCTCAATTTCCTCAGTGTTGAATGGAAATAATACTGAGGTTAATAAGACCTACTTCTTATTATGTAAGAATTATCTTGGAGTAATGTGTGTAAGTAATAATAATGGTTTAGGATGAAATGAAAGGACCTATGTACAGCACCTTCTCTGGCTGTGGCTACATGACAGGTTTTAGTCTGTTTGGTGTGTATCATTAAAAACACCCACTAGTAAATGGTAAGCAAGTTTTTTATTTTATTCACAACTATATCAGCATTTAGAATACACATGATTCATAGAATATAGTCATAAAAGGGAGTATGCGTAGATATGTTATAGAAGCATTGTTAAAGTATGCTCAGTTGATGAATGTCCCAGCTTATTGCACTGAGTACCAGCTAAGAGAAAATTAAAGAAAGATTGCCATGTAGATTTGCCAGGTTTAGCAAATAAAAATGTAGGACACTTAATCCAATTTTAATCCTAGATAAAATAGTTTTTTGGTTACCAGATTATGTCCAATTAATGCATGATATGTTAAAAAATGATTTGTTGCTTATCTAAAATTTTAGTTTAACTAGGCATTCTATATTTTATCTGTCAATCTTAGCATATGTATCAATAATATAAACTCTTATTAAATAATAAATAAGATACAGAGTGCGGTGGCATGCTCTTGTAATCCCAGTGGTTTGGGAGGCTGAAGCAGGGGGATGGTAAGTTCAAAACCAGTCTCAGCAAAGGTGAGGCACTAAGCAACTCAGTGAGACCTTGTTTCTAAATAAAATACAAAATAGTGTTGGGAATATGGCTCAGTGGTGGAAAGCCCCTGAGTTCAATCCCCAGTACCCAAATAAATAAATAAAGATAATAACAAAAATAACACTTTGCACAGTTCTGCCTCCCAACTCCTAGCTTTTGCAGGACAGCCAGAGGTCTTGTTTAAGTTTCTGGAAAATGTCACATTTTCTTCCTCATGATAGAAAATTTGTGACTTTATCTGTCTAGAAGAAAACACCTCCTTATCTCCAATCATGTTATGCTTAGATTTTCAGCTCAGTCTTCTTAGGATCCTATGGGTTCCCACTCTCTCTTCCCAGTCTACACCCAGGCTAATTATTATCCTTTCTCTTTCTCTGTTTTTTTTTTTTCTTGTTGTTGTTGTTGTTTCTTTGTTTGTTTCACACATGGGCATGAACTCAGGGCATGTAAGGCAATTGTTCAACCAATGTGTCACATCCTTAGCAGTATGATTAGAGTCTTGTTTGTTTCATTTGGAAATAGGGCCCTACTATATTGTTCGGGCTGGTCTGGAACTCTTGGTTGTCTTGCTTTAGCCTCCTGAGTAGCTGAGATTATAGGTGCATGTAACAGTGTTTTACACTTTTATATTCCCTTAAACATTTTTTTTTTTTGCAACACTTATTTTTCAATTATAAATTAATGTAACTGTATGGTAAAGAGCCTTTCTCTACCAGGTTGCAAACTCTATGATTCCTTGACTCACAGTTTTAAACATAGTATTCAGCATATGGGGTAATATTTTAAATTTTTAATATGAAACTGTATTTCATTTCAAATGAAGAATGCTCAGTGTTAGGATTAAAGGTGCAATTCTAGTTCCCAGGCATTTCTAGAATCCAACTGATATTCCCCTTCATCATAGTCTTATTTAGTGTTTCTAGGGTTCCTTGGATGGTGAATAGGAAAAGGATACCTTAACATGCCTGAGCTGAGATTAAGGACCATTTGTTTGAAGATAAGAGGATGGTTCCTTCTAGATAAATTAAATCTCCAGTATGTTACATAGGGGAAAATATATCTAGCACTTTTCAGAAACTGAAACAAGGAGAGTCTTTTTTCTTTTTGTATTTTGAACTGGAACTAACATCACTTTATCTTACTGCTCCTCTGAAGATTATATAAAATGTTTGCAAGGTATTTAGTGTAGTTCCTGAATATAGCAAATGCTCAAGAAAACCAAGCAAAAACAATAAAATACCCATAATAACTGAGCAGCAAAGACAGTAACACTCACAACTTAGAAGAATTCATTTCTGATTTTGTTACTGATGGAAGACTTTATACAAGAGGTTGAACTTCAGCCAGATCTGTAAAGACAGGTGAGAGCTTTGAAAACATTGGTGGACAGATGGGGGTGTATCCTATAAATATGAATGTACACCTGAGGTTTCAAAGTTTTATAATTTTGTAACTTAACATATGGTCCATTTATATCATATCTGGTTAGAAATGGAAAATGTTGGGCCTTAACATTAACTTAACTTAAACTACTGTATCAAAATCCAGACTTTAACAAGATCCCAATGTGCTTTGTTTTACATTAAAGTTTGATACAATGCTCTGTATACAGTGGTTACTGCCAGACCAGCAGCATCAATATCGCTTGATAACTTGTAAGAAATGCAAATACATAACCTATTGAGATCTACTGAATCAGAAACTATGGGATATGGCCCAGCAATCTGTGTTTTAACAATCACCTCTAGGTAACATTGATGCACACTGAAAATTGAAGTACTGCCTGCAGATAAGGAATCATCTTCATGCTTTCTCTGTGGTAATGTCAGGGTTTTTTGAAGCCCAGTGATTTTAAAGTGAAGTCAAGTTTGAGAATCATTACTAAGAGATTTTGTTTTCTGCCAAAGTATAGAAAATATTCCCTTAACTATTCCACAGATTTTTCCTGAGGCAATAGTAGGGAATTTTTAGATAGCAATAATGAGTAGACAATCATCAAGTATCAATTGAGTAGATACTATGCATCTTGTATAGTAATAGCTATAAGAGCCATGTCACCATATCATTTGCTGGAAGGAGGCATTTCAAATATTTAGGATTTTCTACATATTTAGCATTCGTGTTGCATGATTTGTTTTTATGTTTGAGTGAGAAAATCTATCATACTTGTATTTGAGAGACTTGTTTTGACCTGTAGTGTAATAGATTCCTTTCAAAAGCTATGCATTTTATAAATGAGTCCTGCTGAGTTTAAAGAAAAATGCAGGTGGTATCACACTTGCCTGAGGTAATTTCTACCTTAAATAGAGTTTCACTCAGTGTTTTAAGGATATGAAAACAAATGCATCAAAAAGTGACCCCTTAATCTTTTTTAATTGAATATAAATAAGATTCCAGTAGCTACCTTCCTATTTGGCTAGGCTGCCTGACGACATTCAATTTTCTGATCTCAGCATATAATATCATAGAATCATGTACATGTCTTTGATATAGGCACAAGATAGCAGTATACATAGTAAAAGCAAAGGAGAGGTAGTCTACAGCCTATGTTCCTGTCTGCATATATTCTCTTTCTTTCTGACATCTCAGAAAGCAAGAAGAAATGAATAATGCCTTCCCTGATAATAGAGAAAGCAATGCAAATTGATTAACATGACAGAAACCTCTGTATGAAGACAATCTCCACTTTAAGGACCAGAGACTTTAGAAGGATCAGTTTCGTAAACAGCTTTCTTCTCCTTTCTATTCCTTCCCTTGGTTTGAGCTATTTCTGTGTGCAATAGATAGCTGGAGTGTAAAATGTTTTCAGGAACTCTGCTTGATATAGACCGATGTCATACAACCAATATGCATCCTGCTGTGAGTGAATTGTTCGTCTGCAGAAACCTCTTACTTTTGTGTCTCCCATTTCACTTTGGATTTCTGCTTGTGTTTGTTTAAAGCTTCTGCCACCTCTGTGGTTGTGTGTATGTTTCATTGAGTCAGCTGTGGGCATGATGAAAGACAGTGCCATCCAGTGCTTAAGTGAAGACATGTGTTCTTACAAGTAGGACTAAGATTTATAGCCACAAAATAGACATGCTTGGAAGCTGAGATGATGCAGAAATCAGAAGAAAATCTCAGTTTATTTACATTCAATTCAAATCCATTAACTTTTATTGAACACTTGCTAGACAAAATACTAGATTGGGTTTATTTCGTTTTCTGCCCTCAATATTAGATTCAAAGTTAGACAAGAACTTGTTCCAATAATTGATCCAGCAATGGCTAGGATAAAGCAGAAGGCTTGATATCAGAATCTGGACCCTGAGAGAACAACAGGTTTGAATAGGATAAGCTCATTCAAGTGGACACAAAAGTGAGTCCAGTACAAGTACCAGAGGCCTGAGCATGAGAAGTGTGGGCAGACGGATGGACTGGATTATATTTCAAAGACCAGCCTCAGAAACTGGGATTTTTATGCACTTCAAGAAGTATGATTCTTCTCGTGCTGTTCACATGGATGATTGCCAGCTCCTAACTTCTGACATTAGATTTCAAAAGCCATCAGCTAAGGTCCTCTTCTTGCTTAGGACTGATGCTCTGGTGACTTCACAGATCCTGAGTCTTAACTTCAGGTAACAGTCCTCAAAATAATAAGCAAAAATGAATCATTCAGCACCCTAGGACACCTGGAAGCTGATTGTAGATCCATATGTGTTTATCTGGATCTACACTATGTAGTACACTATGGAACTTCTCCAAAAGGCAAATGCCCCATTTAGTATAAGCATTAGTAATAACCCATAAACAGTTATATCTATATATTGTAGGCCAATGTATTATTAGATGTTATTAAATATATTGCATTTAACATTAGTGGACAGTTATCAGAGTTATTAGAAGACATTTTATGATGTAGTATTAGTGGGAAGTTGACAAAACTTTAATATTTGCAAGAACAGAAAGTGATATTTTATTCACATTTGTGACGTTAGGGACAAACAGAGTATCTGTAGTACGAAAAGGAAGCTTTTGATATCTTGCCAGCCTCTTTTTATAACCTCTTTTCTCCCCCTTATAAAGTGGGAGATTTAATCTGAATATGGTTCTGGTCATCTTTATGCTGTAGAGGTGAAGGTGGAGTGGGGTGGGTCACTATGTTTAAAGTTCCTGCCCTTGGCCATAGCTG